>LR738709.1:330552608-330606326 GCA_902687465.1 Secale cereale
CGTGGACGCACTGGGACTCTTCTGGCCTAACTCTTTTACTCCGGGGGCTTCTTTTGGTCCATAAAAAAATCATCAAAAATTGGCACGTCAATTGGACTCCGTTTGGTATTCCTTTTCTGTAAAACTCAAAAACAAGGAAAAACAGAAACTGGTACTGGGCTCTAGGTTAATAGGTTAGTCCCAAAAATCATATAAAATAGCATATAAATGCATATATAACATCCAAGATGGATAACATAATAGCATGGAACAATAAAAAATTATAGATACGTTGGAGACGTATCACCTCCATGTTCGCCAAGCGCTTGGCGGAGGGATCCTTGGCTTGAGCCAGATGAGGAGATTGGCGACACGGCACCTCAGCCATTGTGGCTTTAGTGCTGGTCTTCTTCACCCTCTTGGCGGCTGGCGCGAGCTTAGAGGGCGCCGCTGTTGGATTCCGGGTTCCGTAAACCCTTGAGAGGTTCGAACTCTGGGGTGCGCACGAAGGACACTCTCTCCCCAGCGCACCTGCCCTATGATTCCACAGCCTAGTGAAAGTGCAACTAATCCCCGGGTGGTTTTGGCAATTAATAACAACATATATATCATTGAACTAATAGTTACTTGAGAATCATTTCAGAGAAGTTCAGTGATATGGGTATGGCAATGACTGAAGAAGTGGACCCCTCAAAATGCTAAGGCAAGCATTGGCAAAAGCTCAAGACTCCATTTTTGGTTTAGTGATCCAAGATCACATTGAGTCCATAGGAAAAGCCAATACTATTAAAAGGGGATGAGGTTATGTTGATGATCTGGTTGCTCAAGTGCTTAGTGATATATCTCCTTAAACTATCAGCAACCTTCACTACAATATACACTCATAAGTAATCTCGGTCCCACCGATTATCCAAACTCAGTCACACCAAGATGAACCACCTCATCCATAAGCCAAACCCTAGAAAAATTGGATATTCCGATTTTGAAATCGGTTTCACCGAAACATGGGCTGCCAAGCTTCTGTAACCTTCTGTCATCAAATCGGTGTCACCGAGATGATGAAGTCGGTCCCACCGAAACTGGCATGCTCCTGTCTTTGCTCAAATCGTACTAACCGAGATGGTATTTTCGGTCCCACCGAAAACCCCAACGTTCACATTATTTGAACTTTCGGTCTCACCGAGTTGTCCACTTCGGTCCCACCGAGATTGCTCAAATATGTGTGTAACGGTTGGATTTTGTGTGGAGGCTATATATACCCCTCCACCCCCTCTTCATTCGTGGAGAGAGCCATCAGAAAGAACTACCACTCCTACCTTACATTTCTGAGAAGATAACTACCTACCCTTGTGTTGAGATCAAGTTGCTCCACTCCCACCATATGAAGCTTGATCTCTAACCTTCCCAAGTTGCTTTCCACTCAACCCTTTCTTCCACCACAGCCAAATCAGTGAGGAGAGTTGAGTGTTGGGGAGGTTATCATTTGAAGCACAAGAGCAAGGAGTTCATCATCATCTACAACATCTATTACCTTTTGGAGGGTGGTGCCTCCTAGATTGGTTAGGTGTCGCTTGGGAGCCTCCGTCATCGATGTGGAGTTGAACCAAGAAGTTTGTAAGGGCAAGGAGATCGCCTACTTCGTGAAGATCTACCCCGAGTAAGGCTAGCCCTCCGTGGGCGTAGGCCATGATGGAATAGACAAGGTTGCTTCTTCGTGGACCCTTCGTGGGTGGAGCCCTCCGTGGACTCGCGCAGCCGTTACCCTCCGTGGGTTGAAGTCTCCATCAACGTGGATGTACGATAGCACCACCTATCGGAACCACGGGAAAAATCACCGCGTCTCCAAAATTGTGTTTGCTCTTCTCCACCTCTCTTTACTACATGTGCAATTTACTTTCCGCTGCCTATACTCTAGAATTGCATGTGTAGGGTGATGCTTGACTTGATCATAATTGTGAATCTACCAAAAACTGTTCTTTGTCAAAAGGCAGAATTTTTATATTTACAAGTAGTCTAATCACCCCCCCTCTAGACATACTTTCGATCCTACAAGTGGTATCAGAGCTTTGGTCTCCATTGTATTGGTTTCCATTGCATTGGACTCCATAAGCTTGGTTTCACAACCTAGGAGAGTATGGCGTCTAGTGAGGGTAATTATCGTAGAGGTCCTTACTTTGATGGTACAAATTTTGCTAGTTGGAAGCATAAAATGAAAATGCATATTCTTGGTCATAACCCAGCCGCATGGGGCATTATTTGTGTTGGTATGCAAGGTGAATTCTTCAAGGAAGGAAAAGTTCCGGATCGCGAAGCTACACCTGAAGAATTGCGGATGTTGCAAAACAATGCTCAAGCTTGTGACATTCTCTTCAATGCCTTGTGTCCCGAGGAGTTCAACAAAATCAGTCGTCTTGAAAATGCAAAAGAGATTTGGGATTCTTTGGTTGAAATGCACGAAGGTACCGAGTCTGTGAAGGAATCAAAGCTAGATATTCTTCAAGGTCAACTTGACAAGTTCAAGATGAAGGATGGTGAAGGAGTCGCTGAAATGTACTCTAGGCTTGCTCTCATCACAAATGAGATTGCCGGCTTAGGAAGCGAAGAAATGACCGACCGATTCATCATCAAGAAGATTCTCAGAGCTTTGGATGGAAAGTATGACACCGTGTGCACTTTGATCCAAATGATGCCAAACTACAAGACTCTCAAGCCAACTGAAGTCATTGGAAGAATTGTTGCTCATGAGATGACACTTAAGGATAAGGAAGAGCTTCACAACAAGTCAAGTGGTGCTTACAAAGCTACAAGTGATGCTCCCACAACCTCAAGTGACAAGTTAGTTTCCAATGAAGAGATAAGCCTAATGGTTAAGAACTTCAACAAATTCTACAAGAATAGAGGCAAAGAGAGAAGCTCAAAGTCTAGATCATATGATGAAAAGAGATCTTCTAGTCGTGATCGAAACTGCTACAATTGTGGAAGACCCGGACACTACCCAAATGAGTGTACGGCTCCCCACAAGAGAAGAGAAGAATCTCCAAGAAGAAGAAGTTCAAGAGATGAGTCACCTCGGAAAGAGAGAAGGAGTAGAGATGATCGTTATGAACGAAGACCCTCTCGGAGAAGCAAGGATTCGGAGAGGAAAGACAAGTCATCAAGGAGCTACACAAGAAGAAGACATCAAGCTCATGTAGGTGAATGGGTCCCCGGCTCCGACTCCGACAATCAATCCGATGGAAGCTATCACTCCGACTCCGACTACAGTCAAGATGAAGGTGTTGCCAGTCTTGCTCTCGTATCCTCCAACTCCAACTCCTACGACTTATTTGATTCACCAAATGAGGGAATTGGAAGATGCTTCATGGCTAAAGGCCCCAAGGTATCACACCCTGAATTCATTGACTTCAATAGTGATGAGGATGACTTGCTTAGTGAAGATGAGCTCTTGCATGATAAATCTAGTGAGCCTAGTAACGATGAAAATGCTAGTAGTCTTTATAGTCGAGAAGAGTCGAATGACAATGCTATGCAGGAGATTGAGCGTCTAACTAAAGAACTAAACACTCTTAAGTTAGCTCATGAAACAACTCAAGAAGATCATAGAGAGCTCCTAAGATCTCATGAGAAGCTACGCTTCGAGAAGCTCACTCTAGAGCAAGAACACGAGTTTCTAAAAGCGATCAATGACGATCTTCAAAAGAAGAGTTCTTCATATCTTGCCAAACGACTTCTCTTGTCTAATTTCTTGCCACCTATTAAGACTAAGCATGTCAAGCATAAGAAAAATTCTTCCTCTAGCAGTAACAATAACCATGTTAAATCCAATGTTGTTGCTTCTAGTAGTTCTCTTGATTCCACTAACAATGTTTCAAGCCAAGTTACACTTGAGCAAGAGAATAGTTTATTGAAAGGGATCATAGAGAAAGGTGTCTACAAGAGTCTTGCCGGAAGCAAGAACTTTGAGGAAATTGTTCGCAAGCAAGGAAGGCACCGGAAGAATCAAGGGATTGGTTTTGAGCGAAAGTTCAACGCCGAAGGTGTTGAGTGGGAAGAAGGTCAATATCCTACTCCACAGTTTGTTTCTCAAAAGGAGAAGTATGATCCTACTTCTTCCAATGTGGAACAAGCTCAAGATGACCTTCCACCACAAGACCACAAGCTAAAATCCAAGGACAAGCTTCAAGAGGAGATTGATGCATTCATTGAAGCACCTCAAGCCATGGTCAAGTGGGTTCCCAAGGAAACGTCAAGTTCTACTTCATCAAGCTCAACTACAACCCCAAGGATTCCCATCAAGATGATGTGGATCCCGAAGAAGAAGAACTAGAAAGTTCTTGAGGGTGACTCCGCCAATATACTTCACTCACATTCATCTTGGCAAAGAACTTGTGCAATCAACTTCCATATCATGCACTAGTTCATGGAGTCACAAACCCTCTTGTTGGTAAGTCAAGGGACAAGGTAATCATTGCTTTCATGGACATCATCTATTGTGAACTTCAATCTATGTCCATGGATATCCTTGTTTGTTCCTTGTGGGACTAACCCATGTAGGTATTGAAAGTGCCCGAATCCAAAGGATAGCTCCCAACTCTTGATGATCTCCATCAACATTGAGCATCCACATCTTCAACATCTACATGAAGTCTTGTACGACAACCCAAGGTTAGTTTGACCCTTTAAAAGGGGTTCTCACATCTAGGGGGAGCTTTGCTCTAAAAATTGAGCTAAAGCATCTTCAAATGATGTGAACACATCAATGCTTTATGTAAAAGTGGTAACCCCACTTGTGCTTAAACGATGAGTATGACCTATGATCAAATATTCTCATTTGGCTCCTAAGTCAAAATACTCATATAAAGATGACCTAGTCATCGACAAATTGTGTGTTAGTTGCTAAGAGTTTTGGTTGTGCATGTTTGACACATATTTCATTTGCTATCTTATTGTGTGAGCATGTTGGATGCATGATTTTATCCATTCGAGGACATCCATTTGTTGTTTTGGTTGTTTTGATTTTTCTGACCAAATGGATGGACAAGAATGCCTAAGTTCCTTCCCTAGCTATCTATGCTTTCTTGTCTCAAATTCTATTCATGCTTACATCACAAACTTTGAACAAGTCATTTTCGGACCCTCCGAGTGAGGAGCACTCGGAGCCACCGATCCGTCAAGGGAAAACCTCCAAAACCTTCTAATTGATTTCGGTCAGACCAACTCACTCAAACTCGGTCAAACCGAAAGCATTTAGACTGATCCAGGTTTCATCTCGGTGAAACCGAGTTGTGATTTTTGGCGTGACCGAAGTGCATAACTGCCTGGCAGTTATCCATCTCGGTGCCACCGAGTTTTACAACTCGGTCCCACCGACAGCAAAGGGATATATATACTAAGGGCCGCGCGCGTTGATTACTCCTTCAAACGTTTTCGCCCCACATCCCCTGCTGCCGTCGCCTTGATCTCCGGATCGTCGCCGTCGTCGCCTGTGCGCCCTCGCCGCAGGTCTCCATCGCCGTCAACGGACATCTCCTCCGCGCCGTTGCCGCCGTAGAGAGACTCCACCAAGTTAGGGTGAGTCTTGATCCCACTCGTGCTCCCATCTCTGATTCAATGCACGTTTGGTTTGCCCAATATCTTGCCACGATTGAAATCTTCCTTTACACCAGATTGGTTCGTTTGAACTAGATTCGAGTAAAAAATTTAGGGTTAGGTTTCCACGGAACACATCTCGGTAAAACCGATTTTAGAATTTCGGTGTGACCGATTTGGCCTCTGGCCATTGCACTGCACCCTTCGGTCCAACCGAGTTGTGCAAATCGGTGTGACCGAAATGTAATTTCTGTGAAACCCTAGTGTTTTCGGCAGGACCGAAACCCACTTCGGTCAAACCGAAAGTGGTGTGCCAAGCCCTGTTTAACACTTCAGATTCACCGAAACTGAAACTCGGTCTGACCGAAATGTCTTCTGTGAAAACTTAAAACTAAAATTTGAACTCATTTTTTTTTGCAAAAACTTCTACAGTTTGTGATAACTCTTCTTCTCTGCCTATACCTTATCTATTCACAGGTTGTCAGCCATGTCAGATGCCAGTGACAGTCAGAACAGGTCAGAGTCACCTATTGCAGACATTCCTGAGGCAGACACTAGTCCTGAGACTAGTAGCCCATTTGATGATGGTGAGAGGAGTACACCAAGTGGCATGCCTCCTGCAGCCACCAGAGCTAGAAAGGAGAAGAATTCCGATGATGAGGATTCTGATTTCGTTGTTGAGGAAGAGGTGACCTCAAAGCCTAAGAGGAAGGTTGTTGCCAAAGAGCAACAAGGTCAGCAGTCTAAGAAGGGCACCCGCAAAGTCAAGCAGTCAACTGTTGCTAAGAAGCTGAATTTGGGAGAGCCAGCTCCAAGCAAAGTGAAGAAAACCTCCAAGAGAAAGAGGGTAGTGTATAGTGATTCTCATGCAGATGCAGCAGTCGAGGATGAAGAAGAAGAAGCACCCCAGCCTGCTCCTCAGAAGCAGAAGCTCATGGGTGATGCCATTAGGGCTGGAGCCACATCAAAGCCCAAGAAATATGCTCAAGCTAAGGCAGCTCCAGCAAAGCCTGCTGCCAAGCCCAAGAGGACTACCAGAAATATTCCAGCATCTGAGAAGAACAAGGATGATGTGCCACCAGCTGAGTCTGATGAGGAAGGACAAGTGTTGCTGAAACTCCGTCCAAAACTGCCACTTCACAATGGTGCTCATCCTCAAGCTAAGGATATGAAGGCTAGGAAAGATAGAGGTCTCAGGCTATGGAGACAAGCTGACCCATATGCCGTGAGGAGAAGAACTGCTGTAGATCCCAGATTTCACACCAGAGAGCAGCAGGACTTCTATGAGACCGTGCTGATGGACAAGAAGCCAATAGTCGCAGACACCAGATATGTTGACTGGGAATACATTGACAGCGAAGAGCACAGAGATTTCTTTCCACATGTGCATGAAAGTTTCACTGCATGTGGAGTTGCAGAGTTTGTAGGTCAGAAGTTGACCAGTTGGAACGATGAGATGATTATGCAATTCTATGCCACAGCTCACTCCTATCCTGATGGAAAGATCACATGGATGACTGAAGGTCAAAGATTTTCTTCTTCTGTTGAAGAATGGGCAGAAATTCTGAATGCTCCAGTGCAACAAGAAGATGATATTGATGTCTATGGGATTCCAAAGAAGAATCATGATTCCATGAAGAACATGTACAAGGAGATCCCAGCAGCAGATTTGGAAGTATGGAAGCTCGGCTCAGTCTACCATCTCCAGGCAGGCTTACCTACCACTAATACTATTTTGAGGCATACCTTGATGCCCAAGTCTGGAGATCATCGCATGATCAGAGGATATTCTATCAACATGCTGCATATACTTGATGAGAAAGCACCTTTCAAGGTGATGGACTTAATGGTAGAGACCATTAAGAGGACTGCAGCTGACCAGAAAAGGTCATGTGGATTTGCCCCACAGATTCAGATGCTTATCAATGCCAAGTTTGGCACGGGCAAATTCTTGTTGGATAGAAAACACTTACCCCTGCAGCCAAAGCATGAAGACAATGTTGTTGTGATGGATGAGGAGGATCCAACATCTGTTGAAGGTCAAGCCAAGATCGAAGCTGCTAAGAAAGCCAAAGCTGACAAAGAAGTAGCAGCAGCAGCAGCTAAACCAAAGAGTTTCGGAGAGCAGATTCTTGAAGCTACTCAAAGGATTGAACAACGCCTGGCCAGCATTGAACAGTCTCAGGAGAGCTTAGAGAGGATTGTTGACGAGAAGATCCACGCTCTGGACGTGAAGCTAACTGAAATTCAAGTGACCGTCAACAAGCTTGAGGCAGACATTGAGGAAGCAAAGCAGGACAAGGCAGAGTTGCAGGATGACTTAGTCCAGGATTCTCATAGACAGACTGCTCCGGTTCCCAAAGGATCCCGATCAGCTGCTATTCCAGTGACTGACACCAGGACTACAACTTCAGCACCTCCTACAGTTCCAGCAGTTACTCCAGCTACAGCTCCAGTGTCCACTCCTCCAGCACAGACATCAGCTGAAGTCTTCGCCGATGCCGTCATATCTAATCCGACATCAACCCAGACGGGAGCCGCCAGCAGAGCCCATAGTGACGTTTAGCTCTATGCTTTTTCGAACTTTTTGGTAACTTGTTGCCAAAGGGGGAGAAATTGTATAGATCATAGGGCTTCGAGAGAGAGAGTGTTGTTATCTTTGCGCTTTTGCTCTTTTGTTCTTTTGCGGTTTCTTTGAGATACTTTTGGTTTTTCGAGACATTCAGTGTGCTTGATACTCCGTTTGATGCTACCTTAATGAGTGCTTGGTCGTACTATGCTTTAATGTGTGCTTAATGCTTATCATATGCTATTCCTATCTTGTATGGCTATTTACTCATGTCTTGGTGATTGGGTGCATGCCATTCAATCTTATCATTTTGTGCGCTCCACCAAGATGTATGTGACATGGAAGAGTGACCCATGATCCTAATCGATTGTGCATTTGCATTCAAACGCAAATCTTAAATAATGCACAAATTTAGGGGGAGCTCTTGCTTATCACATACTTCTCAAAGCGACGATATTATTCATTGATTATATCCTTTGTCGAAGCTTTGATCTATATGTTGTCATCAATTACCAAAAAGGGGGAGATTGAAAGTGCAACTAATCCCCGGGTGGTTTTGGCAATTAATAACAACATATATATCATTGAACTAATAGTTACTTGAGAATCATTTTAGAGAAGTTCAGTGATATGGGTATGGCAATGACTGAAGAAGTGGACCCCTCAAAATGCTAAGGCAAGCATTGGCAAAAGCTCAAGACTCCATTTTTGGTTTAGTGATCCAAGATCACATTGAGTCCATAGGAAAAGCCAATACTATTAAAAGGGGATGAGGTTATGTTGATGATCTGGTTGCTCAAGTGCTTAGTGATATATCTCCTTAAACTATCAGCAACCTTCACTACAATATACACTCATAAGTAATCTCGGTCCCACCGATTATCCAAACTCAGTCACACCGAGATGAACCACCTCAGCCATAAGCCAAACCCTAGAAAAATCGGATATTCCGATTTTGAAATCGGTTTCACCGAAACATGGGCTGCCAAGCTTCTGTAACCTTCTGTCATCAAATCGGTGTCACCGAGATGATGAAGTCGGTCCCACCGAAACTGGCATGCTCCTGCCTTTGCTCAAATCGGACTAACCGAGATGGTATTTTCGGTCCCACCGAAAACCCCAACGTTCACATTATTTGAACTTTCGGTCTCACCGAGTTGTCCACTTCGGTCCCACCGAGATTGCTCAAATATGTGTGTAACGATTGGATTTTGTGTGGAGGCTATATATACCCCTCCACCCCTCTTCATTCGTGGAGAGAGCCATCAGAAAGAACTACCACTCCTACCTTACATTTCTGAGAAGAGAACTACCTACCCTTGTGTTGAGATCAAGTTGCTCCACTCCCACCATATGAAGCTTGATCTCTAACCTTCCCAAGTTGCTTTCCACTCAATCCTTTCTTCCACCACAGCCAAATCAGTGAGGAGAGTTGAGTGTTGGGGAGATTATCATTTGAAGCACAAGAGCAAGGAGTTCATCACCATCTACAACATCTATTACCTTTTGGAGGGTGGTGCCTCCTAGATTGGTTAGGTGTCGCTTGGGAGCCTCCGTCATCGATGTGGAGTTGAACCAAGAAGTTTGTAAGGGCAAGGAGATCGCCTACTTCGTGAAGATCTACGCCGAGTAAGGCTAGCCCTCCGTGGGCGTAGGCCATGATGGAATGGACAAGGTTGCTTCTTCGTGGACCCTTCGTGGGTGGAGCCCTCCGTGGACTCGCGCAGCCGTTATCCTCCGTGGGTTGAAGTCTCCATCAACGTGGATGTACGATAGCACCACCTATCGGAACCACGGGAAATATCACCGCGTCTCCAAAATTGTGTTTGCTCTTCTCCACCTCTCTTTACTACATGTGCAATTTACTTTCCGCTGCCTATACTCTAGAATTGCATGTGTAGGGTGATGCTTGACTTGATCATAATTGTGAATCTACCAAAAACTGTTCTTTGTCAAAAGGCAGAATTTTTATATTTACAAGTAGTCTAATCACCCCCCCTCTAGACATACTTTCGATCCTACAAGTGGTATCAGAGCTTTGGTCTCCATTGTATTGGTTTCCATTGCATTGGACTCCATAAGCTTGGTTTCACAACCTAGGAGAGTATGGCGTCTAGTGAGGGTAATTATCGTAGAGGTCCTTACTTTGATGGTACAAATTTTGCTAGTTGGAAGCATAAAAAGAAAATGCATATTCTTGGTCGTAACCCAGTCGCATGGGGCATTATTTGTGTTGGTATGCAAGGTGAATTCTTCGAGGAAGGAACAGTTCCGGATCGCGAAGCTACACCTGAAGAATTGCGGATGTTGCAAAACAATGCTCAAGCTTGTGACATTCTCTTCAATGCCTTGTGTCCCGAGGAGTTCAACAAAATCAGTCGTCTTGAAAATGCAAAAGAGATTTGGGATACTTTGGTTGAAATGCACGAAGGTACCGAGTGTGTGAAGGAATCAAAGCTAGATATTCTTCAAGGTCAACTTGACAAGTTCAAGATGAAGGATGGTGAAGGAGTCGCTGAAATGTACTCTAGGCTTGCTCTCATCACAAATGAGGTTGCAGGCGCTTCTTCAGAATCAGCATCAGCTGCAGGTTGATCCACATCCGCCCCTTGAACCCTGATGTGACTGATGAGGCCTTCTAAGTTGTAGAAGGGCCCGACCAGGTTTGGTTCTGTCACAACCCTAGTTCTGGTATGCACTAGGTTAGTCTTGTTGTTTGCATCATGTTTAAATTTCAAATGAAATTGAATTGAGGACTTGTGAAACCCTCAGAAACCCTTTTTGAAAATGACCCAAATAAAAATTGCTCCAAAAAGGTCCAAGGAAATGTTCATGTTGCTCTCTGAAAATATTGGTTAGAAATAAAAATCAAACCAATATTATTAGGAGCTCATAAGTATTTATTTTGGGCATTTGGAATTAATGCAATAGTTATTTTCTTGGATATATATTTATTGTATATTTTATATATGTCCAAAATTCTGATTCTTTATTTTGAGGGGCTTGGATTAATTCCTAGGTCCCTGCAAAATAAAAATGTGAGAAGAAAATAATTGATTTAGTTTAGAAACTAAATCAAAACATAATTGCAGAAATAGAAAACAGAACAAATATAAAAAAGAGGAAGCAACTTACATGTGCTGGCCCTGCACAGTGCGGCCTGGCCGGCCCAGCTGGCCAGCCCAGCCCACTGAGCCTCCCCTGTCGTCTTCCTCGCGCCAGTAGGCGAGGCGTGTGGCAGGCACGCGCACACGGCGAGGGCGCCACGCCTCCTGCCTGCCTGTCCTCCCCCTCGCTGCCTGGAAGACGCCTCGTGATGCCACGCATCTCCCCAGACCCCTCTGGCTCTCTCCCGTCGCCTCTCCCCTTCTCTCCCTTGCTCTTCCTCGCACCCCCAAATGCCGCCGTTGCCGTCGCTCGCCGCTGCCGTGGCCACAGGCCACCCCACGTCCAGCCAAGGTGCCCGAGAGCTCCGCCACCTCATCCCCGACCTCTTCGACGAGTCACACATCGCCGGACGCCCGGAGGCCTCGACCCCGAGCTCTTCCTCACCGCCGGCCGCCGTGGATCCCCATCGCTGCCCCGACCGCTCCAGAGCCTCCCCGAGCCCGCCGCTCGTCTCGTTGCAACCGCCGTAAGCGTCTGCCCCTGCTCTCCCTGTCCGTTCTCCCTCTCGCAAGCCGTAGCTCCCGCACCACGTTCACCCGCACGCGCCGCCGCCCGCGCTCGTCGCCGGTGGTGCTCCGGTGACCTTTTGGTCCCGGGCGTGCGTCTAACACGTTCGCCACGTCGCGTAGAAGCCGTAGGTGCTAGCGCTGCCCCGCCTAGGCCACCACAGCCACGAGCCCGAGCTCGACCGAGCTTCGGCCGCCGCCGAGCTCGTCGCCGGCGCCACTCCGGCCACTCCCCGGCCGAGCCACCACCACGGCTGGATGCGGACGAGCTCCAGCGTCCCATAGATGGTCTCCGCTGCGCAAAAGACCCCCGGAGTGGAAATCCCGACGCGCTCCGCCGCGTTTGCTGCCGCCGGCGGCTAAATGCCGGCGTGTTAGCTGGGGTTTGACCAGGATTTGACCCCCTGGGTCAATGACAGGTGGGCCCCACCCCTTCAGTTAGTTGACTGTTTAGTTTAATTAATTAATTTTGGTTAACTAGATTAGCCACTGACATGTGGGCCCTGTCCTGCTGACTTTTTGTTAGGATTAGTTTAGAGTTAATTAACTCAGTTAATTAACTGAGTCACTGACCAGTGGACCCCACTGTCAGGTTTGACTCTGGACCAGCCCTTTGACCTGCTGACGTCATGCTTGGGTCATGCTGACGCAGTATTCCAATTCTGGTATTTAAATAAATCTTAAATGGTTTATTTATTTCAGAAAATTGTTTAAACTTCAAAAAATCACAGAAATTCAACCGTAGCTCAGAATGAAATAATTTATATATGAAAAATGATCAGAAAAATATAAGGAATCTGTTTATGGCATTTTCATGCATGTTTAACCAACTTATACCTACTGTTTATATGAAAACACATAATTGGCATTTAAAAATACTTATTTTAGAGTTGCATTTGAACCCTTGGTTCAAATGGAGTTCAACCAATTAAAATGCTAGTTGCATTAGCTCAACAACATCATATCTTCATGCCATATTCATGCATCATATTGTTGCATATGCTTGTGTTTGATTGTCGGCACCGTTCTTCTCGATAGGTCCAGCTCCGGAGACCGATCTAGAGTACCTGTCAGAGGATCAGTGCTCTGCACGTTGTTTGATCAAGCAAGCAACCCCCCCCTTGTTCATTCCGATACAACCCCTCTCTCGCTCCTGCTCCCTGTTATTGCATTAGGACAACAACGACTTCACCTGCTACTTTATGCTGCGGTAGTTGAACCCATTCCTCTTCATGACCTGTCATTGCCACAGTAAATAGTTGAAACCCAGTAGCATGTGTAGGAGTTGATTGAAGCCATGATGTGATCTTACCATGCCTTGCTTGCTATTGCTTAGAGTGTGTCAGGTCTGATTCATCGGGAATGAATTGGAGTACAATGATATGTTCTGATGCTGAGGGTTAAGTGTGTGAACACGATTTGGTAAAGGTAGTGGTGAGAGGCCATGTAGGAGTACATGGTGGGTTGTCTCACTGGAACCGTCCCTAAGAACTGAGTTCTGTGTATGTTGTCCAATGACCAGCTACTACCACACATTGGAATGCTTAAGTGCCCCTCTCGACTTATTAACCGACTTGGTCTCTGTCCAGGAGTTGCAACTAGTTTCTGGTGTTTGTAGGTAGTGTTAGTAGTCTACCAAGTGGCACTCGGCCAGTGGGCTTGGGACAGACTAGGCACCGTGGCATGGTGTACCAAGCGTAGATCCACTCGGCGAGGTGGGCTTGGGAACCCTGCGCACATCATTTGGGGCCGTGAGCGACACCCTGGCCGGATCTCCTTACGGATGGAACCCGAATAGGCGATAAACCTGGACTAGAGTCTTGTGTGGTTAGTCAGGTCGTGGCCGACACCCTCGCCAGGCTTCCGCTTGAAGGTTGCCGAGATACACAAGATGTACATGGCGGTAAGTGGTGAGAGCGTGTGTGAAGAAGTACACCCCTGCATGGTTAACATGATCTATTCGAATAGCCAGGTCCACGGTTATGGACTTCTTGGATGCTTACGTGGTACATAGACAACTTGAAGTGGATACTCTAAAATACCCAAGACAAGTGTGAGTGCTATGGATGGCCTTCTCGTAGGGAGACGGGGATGAATCCATAGTGGTGTATTGTGTGGTGCTTAGTGGACTCATGTGCGCCACCTCAAAAGAGTTAACAGCAATCGTAGAATAGGATAGCCACTGAGTCAAAGCTGGCTTGCTGCAACTAAACCCCACTTGCCATTTTGATACAAGTGCATGTACAATAGGATCTGATGTAAGTCTTGTTGAGTACCTTTGTACTCATGTTTGCTTAATTTATGTTTTGCAGATGAGATTGATGTCTCACTAGTAGTTCCGCTTGGACTTCGACAAGTAGCTTGTACCCCAGCTACGTTCTTGGACGAGTGTTGTAGATAGTCAGGCTCTTCAGCCTTTTTCATTTGTAGATGTCTGTACTCAGACATGTTGTGCTTCCGCTTGTTGCTTGTATGCTCTGAATGCTGGGTCGTGAGACCCATGTTTGTAATATTTGGCTTCTTGGAGCCTAATGAATAAATACTTTGTCTATTAGAGTCTTGTTGTGATGCCATGTTGTATTTGCACATATTGAGCATATTGTGTGTATGTTATTGAAATGCTTGGTATGTGTGGGATCCGACACCTAGTTGTTTACCCTTGGTAGCCTATCTTACAGGGAAATGTCTCCTAGTGCTTCCACTGAGCCTTGGTAGCTTGCTACTGCTCCGGAACACTTAGGCTGGCCGGCATGTGTCCTTCCTCGTTCCTGTGTCTGTCCCTTAGGGGAAATGTCACGCGTTGTTCCTTTAAGTCCCTGTAGCTTGCTACGACTTGGGTCCATACGTTGATGACCGACACGTTCGTTGCTGGGTCACATATGCCTGTCTCTGTAATTTAGTGCCACTTTTGGTTTATAACTGGTCATGTCGGCCCGGGTTCTCTGTCATATGGATGCTAGCGACACTATCATATACGTGAGCCAAAATGCGCAAACGGTCCCGGGCCGGGTAAGGTGGCACCCGTGGGGATACCGTGCGTGAGGCCGCAAAGTGATATGGTGTGTTACATGCTAGACCGGTGTGACCTAGGATCGGGGTCCCGACAGCGTTGGTATCAGAGCCTGACTGCCTATAGGATTACCAAGCCAAACTGGTCGAAGTTGAGTCTAGAAATTCCTTAGTTATATAAGGGAATTGATTGTGAAAGGGAACGTAAGGCTCTTTTTACTCCTTATACCTCATGTCTTCTGATCTGAGTCATCCTACCTTTCCTACGGGGTTAAGGAACTAGGCTTTCTCTTCCGTCTACCAGGATCACGAGTTACTACTCCATAGTCCCTTAGGATTGGTTGATCAGAGTCCTACTCCTGTTTTCAAGTTCTTCTAGTATAGTTTATTTAGTACTATCACAGTACCTTGAGTGATGATGTTGAGATGTTGAACTACCCTTTGTTAGCAGGATGTCTCATACTGAGCATTTTACTGCCATTATGCTGCCGAAATTATCCTAGTAGTTCGAGAGATACTAATTTCTTGTTCTACCTTATGCATCCTATAGTTGTTGATGTTTCCGTCTTCGGTTTCGCTTCTCAGGATGTCTTCAGTTAAGCGAAGCTCAGCTGCTCGTAGACAGAACCACGGAGGTGGTAGGGATGAGGAGGATCCTCCCGACCAGCCTTCGTTGGCGGAGTTAATGTTAGAGATGGAGAGAAACAAGCGTGAGTCTAACCGCTTGTTGGCACGTATTGAGGAGAACACCGCACATCAGTGCAAGGAATTAGCAACCATCCACGACTTCATTCGTCTGAAACCACCCACCTTCCATCATCCCATTGAGCCACTCGATGCAGATGACTGGCTCCGTAGTATCACTCACAAGCTACGTTCTGCGAACGTAGATGAAGATGACAAGATCATCTATGCCACTTATCACCTGGAAGGTCCTGCTAGTCTTTGGTGGCAGAACTATGAGGCCATGATTCCAGCTGGCGAGATTCCTACCTGGAGAGATTTCACCGAGGCTTTTCGTGAGCATCATATCCCTCAAGCCCTTATCGATCGTAAGAGAGAAGAGTTCTGTAGTCTTACACAGGCTAAGATGGCTGTTGATGCTTATAGTCGAGAGTTTGAGAACCTCGCCCGCTATGCTACCGAAGAAGTGTCCACGGACGCCAAGAAGCAGGCTAGGTTCCGGAAGGGTCTCAACCCCAAACTGCGTCGTGATTTCCACTTGCATCATTGCAACACATTCCATGCTCTTGTGAACAAGGCCATCAATGCGGAGACAGCTCAACTCACTTACGAGGAGTCTCGTAAGCACATCCTTGATTTGGGATCTTCCTCCGGTTCTAGTTCTCAGAAGCGCCGGATTTGGGTTCCGAACTCTGTTCTTCCACCCACTTATCCACCGAGGCCATCTTATGTGGTACCTCTTCCAGTTCAGCAGTATGCTCCACCCAGGTCTATTGATGGACCGTTTGCCAATACGGGCCCACGTCCTACCTCCAGGATTTGTTACAAGTGCGGAGAGCCGGGACACATTGCCCGTATTTGCACTCAGACCCGTGTTGCTCCATCCCAGTCCGAAAAATATGTTAGACGTGATAAACCATCACGCAAGATGATCAGTGTCAAGTCAGATCCCACCGAACATGGACGTGTGCATCACGTCTCAGCCAAAAACGCTCATGATGATCCAGATGTCGTTCTTGGAACACTCCTTGTTAATTGTCATCCGGCATCGGTTCTATTCGATATTGGAGCGTCTCATATTTCATTTCCGAAAGTTATGCCCGCTTGCACGACATGTCATTTTGTGATATGCCCTCCCCACTACTCATTCAAACTCCTGGATCCAAATGGAAACTTCTAGTGTAAGCCATGGTAATGAAATCCTTGTCGACAGACTTGTGTTCCTTGCATCACTTGTAGCCCTCAAGTCTTCAGATATTAATATCATCTTGGGTATGGACTGGATGACAGCTCATCATGCCAAGATTGATTGCTTCACTAGGTCTGTTCAGCTTACACATCCATCTGGTAAGATAGTCACCGTCACCACTAGAGTTGCAAAGCGTCAACTCTATTCTCTTAATGCCAGCCCTCTTCCAGATCTTGAAGATGTTCCGGTAGTCCGTGACTTTCCGGATGTCTTTCCAGAGGAACTGCCAGGTGTTCCACCCGACCGAGATGTAGAGTTTGTAATAGAGCTTATCCCAGGAACCACTCCAATCTTTAGGAGACCCTACAAAATGGCACCCTTAGAACTAGCTGAGCTTAAGAAACAACTTGATGAGTCCTTGCAAAAGGGTTTCATCCGTCCTAGTTCTTCTCCCTGGGCTTGCCCCGTCCTCTTCGTTAAGAGGAAGGATGGTACAGATCGGATGGTCGTAGATTATCGTCCCGTTAACTTGGTCACGGTAAAGAACAAATATCCGCTTCCCAGGATCAACGACCTGTATGATCAGCTCGCTGGATCCTCAGTCTTCTCCAAGATGGATTTGAGGTTAGGATACCATCAAATCAAGATTAGAAATGGGGACATCCCCAAGACGGCTTTCGTCACTCGTTATGGTCAGTACGAGTACACCATCATGTCTTTCGGTCTAACAAATGCTCCAGCCACCTTCTCCTGCTTGATGAACTCGATCTTCATGGAGTATTTAGATAAGTTCGTCGTGGTTTACCTCGATGATATTCTTATTTACTTGAAGAACGAGGAAGAGCATGCTGAACATCTTAGACTTGTTCTAGAAAAACTCAGAGAGCACCGCCTTTATGCCAAGTTCTCCAAGTGCGAATTTTGGTTGCCAGAAGTGACCTATCTCGGCCATGTAATCTCTGGTAAGGGCATTGCTGTCAACCCCGAGAGAGTTCAGGCCGTTCTTGATTGGACTCCGCCTGAAACAGTTAAACAAGTTAGGAGTTTCCTTGGTCTAGCCAGTTATTGTTGCCGCTTTGTTGAGAACTTCTCTAAAGTGGCCAAACCTCTCACGGAACTTCTCAAGAAAGATAAAAAGTTTGAGTGGTCCCCACAGTGTGAGCACAGTTTTCAGGAACTGAAAAGACGCCTGACATCTGCTCCCATACTTGTCCCACCGGATTTCACTAAGGACTTTGTTATCTACTGTGATGCCTCACGACAGGGACTAGGTTACATTCTTATGCAGGATCGTCGTGGGATTGCCTATGCATCTCGACAGTTGCATCCACATGAGGAGAACTATCCTACACATGATCTAGAACTTGCAGCCGTAGTCTATGCACTTAAGACCTGGCGACATTACCTCCTTGGTAATCGTTGCGAGATCTACACCGATCACCAGAGTCTCAAGTATATCTTCACCCAACCAGATTTGAATCTTAGGCAAAGACGTTGGTTGGAGTTGATATCAGATTACGACTTAGGAATTACCTACACCCCAGGCAAGGGAAATGTCATGGCTGATGCGCTAAGTCGTAAGTCCTATTGCAACAATCTCATGTTGCAGCAGGGCCAACCACTTCTCCATGAGGAATTATGTAAGCTTAACCTTCACATTCCTCCTCACAGATTCCTTTCGACTTTGGTGGCGAAACCTACCCTTGAGGATCAGATTATTTCTGACCAGAAGTTTGATAGGGGTGTTATCCACATCAAGAGAAACATTAAAAGGCGAGTTGGTGGATGTTTCTCTATGGATGATCGAGGTGTTGTTTTCTTTGAGAATCGCCTGGTGGTTCCCAAGAATCAACATCTGCGACAATTGATTCTTAAGGAGGCTCATGAATCTCCTCTCATGATTCATCCCGGTAGTACTAAGATGTATCAGGACCTACGCCAGAGGTTCTGGTGGACTAGGATGAAAAGAGAAATTGCTGAGTTCATTGCTAAATGTGACGTTTGTTGTCGCATTAAGCAGAACATCAAAGACCTGCTGGCACCCTTTAGCCTCTAGCTATTCCTGAGTGGAAATGGGATAAAGTTGGTATGGACTTCATCACCAGCTTTCCCAGGACCAAGAGAGGGAATAATGCTATCTTCGTAGTCATTGATCGTCTCTCCAAAGTGGCTCACTTCCTACCTGTTCGAGAGAGTATCACTGCTAGTCAGCTTGCTGACTTGTTGTAATGCCCCGGATGTAATACTTTCCCTTTTGGGCTTATAATAAATCTCCGGCTTCACTTATTTCCATTTCGGGTTCTTTGTCTTTCGGGCTTTCGTCGTGTTGTTGTGTGAGTGTGTGGCATTCATTCATATCATGTAGACATGTGCATTGCATTGCATCTGTGTTGTGGGTTGCATCCGGTTCCGTGTGTTTCTTCCCGTTGTCCGTTTCGCGTTCCAGAGCTCCCTCACGTGTCCGTGACGTCCCGTAGGCCTACTTTGTTGTTCGGGCGTTTTTCGTTACCGGTGTGCCGCGAGGTTGTGTTGTGTGTTGTTGTTTTGTTGTGTGCAACCCGCCTCTCAAATCTCGTCTCGTTTGGACTCCGTTGACTTTTCCCTCCGTTGCCCGTGTGGGTCCGAAGTGCCCTTACTTCGTGTCCCGGAAATACCCCCAATGCTTTCTTTTATCTCCGTCTGGCCCTTTTAAATCATCCCCGCGATCGGATCCGTTGGATCCCGATCGGAGGGCTCCTAAACATCCCTAGTCCCCAAACCCTAAAATTCTGCTACATATAGACCCCCCTAGTCTATATTTGGGCATCCCCTTCTTCTTCCCTTCTCCACTTTCTTTTTTTTTCCTTTTTTATCTCAGATCCAATCCTCTGTTCTGGATCCCGAAGGATCCCCTCGATCCATCGGATCCTTCGATCGACGCCGCCGCAGCGCTCCCTCGGAGTCAACGCCGCCGCGCCGGTTCCTTCTGGCTCCTCCCGCGTCGACCGCATCGTCCGAGCCGGTCGCTCGCGAGGCCCAGGGGGGGACCAGATCACCGTCGCCCTCCAGGCCAGCCAGGCGCCCAGCCAGCCGCGCCGCACCGGGCCGCGCGTCGCCCCGGCCCGACTCCATCCCGCCTCGCCTCGCCACCGCTCCAAGTCGTCGGGCCGCCTGCCTCGCGCCTCCACCTTCCATCCGGCTGGGCCGGCTTCGCCCACCGCACCAGGCGCCCGCTCGCCCCGGGCCCAGTCGCCGCACCACCGGGCCAGGCCCGTACCGACTCCAGCCTCCCGCGCCTCCCCGAGGCCCGTCCGCGCCGGCCCAGATCCACGCGCCGGCTGGGCCTCCCGCTCCGCCTCGCCGGGCCGCACAGTACCACCGCCTGGGCCGCCGCCGCTGCAGATCGCCGGGCCCATCTACCTTTTTTTTTCCAGATCTGCTCAGGTTGACCCCAAAAATCCACCAAGTCCCTGTTTTACTTGTTCTGTGATGCAAAGTTTGACCATGCATAACTTTCTCTGTGATGCTCCGTTTTGCGCGTGTAGCATGTCCAGATGTTCGTGGAGATGCCCTCTACGTTTTACCTGTTGTAGTCATGCATGTTAGATGTCATCTAGGTGCTTGTTTTGCTGTTGCAAGAGTGCATCATGTTATAAACTGCTGCTATGTGTTATTTTTCATGCCACCTTTGACATGTGATATCTTTTAGCTCGTTTGTCCAAACGATGCAAATGACATGTCCACGTGTTCGTCTTGCCACGAACTACGTGTTGGGTGTGATAGGTTGCATGGTAGATGTATTGTTTCCTTGTTATCATCGTTGCAAAGTGCCATGTTCACATGTTGTGTTTTCACTTGTGTTGAAAGGCCATCTTGTTGAGCTCGTTGTAATCGGTGTGTTCACCACATTGATGCATGCTTGTGTGTTTCGGGATCACCGTCATATGTATTTTGATGAGGTGCTTACCCTTTGCCATGTTTAGTTTCGAGGTGTCTTAAACATGCTCTTTTGTGTGCTAAGATGATATTGCTGTTTTAGGACTTAGTGAAATTTCACTAAGTCTGAAATCTGTAACGTTCCGATGCCATGTTCGTGTGATGTTGTAGGACAAAGCATGATAGTTTTGGGGTGGATTTTGATTGTTACATGAAGTATATATTGTTGTCTTTCCATCCATGTCCTCACATGTCCATTTGAGTGGCTGTAGCATGTTTATCTTTTGCTCCAAACTTTCAATAAAATTCTGCTGCCAGAATTTTATTTCAAAGT
Organism: Secale cereale; assembly: GCA_902687465.1. Taxonomy (NCBI): domain Eukaryota; kingdom Viridiplantae; phylum Streptophyta; class Magnoliopsida; order Poales; family Poaceae; genus Secale; species Secale cereale. The sequence goes on from LR738709.1 coordinate 330,573,551, forward strand.
TCAATATGTCCAAGATCATTGCTATTGATCCGTGACTCCGTTGGGGGTGCACTTTGGACCTAGTTGCTGTACATTATATCTAGTTTATGTTCAAGTCCTTTGCCATGCTTTTTGGGTGCTGTAGATTAATTATTTTGAGCTCCCAAGATGCTATGTTGCTGTAATTTGCAGTTTTCGCTCAAATCTTGTTTCGGGCATAACTTTTAGCCCGTAACTCCGATTTCAGCGAATCTTATATCAAACTTGGGTGAATTTCTGTGTAGATTAATAATATCAGGTTGTTATCTTGTTTTGAGGTGTTTTGCTTGAGTGATGTTTTCCGTGCTCCATGTGCATCTTTAGTGCATCCTTCATGCATTCATGTTTTTCGAGTGCGCATTGCATCGTGTTGATTGGTGCTTGGTGTGTTTGTCTTGTTTAGACCCGGAAGTTGAGCACGAGTTTTCCAACGAGGTTGAGCACGAGGTTTCCAACGAGTTTGAGCACGAGGACCCTTCTTTCGATCCGAACGTCTTCTCTTCAGGCAAGATGACCGAACCCCGATAACTTTACTATCTTTGCCTATTGCTAGTAGTCTCGATCTATAGTTTTGCCTCGATGCCCATGTTCTTCTTGTCAGCCTCCTACTTGTAACCAATTGCCATGTTTAACCAACCCTACCTATGCAAACCGTTGCTTGGCTAAGTACGCTTCGCTCAGCCCTTCTTATAGCGTTGCTAGTTGCAGGTGAAGTGAAGATGCTTGCTCCATGTTGAAGTTTGGTTGGGTTATATCACACTATATAAATGCTTTAATTGAAATCACCTATATATTGGCAAGGGTGGAAGGCTAAGCCTTTTGCTTGGTGTTTTGTTCCACTCATGCCGTTAGGATCCGTATAAGCCGGTTTTTATGTTCCTTGATTATGCGTTCCTAACACGGTTGGGGTGTATGGGACCCCCTCGATAAACCGCTAAGTGCTAAGTCTTTTCCAGCAAATCCCAACATTGGTACTATTTGCCTAATAACAAACTAAACATGCATAGGGAGTAATTAACCCTCTTTCTTAATCAACAACCCCGGGCCAGTGCTCCACATGAGTGTTGGTCCGAAACGGGGAGCCTGCGGGGCCGCCTTGAGGCAACTCGAGGTATTTGGTATCCACCCGTAGCTTCGCCCATCCGGTCGTGTCCTGAGACCTAGATACGCGCGGCTACGATCAGGGTGTCGACACGCCGGGAGGATTTGCTGGATTAGCCTTACCTTAGTTCGGTTTAACTTGAGCACGGGATTCCGAGGATACTCGGGTCTTCCCACTTTGGAGTTGCGATTCCGCGGATCGTGGGCTTGTAATGGGTCAAGTTGGAACACCCCTGCAGGGTTTGAACTTTCGAAAGCCGTGCCCGCGGTTATGTGGCAGATGGGAGCTTGTTAATTCCGGTTGTAGATAACTTGACACAATGATACTAATACACTACCAGCGTGTGTTCCGTGACTGTCAATTTCCGAATAGGGATTCGGGAGTTGAACACGGAGGGGTTATGTTTGTGAGCTTGTAGCTAGGATCACTTCGTGATCCCTTCTCGCGATGCCTTCTCTTCTCGCTCTCACTTGCGTAAGCTAGATGCTAGTTGCTGCTGCAGACTTGTTCTTTCTTCAGCCTTTCCCTCACCTAAAGGCTTAAATAGTTCTGTTACCCGGGAACGGGATTGCTGAGTCCTCTGTGGCTCACAGTTACTTCACACACCAGATGCAGGTCCAGCTGTGAGCTATCCAGGTGATGGCACCGAGCTGGATTGGGAGTACGACGAGGAGCGTAGTCGTTACTACGTGCGCTACCCGGACGATCAGTAGTGGAGACTCTTACTAGGTTTCGATCCGCCTGTGGTTGCTTTATTTATCTGAGTTTGGTACTTTCACATTTGGCTTTTGCCCTTAGAGGGTTGTAGTGCTCTTATTGTATGATGTTTGAGACTTGTACTGTTATTCTGTGACGTGGCGATTGTAAGCCAACTATTTTTCAGTTTACTATCCCTCTTCTACATGAGTTGTGCAAAGATTACCAAACTTGAGATCATTCTAGGATGGACTTATGCCTTTAAGTCGTGCCTCGACACGTAGGAGGTATAATTCCATCCTGGGCATTACAAGTTGGTATTCAGAGCCTTCTCCGACCTAGGAGCCCCCACTGTTTGATCGAACCGTTGACGGTTGAGTCTAGGCACACACTGAAAACTTTTTGAGTCCTATATTATATCGGAGAGTAGGATTTCTTTGCTTCTCATCCCCTTTTTCTCTGGTGAGGACTCCTGACGTCTACTCTTGTCTCTCCTATCTTCAAAATTTGCACATTTTTTTTTTAGGAATCCCGCGAGTATTCTGGGATTGTTTCGATGTTCTTGTGACAAGGATATTGTTCCTGATGCCTCCTGTTACCGAGGAGTTGAGCTTCGGGGTATCATTGTAACAAGCATATCGCGACAGTACTAAATACTTAAGACGGCCGACAACGAAAATCTCCCCTATACGGCCAGTGGCAAGATAACCCCGACATCACCCAGTACTGGGGAGGTAGTTCGGGAGTATTGCCATAGCTTGTTATAGTGGATGCTTTTCGAAGGTCCGAGGTACACAGTTTCCGAGAAAGACTAGTTATGTGTTGAAGGATGGATACACCTGGATGTAGGTTAGAGTTGATTGCGCGGTGCTTCCCGTGTATCCCCAACACCTGATTGCATAACTGGAATCTTTCGGAAAACTATAGGTGGGTTTTATCCAGTAGATCGTAGGCATTCTTCCAACGAATGCAGGTTAGTGAGTTCGGGGTTCGACATTGAGTGAAGGAGTTATATGACCGAGGTTACTATCAGGAGTTGCATCTTAAAGGGTCCTTGGCTATGCTGATCCGGGGATTGCAAAACCTTTTCGTAACGCGTTCATATGCTTTCAGCACAAAGATGTTAGAACGAAACTCCTCTCTTGTGTTTGTTCCTTTCCGTACCTTCTTGTTTTATTATTTTATCCTTTTGATCCCTATGTGGCTTCTCGTGAAGACTGATGTTATCAATTAACTGAGAAATTCATTCGTTCCTCTTGTTCGGATGATTTCATTCATTCTTATTGTTCGAATGATTATTGTGAAGACTTGTTGCAATTCATTCCATTGATTCAGCTTATTCCTTTTGTCAATCAATTGCTGATTCGTGGTCATCTCTTACAGGATGGCTCCGAAAAAGGTTCCGAATGCCAACCCAGAGGTGGAAGAGGTCCCAGAGCATCCTCCTTCACCTCCTCCTCCGCCTGAGGCTTGGAGAGCAATTATGCAGACTACTGCTCAGAACACTCAGTTGATGATGCAGATGATGCAGCAAATGCAGGCTATGCAAGCTAATCAAGCTAATCAGGGCGTTCCAATGAACCAAGGCAACTTCTTCCAGCAGCACCATGCTACCCTCAACCAGTTCTTGGCCAACAATCCTAAAGCTTTCAGTTACTGTGTCGACCCTCTTGATGCTGAAGATTGGCTGACCGATATCAAGAAGCATTTTGAGTGCAGTAACGTGAAAGAAGATGACTATGTAAAGTTTGCAGCCTTCCAACTGAAAGATCAAGCAGCTGACTGGTGGCAGCAGTACAAAGACTCAAGGCCGGGTCAAGTGATCTCTTGGGAGAATTTCTGCAAGGATTTCCGCTCGCATCACATTCCTACAAGTGTTATCGAGGGTATGCGTGAGCAATTCCGCAACCTCAAGCAGGGCTCCATGTCAGTCTATCAGTATAATGTCAAGTTCCAAAACCTCGCTCGTTATGCAAAGCAAGACATTCCTGATGCAAAGAGCAAAATCTATCAGTTCCGTGGAGGTCTCAAAGATGAACTTCAGCTTGCTCTCACTCTGTTCGAGCCAGACGAATTTGATAAGTTCTATAATATGGCTTTGAAACAAGAAGCAGCTCAGCTTAAGATGGAGGCTTCTAAGAAGAGAATTCGAGATGCTGTTCACTCTACCTCATCGTCTCAGTTGGCTGCGAAACAACAGAAATTCTGGCTTCCTCCTCCTCCAATGATTCGAGCTCCATACAACAACTCCAGCAACTTCAACAACTCCAACAACAAGAACTCTAGTGGTCGTGGTTTCTCCCACCCACCCAACCCAAGCAACCAGTCGAAGAAGCAGTTTCAGTCTCAAGGCTCCAAGTCCAGTGGCTCTCATTTCCGTCCTCTCTCTGAAGTGGTGTGCAACAAGTGTGGCCAGAAGGGTCATTATGCAAACAGATGTCCGAATCCGAAGCGCCTTCCTCCTCCACCACCTGTGAGTTCAGCTATTGTCAGGCATGATCCAAAGGCTGCAAGGGTCAATCTGATGAATGCAGCACAAGCGGAGGCTTCTTCTGATGTCATTCTGGGTAACCTTCCAGTGAACTCTATACCTGCTAAAGTGTTATTTGATTCGGGTGCATCATGCTCTTTCATGTCTCAACCTTTTGCATCCAAGCACAGTATTGCCACTTCAAATTTGCCTCAGAGGTTGGAAGTTATTTCTCCAGGGAGACGTATGTCTTCTACTGTCTATGCTCCGGATGTTTCCATTCGCATGGGAGATTATCGATTTTTGGCTTCTCCGGTGATTCTTGGTCATTCTGACATCGACCTCATTCTCGGAATGGATTGGCTTTCTCAGCACGATGCTCACATTGATTGTGCTCAAAAGGAAGTCAAATTGACTCATTCTGATGAAGATGTGATTATCTTCGCCTCCAGGGATAATACTATTCGGCTTTTCTCTCTTAATGATAAGGGTGAAATTAATGCCATAGAGCAAATTCCAGTGGTGAATGAATATCAAGACGTCTTTCCAGAAGAACTTCCAGGCATGCCTCCACACCGTCAGGTGGAGTTTGTCATTGAACTCGAGCCGGGCACCGAACCTGTTTGTCGGCGTCCATACAAGCTCTCTTCAGATGAATTGAAGGAATTGAAGAAACAGTTGGATGAACAGGAGCGTATGGGTCTCATACGGCCTAGTACATCTCCGTGGGGCTGTGGTGTCTTATTTGTCAAGAAGAAAGATGGCACGGAGCGTCTCTGTGTTGACTACCGGCCTTTGAACAAGAAGACGATTAAGAACAAGTATCCGCTCCCCAACATCAACGAACTCTTTGAGCAGCTCAAAGGAGCTAAAGTGTTCTCTAAGCTTGACCTCCGAATGGGCTACCATCAAATTCGCATTCGCGAGGAAGACATTCCCAAGACGGCTTTCAGAACGAGCTACAGTTCATATGAGTATACCGTCATGTCCTTCGGTCTCGCCAATGCTCCTCCTACCTTTTCAAGGATGATGCATTACATCTTCAACCCCTATACAGGCGAGTTTGTGCTAGTGTATCTGGATGATATTCTGGTGTTTTCCAAGAATGAAGAAGATCACGAAAAGCACTTGCGTCTGGTTCTTGATCGACTCCGAGAGCATAAATTCTATGCCAAGTTCTCAAAGTGCGAGTTTTGGCTTGATAAGGTTTTGTACCTGGGCCACATTATCTCAGCTGACGGTATTGCGGTTAATCCCGAGAAAGTTGAAGCAATTGTCAACTGGGAAGCTCCTCAGAACGTCAAGCAGCTCCGCAGTTTTCTGGGTCTTGCCAGCTATTGCAGAAGGTTTGTGGAGAACTTCTCCAAGATTGCCAAGCCTCTTTCCAACCTCCTTCAGAAGAATGTCAAATACTTTTGGTCTCCCGAGTGTGAAGTGGCTTTCAAAACCCTCAAAGAGAAGCTTGTCTCAGCTCCAGTTCTGATTCCTCCAGATGAATCCAAGCCCTATGAAGTGTTCTGTGACGCTTCTCTTCAAGGTCTTGGTGGTGTGCTTATGCAAGAGAAGAGAATTGTGGCATACACTTCACGTCAGCTAAAGCCAGCTGAGAAGAACTATCCCACACACGATCTCGAGCTAGCAGCTGTGGTACATGCTCTGATTACGTGGAGACATCTGTTGTTGGGAAGAAAGGTCGACATCTTCACTGATCACAAGAGCTTGAAGTACATATTCACACAGCCGCATCTGAACCTCCGACAGACTCGTTGGGTCGAGATGATCCAAGAGTACAACCCCAGCATTGAGTACACTCCAGGCAAGGCGAATGTGATTGCAGATGCTTTGAGCAGAAAGGCATATTGCAACAGCCTTCTTATCAAGCCACACCAGCCTGAGCTTTGTGAAGCTTTCAGGAAGCTCAACCTCCAAGTTGTTCCGCAGGGTTTTCTTGCAAATCTCCAGATTGCTCCTACCTTGGAAGATCAAGTCCGTGAGGCCCAGCTCAGTGATACCATGGTGAAGAAGGTGAAACATGGGATTGCAAAGGGCACTCCAAAATATAAGTGCTTCCGTGTTGATGAGAGAGATACCTTGTTCTTCGAGGACAGACTCGTTGTTCCCAAAGGTGATCTCAGGAAGCTCATAATGGAAGAAGCTCATGACTCTCTCCTTTCCATTCATCCTGGCAGTTCCAAGATGTACCAAGACCTCAAGCAATCTTACTGGTGGACACGCATGAAAAGGGAAATTGCCCAATTCGTGAATGAATGTGATGTATGCAGAAGAGTGAAAGCAGAACATCAACGTCCAGCCGGTCTTCTCCAACCTCTTCCTATTCCTGAGTGGAAGTTCGACCACATTGAAATGGACTTCGTCACTGGCTTTCCTAAATCCAAGCGAGGCAATGATGCTATCTTTGTAGTGATTGACAAGCTTACCAAAGTTGCTCACTTTCTTCCAGTCAAAGAATCAATCAATGCAGCTCAACTTGCAGAGCTGTACACTTCCAGAATTGTCTCCCTACATGGCATTCCTCAAGTGATATCCTCAGACCGTGGCAGCTTGTTCACATCAAAGTTCTGGGACTCCTTTCAGTCCACCATGGGCACGAAGATCAGGTTCAGCACTGCCTTTCACCCTCAGACTAGTGGTCAAGTCGAGCGTGTGAATCAGATCCTTGAAGATATGCTCAGAGCCTGTGTCATCTCCTTCGGTATGAAATGGGAAGACTGTCTTCCATTTGCCGAATTCTCTTACAACAACAGCTTTCAAGCAAGTGCAGGCAAAGCACCGTTTGAAATTCTCTATGGCAGAAAGTGCCGTACCCCTCTCAACTGGTCTGAAACAGGCGAACGCCAACTTCTTGGCAATGATTTAATCTCTGAAGCCGAAGAAATGTGCAAAGTCATACGTGAGAATCTCAAGGCCGCTCAGTCGCGTCAGAAGAGCTACTATGACGGAAAGCATCGTGATTTGGCTTTCGACATCGGTGATCATGTCTATCTCCGAGTTTCTCCGATGAAAGGAACCCAAAGGTTCGGTATCAAAGGAAAGCTTGCTCCTAGATACATCGGGCCTTTCAAAATTCTTGGCAAAAGAGGCGATCTAGCCTATCAGCTCGAGCTCCCTTCCAACTTTGCAAATGTTCATGATGTCTTCCATGTGTCTCAGCTTCGCAAATGCTTCAAGGCACCTGAGCGCATGATTCCGTTTGAGGAGATTGATCTTCAACAAGACCTTTCCTACCGAGAGCATCCAGTTGCAATTCTCGAAGAAACCGAACGCAAGACTCGCAACAAGACCATCAAGTTTCTGAAAGTCAAGTGGTCACATCACACCGACCGAGAAGCTACCTGGGAACGAGAAGATCATCTTCGTTCCGAGTACCCTTCCTTTTTCCAGTCCTAGATCTCGGGACGAGATCTTTTTGTAGTAGAGGAGAGTTTGTAATGCCTCGGATGTAATACTTTCCCTTTTGGGCTTATAATAAATCTCCGGCTTCACTTATTTCCATTTCGGGTTCTTTGTCTGTCGGGCTTTCGTCGTGTTGTTGTGTGAGTGTGTGGCATTCATTCATATCATGTAGACATGTGCATTGCATTGCATCTGTGTTGTGGGTTGCATCCGGTTCCGTGTGTTTCTTCCCGTTGTCCGTTTCGCGTTCCGGAGCTCCCTCACGTGTCCGTGACGTCCCGTAGGCCTACTTTGTTGTTCGGGCGTTTTTCGTTACCGGTGTGCCGCGAGGTTGTGTTGTGTGTTGTTGTTTTGTTGTGTGCAACCCGCCTCTCAAATCTCGTCTCGTTTGGACTCCGTTGACTTTTCCCTCCGTTGCCCGTGTGGGTCCGAAGTGCCCTTACTTCGTGTCCCGGAAATACCCCCAATGCTTTCTTTTATCTCCGTCTGGCCCTTTTAAATCATCCCCGCGATCGGATCCGTTGGATCCCGATCGGAGGGCTCCTAAACATCCCTAGTCCCCAAACCCTAAAATTCTGCTACATATAGACCCCCCTAGTCTATATTTGGGCATCCCCTTCTTCTTCCCTTCTCCACTTTCTTTTTTTTTCCTTTTTTATCTCAGATCCAATCCTCTGTTCTGGATCCCGAAGGATCCCCTCGATCCATCGGATCCTTCGATCGACGCCGCCGCAGCGCTCCCTCGGAGTCAACGCCGCCGCGCCGGTTCCTTCTGGCTCCTCCCGCGTCGACCGCATCGTCCGAGCCGGTCGCTCGCGAGGCCCAGGGGGGGACCAGATCACCGTCGCCCTCCAGGCCAGCCAGGCGCCCAGCCAGCCGCGCCGCACCGGGCCGCGCGTCGCCCCGGCCCGACTCCATCCTGCCTCGCCTCGCCACCGCTCCAAGTCGTCGGGCCGCCTGCCTCGCGCCTCCACCTTCCATCCGGCTGGGCCGGCTTCGCCCACCGCACCAGGCGCCCGCTCGCCCCGGGCCCAGTCGCCGCACCACCGGGCCAGGCCCGTACCGACTCCAGCCTCCCGCGCCTCCCCGAGGCCCGTCCGCGCCGGCCCAGATCCACGCGCCGGCTGGGCCTCCCGCTCCGCCTCGCCGGGCCGCACAGTACCACCGCCTGGGCCGCCGCCGCTGCAGATCGCCGGGCCCATCTACCTTTTTTTTTCCAGATCTGCTCAGGTTGACCCAAAAAATCCACCAAGTCCCTGTTTTACTTGTTCTGTGATGCAAAGTTTGACCATGCATAACTTTCTCTGTGATGCTCCGTTTTGCGCGTGTAGCATGTCCAGATGTTCGTGGAGATGCCCTCTACGTTTTACCTGTTGTAGTCATGCATGTTAGATGTCATCTAGGTGCTTGTTTTGCTGTTGCAAGAGTGCATCATGTTATAAACTGCTGCTATGTGTTATTTTTCATGCCACCTTTGACATGTGATATCTTTTAGCTCGTTTGTCCAAACGATGCAAATGACATGTCCACGTGTTCGTCTTGCCACGAACTACGTGTTGGGTGTGATAGGTTGCATGGTAGATGTATTGTTTCCTTGTTATCATCGTTGCAAAGTGCCATGTTCACATGTTGTGTTTTCACTTGTGTTGAAAGGCCATCTTGTTGAGCTCGTTGTAATCGGTGTGTTCACCACATTGATGCATGCTTGTGTGTTTCGGGATCACCGTCATATGTATTTTGATGAGGTGCTTACCCTTTGCCATGTTTAGTTTCGAGGTGTCTTAAACATGCTCTTTTGTGTGCTAAGATGATATTGCTGTTTTAGGACTTAGTGAAATTTCACTAAGTCTGAAATCTGTAACGTTCCGATGCCATGTTCGTGTGATGTTGTAGGACAAAGCATGATAGTTTTGGGGTGGATTTTGATTGTTACATGAAGTATATATTGTTGTCTTTCCATCCATGTCCTCACATGTCCATTTGAGTGGCTGTAGCATGTTTATCTTTTGCTCCAAACTTTCAATAAAATTCTGCTGCCAGAATTTTATTTCAAAGTTCAATATGTCCAAGATCATTGCTATTGATCCGTGACTCCGTTGGGGGTGCACTTTGGACCTAGTTGCTGTACATTATATCTAGTTTATGTTCAAGTCCTTTGCCATGCTTTTTGGGTGCTGTAGATTAATTATTTTGAGCTCCCAAGATGCTATGTTGCTGTAATTTGCAGTTTTCGCTCAAATCTTGTTTCGGGCATAACTTTTAGCCCGTAACTCCGATTTCAGCGAATCTTATATCAAACTTGGGTGAATTTCTGTGTAGATTAATAATATCAGGTTGTTATCTTGTTTTGAGGTGTTTTGCTTGAGTGATGTTTTCCGTGCTCCATGTGCATCTTTAGTGCATCCTTCATGCATTCATGTTTTTCGAGTGCGCATTGCATCGTGTTGATTGGTGCTTGGTGTGTTTGTCTTGTTTAGACCCGGAAGTTGAGCACGAGTTTTCCAACGAGGTTGAGCACGAGGTTTCCAACGAGTTTGAGCACGAGGACCCTTCTTTCGATCCGAACGTCTTCTCTTCAGGCAAGATGACCGAACCCCGATAACTTTACTATCTTTGCCTATTGCTAGTAGTCTCGATCTATAGTTTTGCCTCGATGCCCATGTTCTTCTTGTCAGCCTCCTACTTGTAACCAATTGCCATGTTTAACCAACCCTACCTATGCAAACCGTTGCTTGGCTAAGTACGCTTCGCTCAGCCCTTCTTATAGCGTTGCTAGTTGCAGGTGAAGTGAAGATGCTTGCTCCATGTTGAAGTTTGGTTGGGTTATATCACACTATATAAATGCTTTAATTGAAATCACCTATATATTGGCAAGGGTGGAAGGCTAAGCCTTTTGCTTGGTGTTTTGTTCCACTCATGCCGTTAGGATCCGTATAAGCCGGTTTTTATGTTCCTTGATTATGCGTTCCTAACACGGTTGGGGTGTATGGGACCCCCTCGATAAACCGCTAAGTGCTAAGTCTTTTCCAGCAAATCCCAACATTGGTACTATTTGCCTAATAACAAACTAAACATGCATAGGGAGTAATTAACCCTCTTTCTTAATCAACAACCCCGGGCCAGTGCTCCACATGAGTGTTGGTCCGAAACGGGGAGCCTGCGGGGCCGCCTTGAGGCAACTCGAGGTATTTGGTATCCACCCGTAGCTTCGCCCATCCGGTCGTGTCCTGAGACCTAGATACGCGCGGCTACGATCAGGGTGTCGACACGCCGGGAGGATTTGCTGGATTAGCCTTACCTTAGTTCGGTTTAACTTGAGCACGGGATTCCGAGGATACTCGGGTCTTCCCACTTTGGAGTTGCGATTCCGCGGATCGTGGGCTTGTAATGGGTCAAGTTGGAACACCCCTGCAGGGTTTGAACTTTCGAAAGCCGTGCCCGCGGTTATGTGGCAGATGGGAGCTTGTTAATTCCGGTTGTAGATAACTTGACACAATGATACTAATACACTACCAGCGTGTGTTCCGTGACTGTCAATTTCCGAATAGGGATTCGGGAGTTGAACACGGAGGGGTTATGTTTGTGAGCTTGTAGCTAGGATCACTTCGTGATCCCTTCTCGCGATGCCTTCTCTTCTCGCTCTCACTTGCGTAAGCTAGATGCTAGTTGCTGCTGCAGACTTGTTCTTTCTTCAGCCTTTCCCTCACCTAAAGGCTTAAATAGTTCTGTTACCCGGGAACGGGATTGCTGAGTCCTCTGTGGCTCACAGTTACTTCACACACCAGATGCAGGTCCAGCTGTGAGCTATCCAGGTGATGGCACCGAGCTGGATTGGGAGTACGACGAGGAGCGTAGTCGTTACTACGTGCGCTACCCGGACGATCAGTAGTGGAGACTCTTACTAGGTTTCGATCCGCCTGTGGTTGCTTTATTTATCTGAGTTTGGTACTTTCACATTTGGCTTTTGCCCTTAGAGGGTTGTAGTGCTCTTATTGTATGATGTTTGAGACTTGTACTGTTATTCTGTGACGTGGCGATTGTAAGCCAACTATTTTTCAGTTTACTATCCCTCTTCTACATGAGTTGTGCAAAGATTACCAAACTTGAGATCATTCTAGGATGGACTTATGCCTTTAAGTCGTGCCTCGACACGTAGGAGGTATAATTCCATCCTGGGCATTACACTTGTATATTTCTCGAATAGTGTCACTTAATGTTGTTCCACTAGAGATCAATTCAGACCGTGGTAGTCTTTTCACTTCTCATTTCTGGGAGAGTTTCCAGACTGCCATGGGCACCCATCTTTCCTTCAGTACCACTTTCCACCCTCAGTCAAGTGGTCAAGTGGAACGGGTTAACCAAATTCTCGAAGACATGCTTAGAGCTTGCGTTATCTCATTCGGTATGGATTGGGAGAAATGTCTTCCTTTCGCCGAGTTTGCTTATAACAATAGCTATCAATCCAGTCTCAAGCAACCTCCTTTTGAGATACTCTATGGACGAAGATGTCGAACACCTTTGAACTGGTCAGAAACCGGTGAAAGACAATTCTTTGGACCGGATATGATCCAGGAAGCAGAAGAGCAAGTTCGCATCATTCGTGAGAATTTGAAAACAGCCCAGTCTCGTCAAAAGAGCCAATATGATCGTCATCATAAGAAAGTGGCTTATGAGGTTGGTGACAAAGCTTATCTTCGAGTTACTCCATTGAAGGGTACCCATCGTTTCGGTATCAAGGGCAAGTTGGCTCCTCGTTACATTGGTACTTTTCGCATTCTTGCTAAACGAGGAGAGGTTGCCTACCAATTGGAACTACCCCCACATCTTTCTCGAGTTCATGATGTCTTCCACGTCTCTCAACTCAGGCGTTGCTTCTCGGATCCCATCCGCGGAATGGACCACGAAACACTTGATCTCCAAGATAACTTCACATATCGAGAGTATCCCGTTCGCATTCTAGATCAAGCAGAGCGTGTCACTCGACGTCATAACATCAAGTTTCTCAAGGTTCAGTGGTCTCATCATTCCGAGAGAGAAGCTACTTGGGAGCGAGAAGATCGTCTCCGACTGGAGTACCCCACCTTCTTTCCGCCTACTCCTGAATCTCGGGACGAGATTCTTTCGAGTGGAGGCGAGTTGTCACAACCCTAGTTCTGGTATGCACTAGGTTAGTCTTGTTGTTTGCATCATGTTTAAATTTCAAATGAAATTGAATTGAGGACTTGTGAAACCCTCAGAAACCCTTTTTGAAAATGACCCAAATAAAAATTGCTCCAAAAAGGTCCAAGGAAATGTTCATGTTGCTCTCTCAAAATATTGGTTAGAAATGAAAATCAAACCAATATTATTAGGAGCTCATAAGTATTTATTCTGGGCATTTGGAATTAATGCAATAGTTATTTGCTTGGATATATATTTATTGTATATTTTATATATGTCCAAAATTGTGATTCTTTATTTTGAGGGGCTTGGATTAATTCCTAGGTCCCTGCAAAATAAAAATGTCAGAAGAAAATAATTGATTTAGTTTAGAAACTGAATCAAAACATAATTGCAGAAATAGAAAACAGAACAACTAAAAAAAAGAGAGGAAGCAACTTACCTGTGCTGGCCGAGCACAGTGCGGCCTGGCCGGCCCAGCTGGCCAGCCCAGCCCACTGAGCCTCCCCTGTCATCTTCCTCGCGCCAGTAGGCGAGGCGTGTGGCCGGCGCGCGCACACGGCGAGGGCGCCACGCCTCCTGCCTGCCTGACCTCCCCCTCGCTGCCTGGAAGACGCCTCGCGACGCCACACATCTCCCCAGACCCCTCTGGCTCTCTCCCGTCGCCTCTCCCCTTCTCTCCCTTGCTCTTCCTCGCACCCCCGAACGCTGTCATCGCCGTCGCTCGCCGCTGCCGTGGCCACAGGCCATCCCACGTCCAGCCAAGGTGCCCGAGAGCTCCGCCACCTCATCCCCGACCTCTCCGACGAGTCACACGTCGCCGGACGCCCTGAGGCCTCGACCCCGAGCTCGTCCTCACCGCCGGCCGCCGTGGATTCCCATCGCTGCCCCGACCGCTCCAGAGCCTCCCCGAGACCGCCGCTCGTCTCGTTGCAACCGCCGTAAGCTTCTGCCCCTGCTCCCCCTCTCCGTTCTCCCTCTCGCAAGCCGTAGCTGCCGGACCACGTTCACCCGCATGCGCCGTCGCCCGCGCTCGTCGCCGGTGGCTCTCCGGTGACCTTTTGGTCCCGGGCGTGCGTCTAACACGTTCGCCGCGTCGCGTAGAAGCGGTAGGTGCTAGCGCTGCCCCGCCTAGGCCACCACAGCCACGAGCCCGAGCTCGACCGAGCTTCGGCCGCCGCCGAGCTCGTCGCCGGCGCCACTCCGGCCACTCCCCAGCCGAGCCACCACCACGGCTGGATGCGGACGAGCTCCAGCGTCCCGTAGATGGTCTCCGCTGCGCAAAAGACCCCCGGAGTGGAAATCCCTCCGCCCTCCGCCGCGTTTGCTGCCGCCGGCGGCTAAACGCCGGCGTGTTAGCTGGGGTTTGACCAGGATTTGACCCCCTGTGTCAATGACAGGCGGGCCCCCACCCCTCCAGTTAGTTGACTGTTTAGTTTTATTAATTAATTTTGGTTAACTAGATTAGCCACTGACATGTGGGCCCTGTCCTGCTGACTTTTTGTTATGATTAGTTTAGAGTTAATTAACTCAGTTAATTAACTGAGTCACTAACCAGTGGACCCCACTGTCAGGTTTGACTCTAGACCAGCCCTTTGACCTGCTGACGTCATGCTTGGGTCATGCTGACGCAGTATTCCAATTCTGGTATTTAAATAAATCTTAAATGATTTATTTATTTCAGAAAATTGTTGAAACTTCAAAAAATCACAGAAATTCAACCGTAGCCCAGAATGAAATAATTTATATATGAAAAATGATCAGAAAAATATAAGGAACCTGTTTATGGCATTTTCATGCATGTTTAACCAACTTATACCTACTGTTTATATGAAAACACATAATTGGCATTTAAAAATACTTATTTTAGAGTTGCATTTGAACCCTTGGTTCAAATGGAGTTCAACCAATTAAAATGCTAGTTGAATTAGCTCAACAACATCATATCTTCATGCCATATTCATGCATCATATTGTTGCATATGCTTGTGTTTGATTGTCGGCACCGTTCTTCTCGATAGGTCCAGCTCCGGAGACCGATCCAGAGTACCTATCAGAGGAGCAGTGCTCTGCATGTTGTTTGATCAGGCAAGCAAACCCCCCCCCCCTTGTTCATTCCGATACAACCCCTCTCTCGCTCCTGCTCCCTATTATTGCATTAGGAAAACAACGACTTCACCTGCTACTTTATGCTGCGGTAGTTGAACCCATTCCTCTGCATGACCTGTCATTGCCACAGTAAATAGTTGAAACCCAGTAGCATGTGTAGGAGTTGATTAAAGCCATGATGTGATCTTACCATGCCTTGCTTGCTATTTCTTAGAGTGTGTCAGGTCTGATTCATCGGGAATGAATTGGAGTACAATGATATGTTCTGATGCTGAGGGTTAAGTGTGTGAACACGATTTGGTAAAGGTAGTGGTGAGAGGCCATGTAGGAGTACATGGTGGGTTGTCTCACTGGAATCGTCCCTAAGAACTGAGTTCTGTGTATGTTGTCCAATGACCAGCTACTACCATGCATTGGAATGCTTAAGTGCCCCTCTCGACTTATTAACCGACTTGGTCTCTGTCCAGGAGTTGCAACTAGTTTCTGGTGTTTGTAGGTAGTGTTAGTAGTCTACCAAGTGGCACTCGGCCAGTGGGCTTGGGACAGACTAGGCACCGTGGCACGGTGTGCCAAGCGTAGATCCACTCGGTGAGGTGGGCTTGGGAACCCTGTGCACATCATTTGGGGCTGTGAGCGACACCCCGGCCGGATCTCCTTACGGATGGAACCCGAATAGGCGATAAACCTGGACTAGAGTCTTGTGTGGTTAGTCAGGTCGTGGCCGACACCCTCGCCAGGCTTCCGCTTGAAGGTTGCCGAGATACACGAGATGTACATGGCGGTAAGTGGCGAGAGCGTGTGTGAAGAAGTACACCCCTGCAGGGTTAACATGATCTATTCGAATAGCCGGGTCCACGGTTATGGACTTCTTGGATGCTTACGTGGTACATAGACAACTTGAAGTGGATACTCTAAAATACCCAAGACAAGTGTGAGTGCTATGGATGGCCTTCTCGTAGGGAGACGGGGATGAATCCATAGTGGTGTATTGTGTGGTGCTTAGTGGACTCGTGTGCGCCACCTCAAAAGAGTTACCAGCAATCGTAGAATAGGATAGCCACTGAGTCAAAGCTGGCTTGCTGCAACTAAACCCCACTTGCCCTTTTGATACAAGTGCATGTATGATAGGATCTGATGTAAGTCTTGCTGAGTACCTTTGTACTCATGTTTGCTTAATTTATGTTTTGCAGATGAGATTGATGTCTCACTAGTAGTTCCGCTTGGACTTCTACAAGTAGCTTGTACCCCAGCTAGGTTCTTGGACGAGTGTTGTAGATAGTCAGGCTCTTCAGCCTTTTTCATTTGTAGATGTCTGTACTCAGACATGTTGTGCTTCCGCTTGTTGCTTGTATGCTCTGAATGCTGGGTCGTGAGACCCATGTTTGTAATATTTGGCTTCTCGGAGCCTAATGAATAAATACTTTGTCTATTAGAGTCTTGTTGTGATGCCATGTTGTATTTGCACATATTGAGCATATTGTGTGTATGTTATTGAAATGCTTGGTATGTGTGGGATCCGACACCTAGTTGTTTACCCTTGGTAGCCTATCTTACAGGGAAATGTCTCCTAGTGCTTCCACTGAGCCTTGGTAGCTTGCTACTGCTCCGGAACACTTAGGCTGGCCGGCATGTGTCCTTCCTCGTTCCTGTGTCTGTCCCTTAGGGGAAATGTCACGCGTTGTTCCTTTAAGTCCCTGTAGCTTGCTACGACTTGGGTTCATACGTTGATGACCGACACGTTCGTTGCTGGGTCACGTATGCTTGTCTCTGTAATTTAGTGCCACTTTTGGTTTATAACTGGTCATGTCGGCCCGGGTTCTCTGTCATATGGATGCTAGCGACACTATCATATACGTGAGCCAAAATGCGCAAACGGTCCCGGGCCAGGTAAGGTGGCACCCGTGGGGATATCGTGCGTGAGGCCGCAAAGTGACATGGTGTGTTACATGCTAGACCGGTGTGACCTAGGATAGGGGTCCCGACAGGTTCAGCTTCGCGCGTGCCATCAGCGCGGGGCGCAGAGGGGCCAGGATTGAAGTCCAATCCCCAATTCTTCTTGTTCTCTTTGGCTGAGTTCTTGGCATATTGAAGATTTCGCTTGAACAAATTGTCGTGGCGACACCAGAGCAGAGAGCTAGGATCAGCATCAGTAGGTTGAGGCCCTCTGACCATGCAAGGATAGAAGCCTTGAGCAATGGCTTCAGCATGAGTCTTGGGGGGGAAGATTTTTATAGGTGATATCTCCCCATGGATGCTTGATGGCGTTCTTTTCAGCATACTCTTGGGTCACGAACCTGTACTTGAACCACTGTTCAGCCCAATATCTTCGAATCCATTGGATTCGTGTCTTCCTCTGATTATAGTCCTCCTCTGGATCAGTCTTGTACATCTCAATGAGATCAGGAGGCAAATCTATGGAGGTGTTTCCACGGCGCTGTCTGCCACCCTTTCTAACTGTCTTGTCAGTTGCCATTGGCTTCAACCTGAAGGGCTTCAAACTGAATGGCTTCAAAACTGGCAAATGCTTCGGTCTGCTGGTCAGACAGGAACTGTCTTCAGGGGAGTGAATGTGACGCTGCAAGAATTCTGCAAATGAATGCATACTATGAGAACCAAGGGATTCTCCCACGGACATGTACCTGTGACAGCATTAGAGATGCGAGGGAAGGGGAAGAAGTCATATGCATTCTCAGAAGTTTTTGAAGATAAAACAGTTTTGAAGACTTTGACCTCATAGCGCGAAGACATTCACTTATATGATGAGAGTTGGTTCCAGATTTGTACGAATCCACGAATAGGTACAAGTGAGGAATCTAACTATGTTTGAAGCATATGTGAATGTACTAGGCAAGATATGAGATGCAGACATGATAGATCTATATATTTGTGTAGGCAAAAACCTCTTGTGGTAAAAGTGATGAATCTCTACGGATCAAGAAGATGGTAAAAGGCAAGTTTTATTTACCGCACGATGAACTGCTTAGACGGAGAGGAGTTGGATGCCCAGCAGTTTGATCTTCCGTGCCCTAACTTGGCGACGGAGGACAGCTACGGCGACGGCGGAGTAGATGATGTCCGCGGCCGGCATGAGGACGGTGTTGACGAGGTTGCGGCAGCGAAGCGCTTCGTCCCCGGCGTCGTCGAGAGCTAGCGGAGGCGCTAGGGTTGGTCGAGGTGGAGAGGTGGTAGAAGAACTTTTGACCGTGATGGGACGTGCATTTATAGGCATGGAGACGGCACAGCGCAATTACGCATGTGCCCCTGGCGGTTCACATACGAGGGACACGTGGCGGTCATGTAACGCATTGGGAGTTGTCCCATGATCCCACGTACACCACGACTGTCAGAGTGATCGTTCCAGCTTCTTCGGGTTTCAGGCATAAAGGATGAAGCATTAAAATCATATTTAAAGTTTGTCTCCGTATCTTCTGCTGACAAGGATGCAGAGAAGATATTCAACAGATTCAACAGAATGCATATGATTTGGACAGGCAGAGTGTGAGATGAGAAAGCATGGAGAGGTTAGGGTCCGATCACATTCACTTAGTTCAAAAGATTCAAATACGAAGACATAGCTATAAGTGAATGCTGTTGAGGACAGAACACAACTCTCTCTCTCTCTCTCTCTATATATATATATATATATATATATATATATATATATATATATATATCCTATATGAAGATAAACCAAGTGCGAAGACTTTGCAAATGTAACGCCACGAGAAACACTTCAAACAAGAATTTGGTGGTGGCGTTACCCACCGTATAGGAAGTATTAGACCAAGACACGGCGCGCAATTATTGTGGCGCTCCGAAGTCAATCTCCATGTTAATGTATTCACACTTAGAATGTAAGTCTTCATTGATTGAAGATATACTTTACTTCGTGTGTTGCACATCTAAGTCATCAATATGCGTAAGTGTTAGGATGTGTGCCTGATTATAGGACATTTGAGGATTCTAAGATATTTAGCTCACACCGCAACTTGCAAAACCTTTTCTCATCCAAGGGCTTTGTGAAGATATCTGCCAGTTGCTCTTCAGTGTTGACGTGTATGATATCAATATCTTCCTTCATGACATGATCTCTGAGAAAGTGATGACGAATTTCAATGTGCTTTGTCTTCGAGTGTTGAACTGGGTTGTTGGCAATCTTGATAGCGCTTTCATTATCATAGTAGAGTGGCACATGCTTCAGATGGACGCCATAGTCCTTGAGCGTTTGCTTCATCCAGAGAAGCTGAGCGCAGCAAGATCCAGCAGCAATGTATTCAGATTCAGCAGTGGAGAGTGATACACAGTTCTGCTTCTTTGAAGACCAACAGACAAGAGATCGTCCTGGAAAATGACATGTGCCTGATGTAGACTTGCGATCAACCTAGTCACCAGCATAATCAGCATATGAGAATCCAACTAGGTCAAACTCTGAGCCCTTTGGATACCATAATCCTAGTGTTGGGGTGTAAGCCAAATATCGAAGTATTCGCTTCACAGCTAAGTGATGCGACTCCTTTGGTGCCGCTTGATATCGAGCACACATGCAAACACTGAGCATAATATCTGGCCTAGATGCACATAAATAAAGCAAAGAGCCAATCATGGAGCGGTATACCTGTTGATCAAACTCTTTACCATTGGCGTCGGGGCCCAGATGGTGTTTAGCAGGCATAGGCGTCGAGTACCCTTTGCAGTCTTGCATTCCAAACTTTTTCAGGCAGTCTTTAAGGTACTTCTCTTGAGATATGAAGATGCCGTTGCTTTGCTGACGAATTTGAAGACCAAGGAAGAACTTCAGCTCACCCATCATGGACATCTGATATTGCTCTTGCATCATGTGACCAAACCCATCACTGTATTTTATGTCAGTGCAGCCGAAGATAATGTCGTCCACATAGATTTGGTAGACAAATAGTTCATCATCATATGTCTTCGTGAAGAGTGTGGGATCTTGGGATCCAGGTTTGAAGCCTTTGCTCTTCAGGAAGTCTTTGAGTGTGTCATACCAAGCACGAGGCGCTTGTTTGAGGCCATATAGTGCCCTGTTGAGTTTGTATACCATATCAGGACGTTTTGGATCTTCAAAGCCAGGTGGTTGTGCAACATACACCTCTTCTTCAATCCTTCCATTGAGAAAGGCACTCTTTACATCCATTTGATATAGAAGTATGTTGTGATGATTTGCATAGGCTAGCAGTATACGAATAGCTTCAAGTCTAGCCACAGGAGCAAATGTTTCATCGAAGTCAATCCCTTCGACTTGAGTGTATCCTTGAGCAACGAGACGAGCTTTGTTTCTAACCACTTGACCATGCTCATCTTGCTTGTTGCGATAGATCCATTTTGTGCCTATTATGTTGTGCTTGCGAGGGTCAGGACGCTTGACAAGTTCCCACACGTTGTTCAACTCAAACTGTTGAAGCTCTTCTTGCATTGCTTGAATCCACTCGGGTTCCATAAAAGCTTCAGCCACTTTCTTGGGTTCAGATATTGACACAAAAGCAAAGTGCCCATAGAAATTTGCAAGCTGTGTTGCTCTTGAGTGAGTAAGTGGACCAGGAGCATTTATGCTATCAATTATCTTCTCAACTTGTACTTCATTTGCAACACGGGGATGAGCTGGACGAAGATTTTGCTCTTGCTGTACATTGTCATCGTCAGGAGTGTTGTCTTCAGGCTGAGCATTGTCGTCAGGTTGATTTGGAGCAGAGATGATGAGTTCCTCGTCAGGTTGTGCTTCAGAAGGCATGATCTCACCGGTTCCCATTAGCTTGAAAGATTCATTTGGTGAAGCCTCATCTAGCACAGTTGGTAGGGACTCTCTTTGTGAACCATTTGTCTCATCAAACCGCACATCCACAGTTTCAACAGTTTTATAGAGAAAGATGTTGAAGACTCTGTAGGAGTGGGAATCCTTTCCATATCCGAGCATGAAGCCTTCATGTGCTTTTGGTGCAAATTTTGACTTGTGATGAGGATCCTTGATCCAACACTTAGCTCCAAATCTCTGAAGTAACTTACGTTAGGCTTCTTTCCAGTGAGGAGTTCATAGGATGTTTTCTTCAGAAGCTTGTGAAGATAAACACGGTTGATGATATGGCATGTAGTATCAATAGCTTCGGGCCAGAACCTTCTTGGTGTCTTATATTCATCGAGCATCGTTCGAGCCATCTCAATTAGAGTTCTGTTCTTGCGCTCAACGATCCCATTTTGCTGAGGTGTATACGGGGCTGAGAATTCATGAGTGATTCCCATTTCATCCAGATAAAGATCAAGGCCAATGTTCTTGAACTCAGTGACATTGTCTCTTCTGATATGCTTGATCTTGACGCCATAGTTGTTCATGGCACGGTTGGCGAAGCGTCTGAAGACATCTTGCACTTCAGTCTTGTAGAGTATTATGTGCACCCATGTGTATCTTGAATAATCATCAACAATGACGAAGCCATAGCGACAGGCTGTGGTAGAGAATGTGGAGTAGTGAGTAGGGCCAAATAAGTCCATGTGAAGCAGCTCGAAGGGTTTGGATGTGGTCATGATTGTCTTCGAGGGGTGTTTAGCTCTAGTCATCTTCCCAGCTTCACAGGAACCACACACATGATCTTTCTTGAACTTGACGCCCTCAATGCCTACGACGTGCTTCTTCTTCGTGAGAGTGTGCAAGTTCCTCATGCCGGCATGTCCTAGCCTCCGATGCCAGAGCCGGCAATCTGAATCTTTTGCTAGAAGACATACGGCCATCTGCGGTCCAGCTGAGAAATCTACCATATACAGATCACCTTTTCTGTATCCTTCGTAGACTTAGGATTGATAAGAATATTAGCAAGTGATTCATGAACAAAATGGATAGTAAGACCATTTGGGCATTTGATCTTGCGCCCTACAAGTTGTTTTAGGTCCCCAACAATAGCATCAGACGCCTTTGATTTTCGGCTGGAGACCTTTCCCTGCAAGAGAAAGTTAGTCCTTCTTAACCACCCACATCTTCAGGGGTGGCTTAGAAGCAATGAGCCTAAGAGCAGCATCTGAGAATTTTGGCTTTGGAGCCCTAGCAAATAGTCTTGCAGGAGGAGAATAATACTCATAAGAATAAGCATAAAAATTCTTTGTTTTGTGAATATAGCGGTTTGAGGAAACACGCTTATATTCATGGGTCTGAGTATAATTTCCCCGCAAAACATTGGCGTTAGGGTGACTGAGGTGAGTCCTTTGTCTGTATGAAGCCTTAGGACCATATGAAGCCTTTGGTCTGGGGTTTGTCTTCTTCCCAGGTGGTGTCATGATGACATTTGCCGGAAGCTTCTCAACATAACCTTTGGGAACCCAGATCTTCTTCATAGGTGGCCCGTTCCTGCAGTTAGTACCAATATACATGGCAAACACTTCACCATTCTGATTCTTAAACAGCTTATAATTTGCATCAAAGGATTCATCAATGATAATAGTATTAGCACAGGTGAAGCCAGATAAGGTAGACGGATCCACTGAAGGTTCCTTTGCAGCAACCCATGTGGTTTTGGGGTACTGCTCAGGCTTTGAGTATGAACCATCAACATTCATTTTCCTCTCGAACCCTACACCCTCTTTCCTAGGGTTTCAGTTCAGTATCTGCTTTTTGAGGACATCACATAAAGTCTGATGCCCTTTGAGGCTTTTGTACATCCCTGTTTCAAGCAAAGTCTTCAAACTAGCATTTTCATCAGCAATAGTAGTGGTATCCTCAGCAGAGGGGTTAGTTACCACATCAGCAGTTGAAGATATAACGACAGTGGCAGCAGTAGAACATTCAGCAACAGATGTAGCGTTATCACGCTCAATGCATTTTAGACATGGTGGTATAAACTCTCCCTGAGAAGCACTGATTTGTTGAGCAAGTAATGAATCGTGCTCCTTCTGAAGATCTTCATAACACACTCTTAGCTTTTCATGATCAGATAAAAGAGTGTTATGATGACTTTGAAGCGTGTCAAACCTGGTCTAAAGTCTCTAAAGACTCTCAGCCAAGGTTTTCGACTGATCCAATTCTTCTCCCAGCATATCATTTCTCTTATTAAGCATTTTTTGGGCTTTTTCGAAAGCTATTTGTTGTTTAGTGGCAACGGAAGCAAGTTTGACATAGTTGGGTCCAAATTCATCACCAGATTCATCATCACTAGACTCAGATAGGTAGCATTCGGTTACCTTGGCACCTTTTGCCATAAGACATGGTGCTGAGGATGATGGTTCTGGATCGAAAGTCATCGTCTTGAGAGGTTCTTTGAAATCCTCAAACCCGGGATCATCACGAGTTCGATGACCTTCATAGACTTCAGAGAGACGGTCCCAGATAAGCTTCGCATGATCGAGATGCATGACGTTCCTGAACTGATTTTGAGACAGACAGGAGCAGATGACGTCCTTCGCTGTGAGGTTGAGAAGGGTGAACTTGCGGATGTCATCAGCTTCTGCCATCTTGCACACATCGGTAAGACCAATCTCAGTGACGGTCCATAGCTCACCGTTTATCGCCATGAGACGCTTCTTCATCATGGCCTTCCAGTTGGGATACTCGTGACCGTCAAACATGGGGCAAGACATTGTCTTCATTCCTGTGGTCGACATAACTAAAACTCCAGGTGGTTAAACCGAATCACATAGAACAAGGGAGTACCTTGCTCTGATACCAATTGAAAGTGCAGTATATCGACTAGAGGGGGGGTGAATAGGCGATTTTTATGGAATGCTTCAAAACATGGAAGTTTCGAAGACAGGCAATGGAACTGATCCTATTTATATGCAGCGGAAGGTAGACTACACTAGACAAGCCATAGTCAAGTATTCAATGAAGTGAAATCATGAAGACTAAAAGCAGCTAGGCAGTAAGGATCAGGATGGAAGATTGAATGAAGCCAATCAGAACAGGTAGTCACACAGTGAAGTCAAACAGATAGGCAAGCAAGCAAAGACTTCACAATGAAAGACAGTAAGTAAAGAGAAGGAAATGATAGAACCAGTAGCTCGGGGAAGACAGTGATTTGTTAGACCAGTTCCAGTTGCTGTGACAGCTGTACGTCTGGTTAGGGAGGCTGAGATTTAACTCAGAAGATGGCGTCTTCACCTTATTCCCCTTGAGCTAAGGACACCTAGTCCTCGCCCAATCACTCTGGTAAGTCTTCAAGGTAGACTTCCAAACCTTCACAGACTTTGTTCACCGGCGATCCACAATGACTCTTGGATGCTCAGAACGCGACACCTAACCGGCTGGAGGAAACACAGTCCTCAAGTGTAACAAGTCTTTAGGTCACACAGACAGAAAGACTTCAGTGATGCCTAACACTCTTTGGCTCTGGGTGTTTGGGCTTTGTCCTCGCAAGGATTTCTCTCTCAAACGCTTCGTAGGTGGGTTGCTCTCAAATGACAAAAGCCGTGTAATAACTCTGAGTAGCCACCAATTTATGGTGTAGGGGGTGGGCTATTTATAGCCACTGGGCAACCCGACCTGATTTGTCTGAAGTGACCCTGGGTCACTAAGGAACTGACACGTGTTCCAACGGTCAGATTTCAAACACTCACACAGCAACATTACTTGGGCTACAAGTAAGGCTGACTCATCCAACTCTGGATAAGATTTGCTCTCATAGTCTTCGCTCGAAGACATAGGATTTGGTTGAGCATCACTTCAGTCACTCTGACTTAGATCACTTGGACCCCACTTAACAGTACGGTGGTTCCTATGACTCAACAAATAAGAAAAGGAAACAACAAAAAATCTAAGTCTTCGTTCTCAATAGTCTTCACACAATGTATTCTCTTGTCATAGTCTTCAATATGATTATCTTCATATACCACCACTGATGTCAATGTCTTCATACATTTTTAGGGGTCATCTCCGGTAGGTAAAACCAAATCAATGAGGGACTACTACCTGTGTTATCCTGCAATTCTCACAAACACATTAGTCCCTCAGCCAGGTTTGTCGTCAATACTCCAAAACCAACTAGGGGTGGCACTAGATGCACTTACACCGACGCGGGCGCTGCTAGCCTTGGAGGGGGCATCTAAAAAACTTGCTAGGAAATCCACCGGATACCTTGTTCCTTCTTGTGCGATCCCTCAGGAGGGGGATGATCATGGCTTGACGCACCGCGTTGCGGTACCCGGGGGCACGAACCTGAGGGGGCTGCGCCGATCACGAGCTCGAACGAGGGCACCTCGCGAAAATCAAGGAGGCCGAAGCTCTGGGGCGAGAGGGTTTCGACGAGGTGTGCCCGTGACGTGAGCTGGCCAATGCGCGGACAAGGACACTCCTGCCTAGTCCATGCGCGAGGCGCGCGAGGGAGAACGTCAAGCAACTGCCGTCCTCCCCGAGGCAAGAAAAAGGGGTGAACAAAGCAGAAGGGGAAAACTTAACCAAGAAACCGAGAAACACCAGAACTCCAAATCCATTGAAAGATCGCAACCAGATACAGAAAGCAAATGAACAGCCACGTCCGATACCTAGTCTAGTCTTCTCACCAGCGCGGAGCTAAGTGCTGCCACTAGGACGTGGGAGGGAGCCCCCGAGGCCCGAGGAAGGCACTCCAGAGACTCCGGGGCGTGTACAACCCCAGTCATTATTACGTGAGATGTCACGGGCGGAGACCTTCACATGCACTGGGCCTTGCTTCACAGGCACTGGGCCTTTCTTCATAGGCACCGGGCCTTGCTTCATAGACACTGGGCCTTTCTTCATGGGTAGAACTTCCGGAGGTGCTGGATGTTTCAAGCGTTCTGGATGGGGATGTCGGCCCCCGTCTCTAGGAGTACGGCGCCAGGCCTGGAGACGTGGGCAATCCTAAACGGGCCCTCCCACATGGGTGAGAGCTTGTGCAACCCTTCCCTGGAGAGCACCCGCCTCAGGACCAGATCGCACACCTCGAGCGTCCTGGAGCGGATGCTGCGGCAGTGGTACCTCTGCAGCGCCTGCTGGTACCTTGCTGCTCGGAGTGAGGCTTTATGGTGGCGCTCCCCCCCAGCATGAGATCCATCCCCCGCACGGCGTCCTAGCGTGCCTCATCAAACGCTAAGACTCGTGCGGAGCAATATTTGACCTCATGAGGGAGAACCGCTTCGGTTCCGCAGACGAGGAAGAACGGGGTTTCGCCTGCTGGCTTGGTGGCGGTGGTGCGGATGGACCACAGCACGGACTGGAGCTTGTCGTGCCAGCCCCTGCCACAGGCCTCAAGATTCTTCTTGAAGGTCCTCGCCTTGAGGCCTCTCAGGACCTCCGCATTGGCGCGCTCAGCTTGACCGTTGCTCCTGGGGTGTGCCACTGAGGCGTAGCATATCTGCGTTCCAAGGTTAGCACAATATGTTTTGAAGAGGTTGCTAGTGAACTGTGAGCTGTTGTCGGTGATGATGCGATTAGGGACCCCTGAATCGGATCACGAGGCCCCTGATGAACTTAACCGCCAAGCCGGCGTGGATGGTGCGCACTGGTTCCACCTCCGCCCACTTGGTGAACTTGTCGATGACGACGTAGAGGTAGCGATAACCCCCGAGCGCCCGAGGGAACGGTACCAGGATGTCCAGCCCCCAGACCGTGAACGACCACGAGAGCGCTGAGTAGGCTAGTGGATCTGCTTGGCATGGAACTGGCATGCTTCACAGGATATCACCAGCTCTACTGCGTCGTTGAGCGCCGACGGCCAATAGAATCCACTACGGAACGCCTTGCCCACCAGGGTGCACGAGGATGAGTGATGCCCGCAGTCCCCGCCATGTATGTCAGTTAGTAGCTTGCACCCTTGCTCCCTGGAGATGCATCTCAAGGAAACGTCATTGGGTCATTTTCAGTACAACTCACCATCTTGAAGGCAGTAAGTTGTGGCCTGCTAGGCCACGCGCTCGGCATCCTCTTCCTTCTCTGGCAGCGGTCCTCGTAGCAGGTACGCCTTGAACTCTTGGGTCCAGCACCCCTCCAGGGGATCGAGAGGAAGGAGCAAGCGTGCTCGTGAGGTCAGGCCATAGGCGGGAGCTCCCGAGGTTGGCGAAGGGGGGGAGCTCCTCTTGAGGCAGCATCAGCTCTGCAACTGTCGGTTCAATATCCGGCGTATCTCGTAGTAGGGGTCCTAAGCTAGGTGTCTTGGAGCGATGGTAACATGGACACGGGGTTTTACCCTGCTTCGGGCTTTCTCAAAGAGATAATACCCTACATGCTGCTTTTGATTGTATTCATATGGGTGTAGTATAGAGTACATGTATCTACCACGAGATAGTAGTAATGAATATCAGATGTAATGTAAACATCTATTGACTAGCCTGGCATTGGTTTATATATGCACCAGAGGCCTAGGGTTTAGGAGAGTCCTCGTGTAACTCCCCGGACACACCCGCCGGTGGTCGTTACTCCTGGCGGGAGACTGGCCCCACATATCAATACTAGTCTTTTCTGCGCACTTTGTCCTCACTCGTGCGCACCCAGGAGAAACTTCCCGGCCGGTCACCCATCCTGAAACTACTCCAAGCTGAGCACGCTTAACTTTGGAGTTCTATCCAAATGGGCTCCCAGAAAAGAAGGAATTCCTTATTTATATGAGTAGTCTATCATCCCTAATAAGCCAGGCTATCACATACACCCTCACTCAGAGGAACCGACGTCCTCATCGGGCCACAGGAACGTTCCTTCTTGGCACAACCGTCAGTGCATCTAGTCCGATACATGTGCCATGCCGTGTGCCACGATGGGTCACAAACGTCATGAACAACATCACCGAGCACCTGTCCGCAACCATCTGTGTAACCGTGAGGGTCGGCTCTGATACCAACTTGTAACGCCCCGGACACACCCGCCGGTGGTCGTTACTCCTGGCGGGATCTAGACTGACCCCACATATCAATACTAGTCTTTTCTGCGCACTTTGTCCTCACTCGTGCGCACCCGGGAGAAACTTCCCGGTCGGTCACCCATCCTGAAACTACTCCAAGCTGAGCATGCTTAACTTTGGAGTTCTATCCGAATGGGCTCCCGGAAAAGAAGGAATTCCTTATTTATATGAGTAGTCTATATTCCCTAATAAGCCAGGCTATCACACCTCGTCTTGTGCACCAAGTCTTGTGGAAACCTCCTTGTATGCAGCATGGGCTGCCCGAAGTGGCCCATGAGTAAACCGCCTTGGGGGTCCTCGGCCCGATCCAACTGGTCGGAAGACGACGTGGTGAGTACCCCCTAATCCATGACAATGTCAGTAGCCCCCTGAACCGGTCTTCAAGTTGGGGACGCCCCTTGGTTCTTCCGAACTATTCTTCATCTTCGGTCGTCAGTCTTGAAAACTGGTTCCACAAATCTTCCCATCTTCGATCTTGAGGATTGCCGAGCTGAATCCGAAGAGTTCACACGTCGGGCATCCGAGGAGTCTTTTAAGTGTTTGGCCTTTATCAATGCCTTGTGATTTTAATGCCACACCTCGGATTTGAAGTGTTTCTCGCGCGACGGTGTCCTCTCGTGTCCGAGCTCCAACGCCAGACTATATCCAAGCTTCAACGCCGAACTGCATTCGAGGTGTCTTTTTGCATCCGAGCTCCAATGCCGGTTTGTATTCGAGCTCCAACGCCGGACTATGTCCAAGATCCAACGTCGGACTGTATCCGAGGTGTCATAGATGACCTTGGTCCAAAATAGTTGGAGGAGTTTTAGCCGAGCTTAATGTTGGAAATGCCCTCTAAGGAGCCAACCACTTGCATCCGAGCTATATGCTGAACTGCATCAGAGGTGATTTAGCACCTCGGTCATGGGCTGATTGTTTGCGGATTTTATTTTTGATGCATGTAAATTTATTTGTTGCCAAGATGTATTGCAAGTAGCCCTCAAGGTGTCTGTCGGCCTAAAATCCGAGATGCACCTAAATGATAATATGAAACCGCTGATCCTAGTAGCTCCTGAGACCCAGGTCATGAAATCGGCGTGAGGATGAACTCCTAGCTCGGTAGCATACGTAGGAATAGAAACATAGTCTAATATATTAGAGGTAGTAGTGATCGGGAGACGGGCCTGTGAGAAAGGGTCGTGAGAAGTCGCCGTGATATATCATATTGATGCCGGTTAAGTCCCAGATGGTACTTATTGTTGTCCGAAGACGTGGTTGACCATAGTTTGGTCATACTGAACACTGAGCACTTTGAATTTTCTACATTGAATAGACAATGCAGTAGCCCCCGAGCCATTGGTCGGGTGGCAACTCCAGATCAGGGGATCGATGTGCCTCTTTAACATTTGTAAATAATGAGCGCGAAGCCCAGTAGCCCCCGAGCCTTAATGTGGGCACGGGTGGCCGAATTAAGGATCAATATCTGGAGTAAAATCACAAATTACGTGTAAGGATTCTATGTATCCAAGTACTTTACATCATTAATGCTCAGATCCGCATTGTACAAAACTTTGTTGACCGACCATCGGCTTCAACCTCCTCGGCCAGTAGCCGGGGAGTGCTTATCCTACTTTGTAAAGCCTTTACAAGGGAAAAGATTTACGGTAAACAAGGCAATCCCGTCATACGGTTTTATAAACAAAGGTACGCGGAGAGATATGTTATATTACTTTTTAATGTAAGAAACATCTTCCAAGGAAAATAGTCCCGCTATCGGTTCCTTTCTTTGGGTTGTCATGCTGATCATGATCATCAAACCTCACCTCCGATCATTGTGGGAGAAAAATATTGAGGATTTAGTTCGGGGAAAGTTTCTGAACTATGTGGTCTAAATGAACCAAAATTTTCACTTGCGTTGTCGCCGACCAATTATATTCTTTAAGATGGCTATCTTTCGGCTTCTCCCAGTCTGAGGTACTAACACGGATGACCCGGAAGTAACAATCACAGAGGTGCTCCCTTTACCTCCTAGCCGAACAATCGACAACATAGGGGTAATCACAGGAGCCAGGCAACCCAGCTTTGGCCAAAATCTCAAGTCAAATTGGTGCATATTTATGGCTTTATAATGATAACTACGGAAGGCAACACTTGTATAATGAATACAAACGTTGATGATATATGTTTATTCTGACTCCCTTTTCCCTTAGCCGAATCGTAAACACTTCGGCCAAAGTTACGAACGGCCCATCATTTAACACGGGGTGATCTCCATCGATCTTATATTTTAACACAATCATCGGATCGCTGACCAGTTTACACTTATTGTGACAGTCAGTTTTTGGCTTTCTCCACTGAGGCACTTGACCAGTTGAATTCGAAGCACAATCGCAGTGGTTCTCCCTTTACCCTTAGCCGAATGATCGGAAACATAAGGGTAAGCACAGGAGCCGGGCGACCCAACTATTTACACAAGACACAATTCGAAACCGATGCATATAAAGCAATATCCGAGAACATTTTGCCGAAGACTCCTCTGAGTACCTTTGCTCTTGGTAGGTTCGGCTATTGTGTGAGCCCCCCGTTGATATTTCCAATGCTTTAGAGGCGTCTGGCATTGCACTGTTCGGGAACTAGGCCCGATGTGGCGTGTATTTTGTAAACACCGAGGTTTAGTTCGGCGGGGGAGATGCCGAGTTGTGGGTCGGAAGAGAACTTCCGAGCTGAATTATAATGCTGGGCACCTTGGTCATGAGGATGTCCCGCTTCCTGAAAAAACATACAAATAGCAAAAGAGTGCCACAAGCTCGAAAATCCAAAAAACTTATGTAAAAACTTGACGTCCGAACTAAATCAAGTGTTCGGTGCCAATTTGAAAATTGGTCTTAAAAAATGTGCTTCTGTCGTGATTTAACACGAGGCATCCAATCTTAAGACTTCAAGCGGGTCAGCCTTTGGCTTCAACCTCCTATCCCGAAGGTGGAGTGTTTCTCAAAGGCCAGTTTAGCAAACTAAACTCAAGCGGCTTTAGAGAGAAAACCAGGCTATCCTGCTATTGACCGCACACTCGCGTCGAAAAAGGAGTGATAGAAAAAGACTTTGAAACGACTAAGAAGAAAACTTTTATTATATTATGGCTCATAGAAATGTAAGAGCCCCCAGTTAACATGGGAAAAAGTAGTGTTTTCAACAAACAATGTACGTGAGCAAGGTCGAACCGAACACAAATTAAAAATTTAAAACTTTGAGCATGAAAGCGACTTAGCTGGTTAATGTGTTCGGTATTTATGATGCGGTCCGAGCTTGATGCGGGACAAGGTTCTAGCCCCCAAGCTGGTCCCAAGGTGGCCGAGCGTAGAGCTTGGCACTCCGAAGTGGCGACATAACATGGTCGACGTGGCGAGGTGGAACCCCCCAGTCCAACCGAGACGACGGAGCAGGCAACAGTGTGACGCTGAAGTCCCCGGTGTGGGTTAATACAGTGATGACAAAGCCCCTAGTCTAGCCGAGGTAATAGCGCTGCCCGACCCGGATCATTTACCTGTGCACAAAAAGTAGTGAAAGCCGGAGATGATAGTAATAATAATAATAATAAATCATTGCATAATTAATAATCTATGCAAAGTGAGCAATAAAAGAAATATAGCCCCGGGCTATTTCTAGACTAAATATACCATGGAAGGCCTCTTGCATTGGGATTTTGCCCCGGGCTTGGCCCTCGCTGATCAGGTGAGACGAAGGTTTGGATCCACGGTGCATTTCTCCACATCTCGAGACACCAAGGAGTTCTTTTTGGTGGTCTATTTCTCCTCAGCATCTTTCCCTCTTTCGGTGGAATCAGTTGGTCTTGCCCTTCAATGTTGCATTGGTGGTATTAGTAATGGTTTCAAAGTTGCTCAAATCACTGATCGCTCATTTCGGTTTTCTGTGGCTAATAATAAAGTGGGTCATTTTATATATGGCCTAAAGGATAGAGTCTGGCCAGACTTTGTTTGTCACTTTCATCTTTACAAGGGCCGTTTTGCCAACTCTCCACTCTATGATTCTCATTGGCATGCAGACAAAGAGATCCTGGGTTTATCTGGTCATAGTCCTGTGGCAGTTCGTTCATCCTTGGATTTCTTGAGAAACAATGATTATATGCAATCTGATATTTCCTGGCTGGAATTCAATTCTTTAATCAACCAGAAGGTTTCGCGGCTCTCGTTTACTATGGATCTTTCGATCATGGATGTTGTTCATCCACCTGCGATAGTCACGGCAGATGATGGAAATTCAAAAGAACCTTCAATGCACATTAAACTCATGGATAAATATTTAACACGAGAGCATCAGGAGGCTACGTCTGTGCAGGAGTTTCTCTTGTTGGGGGAATTCAAATGTATACTTAATGCTCACTACCCTGCCCCACTGCAATGTTTCCTAACCTCGGCGTACAGGTATGCTCCTCCTCATTCAACGTGGCCACCTCAATTAGGGGCCAAACATGCAGCTGATTTAGCTCAAGCACATTACTCAGAGGACGAGATTCACTTTTTGGAAATCAATCGGTCATATTTATGCTCTAAATGCTTACAATGGGAACACAAATCTCTCGCTTGCCAGGCGCGTCTCATTTGCCTTAAATGCTCGGCTCCTGGTCATAAAGCAATTTTTTACCCGTTAAATGGAAAACTTCGCATTGATGGAAACTCTCCTCATCTAACCGGATTTTTTGCTATTAACAATGATCATCATCTAATCAACAAGCAAAAATTGGTGACGCGATGTACATCTTGCGGCAACTATGGACACGGGGAGAGAAACTACCTTCATTTACGTCGGAAAAAAAGATGGCGCTGGGTCCCCAAGTCCACTATTACCAATTCTACCCCTCACGTTCCACCTTCCGCATCGATTTCTCAAACGCCTACCTCACCGCCAGACAAACCAATCCAGCTCCTGCCACCTTCTTCCCTCTCTCCCATGGCGAACTACCCTCTCA
>LR738709.1:330607992-330632924 GCA_902687465.1 Secale cereale
CCCCGCAACAAGCCATTGTGCCCAGCATGACTGTGGATCTGATGGAGGTGTCAGACATTTTGGCTCCTGCTCCTGATGTGCTTAACAACACCACACTCTCTGCACGGAACAACAATGAAGCCCCCATGAATTTGACTCCTGAGGCGCCGATGTTGGCTATACAAGGGAATGTTGCTCAGGAAACTCTCAGTATTCAGACTGAAAGTTCCTATTCTCCCCTGGCAGTGGTCTCTTCTCGAGTTAAGGGCAAGCGCAAGGATAAAGCTCCTATTGACATCTCTAACCTGCGCCGCAGCACTCGATCCAACAGGTACAATGGATTTAAAATCTCGCAGCCCTCTGATAGCAAAACTGCTAAATCCAAGGTCAAAGCTCGAGTCATTCCTTCAGCTCTGAATGTCCTTGCTCCAGACAGCAACATTGTTGCAGTTTCTTCTAGCACTGCTACTGGCACCACTTCTAACGCTGGTAGTGAGACTGCCATCCCTCCACCACTCTCCATTGTTGCAATGCAGGCCATTGGAGTTCAGCTCTGTGCGGTTCCTGAGGAAGAACTCACGGCGGACATCCTCAACCAGAACGAGGGAGAGACGTCGAATGTTTCTTCTTAAATTCCCTCGTCTCATCTTATCTTATTAATGATGCGTTTGAACTCTTGGAATGTCCTATGATGGAACGTTCGTGGGCTTAATGCCCCAGACAAACATCTGGCCTTATCGAATGCAATTGTGTCTAGCGTTGTTCTATTATTTGTTTGCAAGAGACTAAGATGCCTTCTTTTGACTTCGCTATGCTCCGGTCAATTTGCCCACGGCGTTTTGATAAATTCGCTTATGTACCTGCGCAAGGGGCCTCTGGTGGGAGCGTCATGATTTGGAATAGTTCTGTCTTTTCGGGAGACGTCATCTTCTCTGAATCTTTTGCGCTAGGTGTTCAGTTCACCTCTAGGCAATCGTCACAAAAATGGGGCTTAATTAATATTTATGGACCATGCCAAGGAGAAGCTCGTGAAAATTACACACAATGGTTATTTGATCTTACTCTTCCAGCGAATGAAGATTGGCTACTCCTTGGAGACTTTAACTATATTCGCTCACCGAACAACCGTAACAAACCTGCAGGCAACCCTCATGACATGTTCACTTTCAATGATTTTATCCGTACTCAAGAACTGATTGAACTACCTATTAAAGGCCGAGCATACACCTGGAGTAACATGCAGAAAAATCCTCTGCTGGAGCAGCTTGACTGGTTCTTTACAACGATGAGTTGGATGCATAGATATCCCAACACGATGATCAAACCTCTGGGATGCCCTATTTCTGATCATGTGCCTTGTAATGTGGTGATCCAAACCAACATACCCAAGAGTAAGTTGTTTTGATTTGAACACTTTTGGATTGCTCATCCAGGGTTTATGGACGTGGTTTCTTCTGCTTGGGCTAAACCCATCAAATATGGTAAACACACTAATGCAGCTAGTATCCTCTGTCAAAAACTTAAAGCTGTCAGATTTGCTTTAAAAATGGAGCAGGAATATATCTCGACTGACAGTTGCCATTGCAAATACCAACAAAACTATTCTCGAATTGGACACTCTTGAAGAACAAAGGTTTCTGACCACTCAGGAGGCAAATTTCCGAACCATCCTTAAGAAACACCTTCTGAGACTCTTGACCTATCAAAAAGAATATTGGAAGAAGAGATGTATGATTTGTTGGGTCAGATTCGAAGATGAAAATTCGAAGTTTTTTCAAGCAGTGGCTACAGAGAGATACAGGAAAAATTATCTAACTTCTCTTAAAACCGCAGATGGTACTGTGGTTAACGATCACAATGGGAAAGAATCCATTTTGTTCACCGCATTCAGCGAAAGACTGGGCAGATCAACCCCACACACAATGAAATTTGATCTTCAAAGCCTCATTGACCAAGACGGGGATCTGGACCATTTGACATCACCATTCGCCGCCGCGGAGATTGATACAGTAGTTCAGGAAATGCCACCTGACAAAGCGCCCGGCCCAGACGGTTTTAATGGCGCTTTTCTTAAAGCTTGCTGGCCCATCATCAAATATGATTTCTATCGTCTCTGTGCGGAATTTCATGATGGTTCTCTAAACATCGACAGTCTGAATTATGGTCATATCACCTTGATCCCAAAAACTAATTCCCCAGAAACAGTAAATGACTACCGCCCCATTACATTACTCAACTGTTGTCTGAAGATCATAACTAAACTATTAGCCAACCGACTCTAGAGAGTCATTACCAAGTTAGTCCACCGAAACCAATACGGCTTTATCAAGGGAAGATCCATACATGATTGTCTCGCGTGGGCGTTTGAGTTTATTCACCAGTGTCAGACCTCCAAAAGAGATATAGTGCTTCTAAAACTTGACTTCGCCAAGGCCTTTGATACGATTGATCATGAAGCCATGATTTCGATCATGCAACACATGGGGTTCAACTCCAAATGGATCAAATGGATAAGATGCATCTTTGGCTCTGGCAAGTCATCGATCTTGATTAATGGAGTACCCGGGCGGCAATTTCAGTGCAAATGTGGTGTCAGACAAGGCGACCCACTTTCCCCTCTGATTTTTGTTCTAGCTGCAGAACTGCTTCAAGCTGTGATCAATGATGCTATGAGAAAACAGCTCCTCAAACACCCTCTGGGTGACACCAATAGAGGGGATTTCCCGGTTATTCAATATGCAGATGACACGCTAATCGTAATGCCGGCCTGCCCTACCCAAGCACGCACAATGAAGGATATTCTTGCTGATTATGCTGCGTCTATTGGACTGCACATCAACTTTCATAAATCAACACTAGTTCCGATCAATGCCACACCCAATCTTTGTCAAAGCATTGCCTCGATTTTTGTCTGCTCGGCGACATCTATGCCCTTCACATACCTTGGCCTTCCCCTGGGAACCACAAAACCAACAGTGCAAGACTTGACGCCTATGGTGTGCAAAGCTGAATGGAAAGTGTCGGCCACAATGCTGCTCATGTCCCATGCTGGTAAGATTGCCCTGATCAACTCTATAGTCACGTCTCTAGTCATCTTCACAATGGGTACGCTCAAGTTACACCCCAAGATCCTCGAGCAAATAGATAAGATAAGACATAAGTGTCTTTGGAGAAAACGAATGGAAGATGGAATCAAATGCAACTCCTTGGTTGCATGGGACAGGATATGCCGACTCAAGAAGCACGGAGGGCTCGGAGTGCTTGATTTGCGTGTTCAAAATGACGCCATGTTGATGAAATTCCTACACAAATTCTACAACAGACACGATGTTCCTTGGGTACAGATGATATGGGAAAAGTACTACGATAACAACATCCCACATGCGATGGACCTTTGCGGCTCTTTTTGGTGGTGCGAGATCATGCAGCTCAGCCCAGTCTTTCGCGGGATTACAACGGTGAAAATTGGTAGAGGTGACACGGCTCTATTTTGGAAAGATTGCTGGAACCAAGATATATTCGCTGACACTTTCCCCTGAGCCTACTCCTACACTACTAGGGAAGATATCTCAACGCGACAGTTTCTACAGATCACAGATCTAAGTATGGCATTCCAATTGCCACTGTCGATTGAAGCACATGACGAACTACGGGCAATTCAGAGAGCAACGATCGATATCGACCTCACAAGCAACGATCGTGACGTTTGGTCCTACGTATGGAGGAAGACGGATTTCAAAACCAAATATTACTACACTTTCTACTTCAGAGAGATCCGAGCCCACCAAGCATATAACTGGCCATGGAAATCTATCAACACACCAAAACTCAAAACCTTAGGATGGTTCCTTGTCTCAGACAGACTGAACACTCGAAACATGCTCAAGCGAAGGCACTATAATATAGGGACCAACCTCACGTGTCTATTGTGCAATGATCGGACTGAGGAAACGGTGGAGCACCTTTTCTTCCACTGCGAATTCTCAAAAGCATGCTGGAGAACACTAAAGATCTCTTGGCCATCGTATGGGGACCGTCTGAAACTCTTGGAAGTAGCAAAGCTTAACTATAACGGCGGATTGTTCATGGACGTGTTCCTCGTAGCATCGTGGGGGACTTGGAAGGAACGCAACAACAAACTATTCAGAGGGGTGTCTCCTACCATCACGTCCTGGGAAAAGAGGATCAAGGAAGACCTAGGCAACCTAGCTTATAGGGCTGAGGACAAGAAAAAAAAACCCTAGTCACAGCACTTGTAAACTCTATTGTGTAAAAACTATAAATGTAACATACCCCCCCACCCTCTCCTCGAGGGTGACCCACTCTTGTATGTCTTGTAACTCTTTGTTGCAGTAATACAAGGAAAGCAGTAGGGGTTCCCCCTACTTTCTAATTGATCAAAAAAGTAATATAGCCCGTGCGCCGAACATCCGACGAGGTAGAGCAATCCGACCAACAAGTTGATCACGCGAGCCGATTTATGCCGATTGGGACGACGACGTCGGCTCGCCGAAGTGACTGCATGACGCAGTCAAAGTCGATTACTCTCAATGAGGTGTGGCCTGGCGTCGAAGCCAATGTTGGTGCGGGGCGCCGGCGTGACAAATCTTGAATTCACAGGGCGGTCCGGGTCTCCGTTGAGGCGTTCGCTGAACTGTGTACGGGAAACTGACCGAACCATCATGCAACCATCGTTAATGCGGCCATCATTTGACAGACCTGTGTATAGATGATGGAACAAACCAGCGTAATACTTCCTCGAAAAAAACAAACCCAAGCAAGAAAAAAAATACTAGGATGAATAACACCTGGTTTGTTTGTTGTAGCAATCTGAAGAAAGGTTACACCCAAAATTAGAACTCAATCCGCACGCCCACTGCCTGAGGAGCAGCGTGGAAGAGATCTCTTAACGATGAGCCGAACTTATCAAGGCAAGCTCGCACAATGGTCCGACCTCGAAAATTAGGAATCAATTAGTATCATGTGTCCTTTGATACGTACGTATCCG
The DNA here is from genome assembly GCA_902687465.1 of Secale cereale. NCBI lineage: Eukaryota > Viridiplantae > Streptophyta > Magnoliopsida > Poales > Poaceae > Secale > Secale cereale. Next base: position 330,612,980 of record LR738709.1, read on the forward strand.
AAGACATACTGCTTATTTAAGTAGTCTATTTCCTCAAAGCTTATAAAATAAGGAAGAGATACGATTAAATAAGGTAGAAAGAGAGAGAAGTTAAATCTCTCTGATGATCTCCTAGTGCCCGTAGTGATTTTAGAGGGAAGAAAACTTAGCCATGTGCTCGGTGCTCCACGTGAAGTAGTAGTACTAGTTATCAGAGCTAGTACTAGTGCGTAATCCACGTGGTGGTCGAGGATTCAGGGTGCCCTGACTCTTCTTGCATAGAGCAGCCGCAAACGTGTACGCGCATTGGAAAACTTTTGAATGCAGTAGCTCGATCGATCTAATCATCTGCGGTCTTTATCTGGACAGTAGACGTACGACGGCCGCCGCCACAGATTAAATCAGATCGGCAGTATAAGATTAATTCTGGATGAACCTACAAACAGGAAACAACACGGCAGACCAACAGAAAAAGTTTCTTACGTAGGTTAAACTGTGAGAAATATATCTAATTTTTAGAAAAACAACACCTGATTCGTGTCACCATATGCTGATGAAGACGACCCATCGAACCGTGATGATCGCCTAGCAGGCTCTCAATGAAAGCACCAATGTCGGTTCAATATCCGGCGTATCTCATAGTAGGGGTCCTAAGCTAGGTGTCTTGGAGCGATGGTAACATGGACACGGGATTTTACCCAGCTTCCGGCTCTCTCGAAGAGATAATACCCTACATGCTGCTTTTCATTGTATTCATATGGGTGTAGTATAGAGTACATGTATCTACCACGAGATAGTAGTAATGAATATGAGATGTAATGTAATCATCTATTGACTAGCCTGGCCTTGGTTTATATATGCACCAGAGGCCTAGGGTTGAGGATAGTCCTCGTCTTGTACGCCAAGTCTTGCGGAAACCTCCTTGTATGCGGCATGGGTTGCCCGAAGTGGCCCATGAGTAAACCTCCTTGGGGGTCCTTGGCCCGATCCAACTGGTCAAAAGAAGACGTGGTGAGTACCCCCTAATCCATGACTACGTCAGTAGCCCCCTGAATCGGTCTTCAAGTTGGGACGCCCCTCGGTTCTTCCGAACTGTTCTTCATCTTCAGCCGTCGGTCTTCAAACCTCGTTCAACAAATCTTCCCATCTTCGATCTTGAGGATTGCCGAGCTGGATCCGAAGAGTTCACACGTCGGGCATCCGAGGAGTCTTTTAAGTGTTTGGCCTTTATTAATGCCTTGTTATTTTTACGCCACACCTCGGGTTTGAAGTGTTTCCCGTGCGGCGGTGTCCTCTCGTGTCCGAGTTCCAACGCCGGACTATATACAAGCTTTAACGCCGGACTGCATTCGAGGTGTCTTTTTGCATCCGAGCTCCAATGCCGGTCTGTATTCGAGCTCCAACGCCGGACTATGTCCAAGCTCCAATGCCAGACTATGCCCAAGCTCCAACGCCGGACTGTATCCGAGGTGTCATAGATCACCTTGGTTCAAAATAGTTGAAGGAGTTTTAGCCGAGCTTAATGCCGGAAATGACCTCTATGGAGCCAGCCAATTGCATCCGACCTATATGCCGAACTGCATCCGAGGTGATTTAGCACCTCGGTCATGGGTTGATTGTTTGCGGATTTTATTTTTGATGCAGGTAAATTTATTTGCTGACAAGATGTATTGCCAGTAGCCCTCAAGGTGTCTGTCGGCCTAAAATCCGAGATGCACCTAAAGGATAATATGAAACCGCTGATCCTAGTAGCTCCTGAGACCCAGGTCATGAAATCTGCATGAGGATGAACTCCTAGCTCGGTAGCATACGTAGGAATAGAAACATAGTCTAATATATTAGAGGTAGTAGTGGTCGGCAGACGGGCCCATGAGAAAGGGTCGTGAGAAGTCGTTGTGATATATCAACTTGATGCCGGTTAAGTCCCAGATGGTTCTTATTGTTGTCCGAATACGCGGTTGACCATAGTTCGGTCATGCCGAATACTTAGCACTTTGAATTTTCTGCATTGAATAGGCAATGCAGTAGCCCCCGAGCAACTGGTCGGGTGGCAACACCAGATCAGGAGATTGATGTGCCTCTTTAATATTTGTAAATAATGAGTGCGAAGCCCAGTAGCCCCCGAGCCTTAATGTGGGCACGGCTGGCTGAATTAAGGATCGATATCCGGAGTAGAATCACAAATTACGTGTAATGATTCTATGTATCCAATTACTTTACATCATTAATGCTCGGATCCGCATTGTACAAAACTTTGTTGACCGACCATCGGCTTCAACCTCCTCGGCCAGTAGCTGGGAAGTGTTTATCCTACTTTAAAAAGCCTTTACAAGGGCAAAAATTTACGGTAAACAAGGCAATCCGGTCATATGGTTTTATAAACAAAGGAACATGGAGAGATATGTTATATTACTTTTTAATGTAAGAAACATCTTCCAAGGAAAATAGTCCCGCTATCGGTTCCTTTCTTCGGGTTGTCATGCTGATCATGATCATGAAACCTCACCTCCGATCAATGTGGAAGAAAAATATTGAGGATTTAGTTCGGCGAAAGTTTCCGAACTATGTGGTCTAAATGAACCAAAATTTTCACTTCCGTTGTTGCCAACCAATTATATTCTTTAAGATGGCTAGCTTTCGGCTTCTCCCAGTCTGAGGTACTAACACGAATGACCCGGAAGTAACAGTCACAGAGGTGCTCCCTTTACTTCCTAGCCAAACAATCGGGAACGTAGGGGTAGTCACAGGAGCCAGGCAACCCAGCTTTGGCCAAAATCTCAAGTTAAATTGATGCATATTTATTGCTTTATAATGATAACTACGGAAGGCAACACTTGTATAATGAATACAAACGTTGATGATATACGTTTATTTTGACTCCATTGCGACCGTTTATCATTTGAAAGCGGCCCATCGTCGGCTTCCACCCCTTTATAGATGTTACGCATGATGTTTCCGCAATAACAAAACAACTCTTTTTTTACTATAAACAGTAGGGTAAAAACCCCACTGCAGCTTTTATTGAAAATAAAAGAACAGATGTCTGTTGGGTTTGAGCTAAGCCCAACTAAAAGAGCGAAATAAGAAAGAAACTACCAAAACTAAGCAAAAGCTAGAAAAACTAACACTAAAACCTAAAAAAGAATAGAACAGGGAAGCAAGGAGAACTAGATATATTACAACATATTACAACATAGAATCCAACCAAGCAGAGAATTGCACTTCATATTTCTTCTTGATCCTGAGTTTCAGAAGCTTGAGTTCCTCAGTAAAAATGTGTTTCTAGCCTTGAAAGGAAGGAGTTATACCATCAAATATTTTGTTGTTTCTGGATGTCCAGATGGCCCATGATCCCAAGATGATAATCTCCATAAAGAAAGGGTATCTGAGTTTGTCTTTTAGGTCCTGAAAAGCTTCCAGCACTGATAAATTTGGAGTTCTTGAAGGACAGATAAAGTTCCAACATCTTGTGGCAAAAGGACAACCCCAAAAGAGATGATGAAGAGTTTCCTCTTGAGGACAGTCCCTCACTGCACAATTGTAAAATTCCAATTCAAAGTTTTTCCTCCACAAAACAACTCTTGGCCGACGTCTCGGTACCCGAAGGCGATTGTGTTAAGTGGAAACGAGGCAATCAGATTTGCGGGCTTTATAACTTTCACTTAGTCATAGGAGTTTAAAGTTGGGAGGCTAGTTACTAGCCCCCGGTTAGTGTTCGGCGACAGTCGAGGTCAAGCCGGAAACACTTTGGCCAAAGTTACGAATGGCCCATCATTTAACACGGGGTGATCTCCATCGATCTTATATTTTAGCACAATCATCGGAACGCTGACCAGTTTACGCTTATTGTGATAGTTAGTTTTTGACTTTCTCCACTGAGGCACTTGACTAGTTGAACCGGAAGCACAAACGCAGTGGTTCTTCCTTTACCCTTAGTTGAATGGTCGGAAACGTAAGGGTAAGCTCAGGAGCCGGGCGACCCAACTATTGACCAAACACACATTTCGAAACCGATGCATATAAAGCAATATTCGAGAACATTTTGTCGAAGACTCCTCGCAGTACCTTGGCTTTTGGTGTGTTCGACTGTAGTGTCAGCCCCCCGTTGATATTGCCAATGCTTTAGAGGCGTATGGCATTGCACTGTTCGGGAACTAGTCCCGATGTGGCGTGTATTTTCTAAACACCGAGGTGTAGTTCAGAGGGGAAGATGCCGAGTTGTGGGTCGGAAGAGATCTTCCGAGCTGAATTATAATGCTGGACACCTCGGTCATGAGGATGTCCCGCTTCCTGAAAAAAACATACAAATAGCAAAAGAGTGCCATAAGCTCAAAAAGCCAAAAAACTTATGTAAAAGCTTGACGTCCGAACTAAATCAAGTGTTCGGTTCCAATCCAAAAATAGGTCTTAAAAATGTGCTTCTGTCGTGCTTTAACATGACACATCCTATCTCAAGACTTCAAGCGGGTCAGCCTTTGGCTTCAACCTCCCTATCCCGAAGGCGGAGTGTTTCTCAAAGGCCAGTTTAGTGAACTAAACTCGAGCGGCTTTAGAGAGAAAACCAGGCTATCCGGCTATTGACCGTACACTCGCGTCGAAAAAGGAGTGGTAGAAAAAGACTTTGCAACGACTAAGAAGAAAACTTTTATTATACTATGGCTCATAGAAATTTAAGAGCCCCCAGTTAACATGGGAAAAAGAAGTGTTTTCAACAAACAATGTATGTGAGCAACGTCGAACTGAACACAAATTAAAAATTTAAAACTTTGAGCATGAATGCGACTTAGCTGGTTAATGTGTTCGGTATTTATGACGCGGTCCGAGCTTGATGCGGGAAAAGGTTCTAGCCCCCAGGCTAGTCCCAAGGTGGCGGAGCGTAGAGCTTGGCACTCCGAAGTGGCGACATAACACAGCCGATGTGGCGAGGTGGAACCCCCCAGTCCAACCGAGACGACGGAGAAGGCAGCAGTATGACGCTGAAGTCCCCGACGTGGGTTAATAAAGTGATGAAAAAGCCCCTAGTCTAGCCGAGGTGACGTGGCACGTCAGTATGCCGAGGTGACAGCGCTGCCCGACCCGGATCATTTACCTATGCACAAAAAATAGTGCAAGACGGAGATGATAGTAATAATAATAATAATAAAAATCATTGCATAATTAATAATTTATGCAAAGTGAGTAATAAAAGAAATATAGCCCGTGCACCAATCAACCGATGAGGTAGAGCAATCCGACCAACAAGGTGATCACGCGAGCCGATTTATGCAGATTGGGACGACGACGTCGGCTCGCCGAAGTGACTGCGTGATGCTGTCAAAGTCGATTACTCTCAACGAGGTGTGGCCTGGCGTCGAAGCCAATGTTGGTGCGTGGCGCCGGCGTGAGAAATCTTGAATTCACAGGGCGGTCCGGGTCTCCGATGAGGCGTTCGCTGAATTGTGTACGGGAAACTGACCGAACCATCATGCAACCATCGTTAATGCGGCCATCATTTGACAGACCTGTGTACAGATGATGGAACAAACCAGCGTAATACTTCCTCGGAAAAAACAAACCCAAGCAAGAAAAATTACTAGGATTAATAACACCTGGTTTGTTTGTTGTAGCAATCTGAAGAAAGGTTACACCCAAAATTAGGACTCAATCCGCATACCCGCTACCTGAGGAGCAGCGTGGAAGAGCTCTCTTAACGATGAGCCGAACTTATCAAGGCAAGCTGGCACAATGGTCCGACCTCGAAAATTAGGAAACAATTAGTATCATGTGTCCTTTGATAAGTACGTATCCGAACACAAACTGCTTAATTAAGTAGTCTATTTCCTCAAAGATTATGAAATAAGGAAGAGATACGATTAAATAAGGTAGAAAGAGAGAGAAGTTAAATATCCCTGATGATCTCCTAGTGCCCGTAGTGATTTTAGAGGGAAGAAAACTTAGGCATGTGCTCGGTGCTCCACGTGAAGTAGTAGTACTAGTTATCAGAGCTAGTACTAGTGCGTAATCCACGTGGTGGTCGGGGACTCTGGGTGCCCCAACTCTTCTTGCGTAGAGCAACCGCAAACGCGTACGCGCATAGGACAACTTTTGACGGTAGTAGCTCAATCGATCTAATCATCTGCGGTCTTTATGTGGATAGCAGATGTACGGCGGCCGCCGCCATAGATCAAATCAGATCGGCATTATAAGATTAAATAGGGATGAACCTGCGAACAGGAAAAAGCACGGCATACCAACATAAAAAGGTTCTTACGCAGATTAAACTGTGAGAAATATATCTAATTTTTAGAAAAACAACACCTGATTCGTGTCACCAATGCTGATGAAGACGACCCATCGAACCGTGACGATCGCCTAGCAGGCTCTCAATGAAAGCACCAATGTTGGTTCAATATCCGGCGTATCTCGTAGCAGGGTTCCTAAGCTAGGCGTCTTGGAGCGATGGTAACATGGACACGGGGTTTTACCCAGCTTCGGGCTGTCTCGAAGAGATAATACCCTGCATGCTGCTTTTGATTGTATTCATATGGATGTAGTACAGAGTACATGTATCTACCACGAGATAGTAGTAATGAATATGAGATGTAATGTAATCATCTATTGACTAGCCTGGCCTCGGTTTATATATGCACCAGAGGCCTAGGGTTTAGGAGAGTCCTCGTCTTGTGCGCCAAGTCTTGTGGAAACCTCCTTGTATGCGGCATGGGCTGCCCGAAGTGGCCCATGAGTAAACCGCCTTGGGGGTCCTCGGCCCAATCCAACTGGTCAAAAGACGACGTGGTGAGTACCCCCCTAATCCATGACAATGTTAGCAGTCGGAGGGGCTGCTGAGGGCTTGAAGAGCCACTCCTCGAAGACGCCGGGCTCCTGTGGCTGGCGCCTGGAGGCCCTCTTGGCAATGTCGTCTGCCTCCTTGTTCGTACCGCGCGGTACCTTTTGCAGCTCCATGCCTAAGAATTGTTTCTCCATTTTACGTACCTCCACTAGGTACGCCTCCATTTGCTCATCCCTTGGATCGTAGACCTTGTTGGAGAAGTTGACGAGGAGCTGGGAGTCGCCCTTGATGGTGAGGCGCCTCACCCCCAGGGCGGCCGCAACCTTCAGGCCGGTGATCAAGCCTTTGTACTCTGCGATGTTGTTGGAGACCTTCTCGCTATGCTGGAAGCAGAGCTGCACTATGTAGTAGAGCTTGTCCTGGGTGTGCGAGATGAGCATGGCGCCAGCCCCTACGCCCTGGCATGTGAAGGCGCCGTCAAAGTATATTAACCATTCGTCCGGTCCTTCACTCCATGGCGAGAGGGACCGATCCTCACCCGCTTTGGGTTCTGGGGTGTTGGTCCATTCTGCCTTGAAGTCGGCGAGCGCGGCACCCTTGACTACCCTAGTGGTGCTGAACTCCAGCTAGAATGCTTGTAGCTCGATGTTCCATTCACGACCCTTCCCGCAGTATTGGGGCTCCTCAACACCCTCTCCAACGGGTAAGCAGATACAACCTTGATGGGATGGCCTTGGAAGTAGTTGTGCAGCTTGTGCGAAGCGACGAGGAGCGCGAGCAGAAGCTTCTGCGGCATGGGGTAGCGTGCCTGAGCGCTGCGAAGAACCATGCTGATGAAGTACACCAGGTGCTCGACAAGGGTAGGAGTGTTTGCGGAGACCAAGCTCTCCTGGGGCCGTGACGCCTGATGAGGCAAGGGGGGCTCAGGAGCTTGGTCGCCGGACGGGGCAGCTACAGCTTCAGGAACGTCGTCTCGCGGAGCCTGATCGTCGGTTGGCCATGCCGGAGCCTTGGGAGTATCACCCCGGGGATGTGTGGTCTTGCCTGGTGCTCCTCCCAGACTGCCACTAACGCTGCGCTGGCGGAATGTGGTGTAGAGGATAGGTAAAGCACCAAGGGCTCTTATCGTTTGGGTGCCACCATTATCGGCAGGCTGGTGAGGTATTTCTTGAGGTCGTTGAATGCTGCATCGGCCTCAGGAGTCCACTCAAATGAGCCTTTCCTTTTCATTAGTTTGAAGAAGGGGAGGGCACGCTCCCCCAGCTTGGAGATGAATCGCCCGAGCGACGTCATGCAGCCGGCCAGCTTCTGCATCTCTTTGAGGGTCTTCGACAGACTCATCTTTTCTATGCCCTTGACCTTCTCGGGGCTAGCCTCGATTCCTCTGTGTGACACCAGGAAACCCATTAGCTTGCCTGATGGGACACCGAACATACACTTTTCCAGGTTGAGCCGCAGGTCTACCTTGCGCAGGAAGGTCACTTCCAAATCTTTGATGAGGGTCTTGGTATCCCGAGATTTTACCACGATGTCATCAACGTAGGCCTCAGTGTTCCTCCCGAGCTGCTCTCCCAGGGTGATATGCATTAGTCGCTGGAAAGTTGCTCCTACATTCCGCAACCCGAACGACATAAAAGTGTAGCAGTATACCCCCCACGGGGTGAGGAAGGTAGTCTTCTCGACATCCTGCACCGCCATCTTGATTTGATGATAGCCCGAAAAGGCATCCAGGAAACACAGTAGGTCGCACTTGGTGGTGGAGTCGACACTCTGGTCGATGTATGGCATCGGGAGCGGGTCTTGTGGGCAGGCCTTGTTGAGGTTGGTGAAGTCGACACACATGCGCTCCTTCCCACCTTTCTTGGGCACGACTACTGGGTTTGCCAACCATTTTGGATACTGTACCACGCGGATCAGACCAGCTTCTTGTAACTTGTGAGTCTCTTGTACGATGAAGGATTGCTTCTCAGTGGACTGCCGTCGGGCCTTCTGCTTTACTGGGCGCATGTTGGGGCATACATAGAGGTGATGCTCAATCACCACCCTTGGGACTCCCGCCAAGTCCTTGGGTTCCCACGCGAACACCTCCTTGTTGGCGTGCAAGAAACTGACCAGCGCCTTTTCTTGATCTGGGGGAAGGCCAGCGCCTATGGTGAAGGTGGCTCCCGACGCCCGTCTTCATCAACCAGCACTTGCTTTGTCTCAACCCGATCTTGAGTGAAAAGCTGCTTCTTTTTGGCTGGCGTAGCCGCCATGGCCTTCGGAGCTGCTTCGTTGGCCGGGCGTGCTGCTGCCGCGGCCCTAAAGGCGAGCTTGAGGGCCCCCAGGGCCTCCTTGGTATCTCCGGCCATAGTGAGGACGCCATTGCTCCCCAGCATCTTCATGAGGTTGTAGGCTGGGTGAGTCGCTGCCATGAACTTGTCTGGGGATGGGTACCCGAGAATAGCATTGTACGGGAGGCCAATGTGGGCGATGTCGAAGTTCATAAGCTTGGTGCGGTAGTTGTTGTGAGTGCCAAAGGTGACAGGGAGCCGGATCTGCCCCATGGGGATGGTGGAACTGTCGGCGACCCCGGAGAACGGCCTGGTGGGACGGAGCCGTTCGGGCAACACATGGAGCATGCCAAATGCTTCCAAGGAGAGCACGTTGAGTCCAGCCCCGCCGTCGATGAGGGTCTTGGTTACCGCCACGTGGCAGATGGTGGGGGTGCAAAGCATCGGGAGCGCGCCTGCACCTACGATGATTACCGGGTGGTCTCTGGAGTCGAAGGTGAGGTCGGCCTCTGGTCCCAACCATCCTGGAGGGGCCCCCTGCGAGGTTCGGATGAAGCCCACTTGACAGAAGGATTGCTTGATGTGACGATCCGAGGGCGGCGCCTGAGAGCCACCGAGGAGGGCCACGATGGCGTGGGGCGCCGGTGCCGCGAAGTGCGTGGTGAAGAGACTGCGCAGCTACTCCCAGGAGGCCACAGACGACTCTGGCAGGCTGAGGAACCAGGCGTGCGGCACGGCCGTGAGGGCCAAGGGGAGCCAGCTGGCCATGACCTTGCTGTCGCCGCCGGTTGCCAGAACGGCCTCCTCGTAGGCCTGGAGGAAAACAGCCGGATCTACCACTCCGTCGTAACGAGGTTGCATTTCCGGCCTAAACCTGGGCACCCGCCGAGCCGATCGGAGAAGAGCCGCCTGCCATGGGAGCCTGGCGGATGGGGAGCAAGGTGGACGAAGAGGCGGAACTTCGGCGCACCCCTACCTGGCGTGCCAAATGTCGGATTTCGGGTTCCGCAAACCCTTGAGAGGTTCTAACTTTGGGGTGCGCACGAGGAACACTCTCTCCCCAGCGCGCCTGTCCTACGATTCCGCAGCCTAGCTAGACGAACTCAAATAACAAGGGACACCGAGTATTATACTGGTTCGGGCCACCTTGCGGTGTAATACCCTACTGTAGTGTGTGTGGTGGATTGCCTTGCAGGGCTGAAGATGAACTAGTACAAGGGATGAACAGCCTCCGGAGGAGGTGTTCTTGGGCTCGGATGAGCTTGTGGTGTCTCGGATTAGATGAGGTGAGTCGTCCCTCCATCCCCTCAATGGTGGTGGCTAGGTCCTATTTATAGTGGCCTTGGTCCTCATCCCATATATTGGCGGAAAGGGATCCCACAATGGCCAAATTTGAAGGGGAACAACTAGTACAAGTTATCCTGACAAAAGTGGACTTCGCCTGCAAAAGGCTCTGGTGGTGATGTCGCGTTGGGCTGCACGATGACCTCCATTCTACCGCCCTGATGGTCCTTGGTCTAGTTGCACCGATATGAAATCCTTTGCTTGATTCCTCAGGACTCCGCGCCTGTGCTTGCCCCCTTAGTGCCAAAGGGGAAACTGGTAAACTACGCCCGCTGGCGCCCGCCTAGCCTTGGACGTCATGGCTCACGTCACCCGAACCTTGCGAGGCGCACCTTGCATAGATATCTATGCTCTTCGGGAGCCAGCCTAGTGAGAGTGCCCCCAGGGAGGTCTTGCTGTCGCCCGCTTCACGAGGCTTGGCCCCTCGCGAGGGTCTTGAGTTTCGGTTGCTGAACTTCAGCCATACCAGGCCGCTGATGGAGCCAGGTCATGGGCCGCAGGCAGGCAAGTCTGGGTACCCCCGTTCCCAGGACGATGATGGTGGCAGCGGAACACCTGTGACCACGTTGATCCGAGGGCTTGCGGTCCGGCAGCGAGCCACTCTTCGTCAGGGCCCTCCGCCATGATGGCCGCTTCCTCCGCCTCCCGGAGGTCCGTAGCTGCCGCGGCCAAGGCATCTATCCCAACAAAGTTGACTCCGGTAGGCTCTTCCTCGACAACTTCTTCTATGGCTTGCGCCCCGCTGCCACCATGGGAAGAACTCCAATATCCAACCTTCCCTTTGCCCTTCTCGGTCTTTGCGGCCTTCTCCATCTCTGCAAGCCGAGCAGTCTTGTCCTCTTAAACCCTCCTCAGGATGTACGCCGCCTCTGCAGTAGAAGTGCGCTTATACATCCTAGCTTCAACTCTGATAGCCTTCTCCTCTAGGGTGCCCGACCACGCGAGCTCTTCGTCCAGGGAAGGTAGCTGCCAAGTGCTTTCTACCCCTTCAGCATTACAGTCCGGCATCCACTTCAATATCTAGTCCCAAGCGGAGTTGACATTCAGGGGAATGATGGTTGCCAGGAGCTTGAACAACTCAAAGCGGCCGAACAATTGGTTGCATAGCCAGGCATGTCCATAGACTGATAAGTTGTTAGCCAGCCCCGGAAGCAGCCTCATTCTGCCCGCCGCATCGCCGTACAACCACGCGGGCCCGTCCCTCTCCTGCAACGGCGAGATACGACGGAGCAGAAAGTCTACCCCCACATGCTCGATGGTCAGCCAAGCAGCCCTCAAACGAGTGATCCTATTGATTGTCGGGCACAGTCTGTCCTCAGTAAGGCCTATGTCACTCCAATTCTTGCACCACTCGACGCATTCCTCCCGCGCTTCACATAACTCGGGGGCTTCCTCGTCTTGAATCCAACACCAATCCCCTCTCCACTCATCCCACCTCTCGCGCTAAGACCCAGGAAGATAATCCCAACTGTTCCTGGGCACACGCGTCATCCAGGTGATGATCCCGGAGCGTAAACTTTGCTCTCCACCCGAGGGATGAAATAATGTCGGAACAGATCAACATTTGGCTTGACCCCAACAAAATTCTAGCACAAATGCGCGAAGATGTCCATGGTCGCCATTGCGTTTGGCATATAGTCAAGGAGATGAAACCCAAAAATGTTCATAATCGCTTCGAAGAACTCACAGAAAGGGGGAAACATCAGATGAAATAAGCACAGAAGAAATAGTAGGAATTCAGCGGATCTTCTTTCCCTGCCACATAAACTATGGGCGCTCTGTAACCCTTCTCAACTGGCCTCCCCCACAGATGCGCAAACCTCGCTTGTAGCACGGGACCACTTAGAGTCGAAGGGATGAAGACGACATCTTCGCTCCGTTTTTTGCTCAACACGGCCCCTCTCTTACTTCCCTCGGCAGTGGCCTCCGTCGTCGTGGCCTTCTGCTTCTTCTTCTCTGTGGCTTTCTTCCCCATTTCGGCGGCAGCAACACGGAAGGAAAGGAGATTCGATGTAGGGAGACGGTGGCAGAAGGGAGGGCGGAAGGAGGAGCTGTTGCTTGGCTTGCGGAAGAAGGAGATGGGGGAGTGGGGCAGGAGGCAGATGGGTCGTGTCGTTCGGCTTTTCCTTCTCTGAAGGAAGGGAAAAAGCCGAACAGAGGCGCGACACTTCAGAAAGTTGCAGATTTTACCGTAACTGCAGCAGCCCCACAATCCCACGACGTGCAATAATTGTGCAAGGTGGACATTGGAGCAACATGTCATCACGACGAAACCGGCGCCCTCAGCCCTCTCCTGCCACATGTTCGCGCACTATTTGGGGCCTAACCGAACGTGCCCACTGACACGTGTAGCTTAGGCCCGGGGGCTTATGTCGGGGAAAACATGAAGGGGTATGTGTTTTCCCCTGACTCATGCACGGACAACCCAAGGCCAAGGCGAGAAGTACAAAGAATCAAGTGGAACGAAGAACTAGCTCAGAGAAGAGAGACCAAGGACAAGCTAGAGAAGCAAGACATCACCAAGAGAAAGGCCTCCCTTGTCGGGCGGGCGAGCCCGGCAACGGGCAAAATGACCCCCGAAGCAGATAGCAGCAACTCCTCGACAGGGCCTGCCGAGGGCTCGTGGAGGCCAAACCGCCCCACCGAACAATCAAGTACGACCCACGTCATTAATCTATGTGGTATCTAGCCACAAGATGATTAAGTGGCAGCCATTAGCCACATGGCGGCTAGTTCCTACAAGAAGAACCCACATATGACACCCGTCCTGCGACATGTCGAGCATGCAGACATGGAGCTAGCAGGATAGCCCGACAAGGCTTGCCGGACAGCCAACGATGTGATGTTAAGCGGCGCATTTAATGCGCCTTGTCAGCCTACAGAGTTAGGTATGATAGCACTGTTCGCTATCATATCGGTGCATAATGACTACTTTACCACTGTGGTAACCGCTTAATCTATAAAAGAGGCCCATGGCAACCGTAGAAGGGGTTGGAAAGTTGATGAACCCACACCACCATACACGCGTAGTCGTTGCTGCCCTGAGGCAAACCCTGCCGGGCAAGTGTACCACACACCACCTCCCTCATTCCACCATCAATCCACCAAAGCAGGAGCAGGGTCTTACGCCTCACGGTGGCCGAACCTGGGTAAATCGCTTGTGTGCTCTCTGTCGTCCTGCCGTACACCGATCTGCTCTTTGTGCAACGCGACGTCCCCCCGCCGAACCAGCAAGGGGCCCCCCGGTCCTATAGGTGGCCGCGGATATCCTGCGACAACCGGGAGGCTATCGGAACCCCCCAAGAAAGATAATGGGGCTATTGGGCCATAGTGGAGAGAGGGAGGCTGCCACGAGAGGTGGTGCGCGCCCCCCAAGCCCAAACTGAATTGGACTAGGGGTTGGGGGGCGCGGCCCCCTTTCCTTCTCCTCTCCCTCCCTTTCCTCTTTTCCCTCAACATTGGAAGGAAGCAGGGAGGCCAAATCCTACTAGATTTGGAGTCTTAGTAGGACTCCCCCCCTTGGCGTGCCTCCTCCCTAGGCCGGCCTCCTCCTCCCCCCTCCTTTATATACATGGGCAGGGGCACCCCAAAGGTACACCAAGATTTGTCTTAGCCGTGTGCGGTGCCCCCCTCCATAGTTTGCTCCTCAAGTCATAGCGTCGTAGTGCTTAGGCGAAGCCCTGCGCGGATCACATCACCAACACTATTGCCACGCCGTCGTGTTGACGGAACTCTACCTCGACCCTCTACTGGATCAAGAGCTCAAGGGACGTCATCCAGCTGAACGTGTGCTGAACACGGAGGTGCCGTACATTCGGTACTTGGATTGGTTGGATCGTGAAGACGTTCGACTACATCAACCGCGTTAACATAACGCTTCTGCTTACGGTCTACAAGGGTACGTGGACACACTCTCGTTGTCTTGTTGCTATGAATCTCCTAGATAGATCTTGCGTGAGCGTAGGAATTTTTTTAAAATTGCATGCTACGTTCCCAACAGTGGCATCATGAGCCAGGTCTATGCGTAGATGATATGCATGAGTAGAAGACAAAGAGTTGTGTGCGATAATAGTCATACTACTTGCCACCAACGTCTTACTTTGATTCAATAGTATTGTTGGATGAAGTGGCCTGGACCAACATTACACGACCGCGTTCATGAGACTAGTTCTACCGACGTGCTTTGCACAAAGGTGGCTGGTGGGTGTCTGTTTCTCCAACTTTAGTTGAATCGAGTGTGACTATGGCCGGTCCTCATTGAAGGTTAAAATAGCACACTTGACGAAAAATCATTGTGGTTTTGATGTGTAGGTAAGAACGGTTCTTGCTAGAAGCCCGTAGCAACTGTCGTGGTTCTAAGTCCGACAGTACGAGTAGGGGGTACGAAGGGAGAGCAAAGCCCTAGCTATGGTGGAGTTGTACGCGAGGTGCTTTACGAGTTCAGGCCCTTCTCGGAGGAAGTAACAACCCTACGTCTCGGTGCCCGGAGGCGGTTGACTCGTATGTGTATATGTGAGTTACAAAGGTGTGAACCCCTGTTCTGGAGGAGGGGGTGGCTTATATAGTGCGCCAGGACCCCAGCCATGCTCCACGTTACCAAGTGTTCAATGTACATTAAGGCAGGCGTTACTGATAACGCCTATAGTAAAGAGTAATTAAGGCATTCACTACGGTGAATAAATACCGGACCGTTATTGTCCTAAGGGATCTTCGACCATCGGGGGTCGAGTGCCTTGGATTGGTCGAGTGGAGTTGAGTCGTCTTGTAGGTCATGTCCAGTCGAGTGAGATGTCTTCTTGGGTCGTCCCAGTCGACTGTCCTTGTCATCACAAGTCTTGTCTTTTGATCTTCTAGAGTAGTGACCTTGGGTGGGGTACCTTGGTCGGGCTTGTGACCCTACCCTAGGTCTGTAACCTAGTTAGTAGCCCCCGAATGGATCGATGCTTGAGCAAGAGAGAGAGAGAGAGCCGAGGAAAGCTCCGGTTCTGGCTCGACGCCCCCGGGGTAGTCTACTTCTGAGCTCGTGGACCAGTCTGTCCTCCTCAGTCTTGTCTTGGTCGCTTCGATCGATTCCGGAACCATCGAGTGTGTTGGTTGTTTCTTCCGTCGACTGAACTTTGCGCTAGGCGTCGGGTGCCGTAGGCGTGCGCAGTTTTTGGCGTGGTTGGTTGCTCTTCGGTCGCCGGTTTCTGCGGGGTTTCGAAATTTGGGGAAGCGCGCGGGGCGGGACGTGCCACAGCAATCGGAGGGATATGCTTGGGATGCCTCGATCCTCGCGCCACCTTTTTCACCATGTATCGCGTCTGCGCCTGTTGCGGGATTTGATAAGATCGCTTGGGGCCACCGGTCAGCCACTCGACCGGGACGCTATAAGTGCGCGCCGAGCCCGAAGCGGGGGCACTGTGCGCCCGATCCTTCTTCTTCTGCCTCCGCTTCTCAGCCGTGCGTCTGCTCCTTCTTGCCTCTCTCCACAGCGACCGTCTGCGCGCGTGCCATGGGCAAGGACAAGACCGTGGCGACGGAGCGTTCGAAGAAGGCGGCGACGGGGAAGGGGAGGCGGTCCGACCGGAGCGGATCGCCGTCGAGGTATAGACTCCCTGCTGGTTGGATCCAGGGAGATTGGATCCGATCCACCGTCGTGGCGGAGGATCTGGAGGATCTGGAGGAGGAGGGACTGATTGCCCGCGGCTCCTGGCGGGTGCCGCAGGGCGAACTCGAGCCCCGGCCGCGGGAGGGCGAGTGCGTCCTCCTCGCGACCCACGTCGACCGAGGTTTCTCCATGCCTCTGCATCCCTTTTTTCGTGCTTTCTTGATTTTCTTCGGCGCCTAGTTGTATTACTTCACGCCCAATTCCATCGCTTTCCTTTCCGAGTTCATTTCTATGTGTGAGAACTTCCTCGGCTACCGGCCGCACTGGGGTTTGTTCAACCACGTCTTTACCTGCCGCTCGCAAACCGTCAAGAAGGCGAATCCGAGCGACGATAAGACGCACGTCCTCCAGGCGTGCGGAGGGCTTGGAATCCAGCTTAGGAATAGGAGCGCATTTCCCCCCATAATCTTTTCGGAGTCGATTCGGGGCTGGCAGTCGACTTTGTTCTATTATAAGGACAGTCCGACCCCGGGTCAGTCGACTGGTCTTCCCCCTTTCTCTCTTGGTCGAGCCAGCCAGCCTCCTTCAATGATTGTGGGTAAGGCCGAGAAGGCCGAAGTGAACATGTTGGTGGAGCGGGTCGTCTAGTTGGTCCGCGAGGGTGTAACGGGGATGGATCTGTTCGAGGTGTACCTCATGCGGAGGATCCAGCCGCTCCAGGCTCGGGACCATCCGATGTGGTTGTATTCCGGCACCGACGACTCGTCGCGAGTCCACCCGGAGGCGGCCCACGAGAAGTACGTGGCGCAGTGTCTGAAGTGCATCACAGGGAACAAAGACAACCCCAGGGGATCTGGGAGGGTCCTCCCATTCGACGCTGACCATCTGCCCGACAAGGTTCGTCTTCGGCTCCGGAGTGATGTTTCTGTTATTGGCTTGTAGTTTGTCTTGACGGATCCGACTGATATCTGGTCAAACTTCCTTTCTTGCAGATCTACACTGAGATGTACTCACTACCCAACGGGGATTTGGTCCAGGAGGGCGAGGAGGGCGTGGGGGACGCCGCCGAGTGGAAGTCGGAGGAGGAGACTGAGGAGGAGAGCGAGGGCTA
Organism: Secale cereale; assembly: GCA_902687465.1. NCBI lineage: Eukaryota > Viridiplantae > Streptophyta > Magnoliopsida > Poales > Poaceae > Secale > Secale cereale. Next base: position 330,630,049 of record LR738709.1, read on the forward strand.
CAACAGCGGGGAGGAGGTCGAGTCACCTCCCCGTGACGAGCGGCGGTCCAAGGAGAAGCACGACCTAGGGGCCCCGCGCCCTCGGACAGGTCCCTCAGGCTCCCGAACGCCCAAGCGCCCTCACACGACCACTCCTGACCCCTCTGAGAAGGTGCCCAAGCAGCCCAAGGTTACAACGACCAAGCCCCGGAAGGCCCTGCCCAGGATTAAGGTGGACGTTCCCATCGCCTCCACGTAAGTATCACTCGGTTTTGTTTCTTTCTGTTTTTTGGAGGTCGACCGTATCTTCCGTCGACTCATCTTCGAGGATCCCTTCAGCGCCGCTGCTTCCACGACCTCAATGGATATTGAGAAGGTTCGGGATGACGAGGAGACCGCAGATGCCGCGACCTCCCGCGCAGGTGCGGGTTATAGATCGTGTCTTGTTTTTCTTTCGTCGATTAGGGGTGACGGTCGACTGAACTTCGCTATTGTTTGTCTCGAAGTGCCGCTCCACGTTATTGAGGTCCCAGATGACGATGATGATGTTGATGAGGAGCGCTTGGGGGGAGACCGACGGCGCACAGGGAAGAAGGGCCGGAAGGCGCCTTCTGGCTTGGGGGCCCAGCAATAGGAAGACGCGGCCCAAGCCACGGTCTCCTTTGCCGACCCTGTGTCGACCGTACGCCCCGCTTCGTCAACTGGAGGGGCCGTCGGCCCGGTGCTTGCCCCAGCCGTCGACCTAGCGCCTGCTCCAGTTGACGGCTCAGCGCCCGCTCCAGCCGTCGACTCAGCGCCCGGTCCACCTGTCGACCCAACGCCTGCCCCTTTGTCCGTTCTCTTCTCCTCCTACCGCCTCCCGGAGGATCCTGTGGGAGCGGCTCAAGAAGCCATTCGCCAGGCGGGGTTGATGATGGAGAGGATGAAGGCGGCGTACGAGGCCAGCATGGCCGCATATGACGCTACTTCTGCTCTTCGGGCCAACGTCCAGGTTCGTTTTCTCCACTGGTTGGTTTGCTGCGCTAGAATAGTCTTTAGCTTTGAGAGAATCTGCCATTTTATTCGTAAGATGATGTCACACCCACTGGGTGAGTTCTTGATGTGTTTGCTTTCGACTTCGCTTGAACTCGAGCGAGACTGATCCTGGTCGAGTGAGAGCCGGTGGGGGCACGCTCAGTGCACCCACTGGGTGTAGTCCCCGAGACCGTGGTCGACTGCTCGCGGCCGGCCATGGTCTGATGATAGAACTTTTCTTCCTTGCTGTTTTTAGCTCGAGCCGGAATGATCTTGGCCGAGTGAAACCAGTGGGGGCACGCTCAGTGCACCCACTGGGTGTAGTCCCCGAGACTGTGGTTGAGTGTTTGACTCGACTGTAGTCTTAGAATCTTGCTTTGTTGTGTTGATGCAGAAATCTTGCGAGTTTGGGGCCAAATTTGCAGACTTTGAGAAGAACCAAATCCAGCTCAATCTCGACTTGCAGTTGGCTCGGGACCATCTGAAGAAGACGCAGGATGATGCGGCCGGTAACTGACGCCGACCATTTGTCGACTGACTTTTGATAAATATGCCTTCTGTTCCCTCATGTTCATCTGTCCAGTGGTGTCTTTGGTAGGTCAACTGAAAGCGGCCTTGGAGCAGAAAGATCTCGACCTGGCGGCGGCGCAGCAGGCGGCTCAAGAGAAGTCGGAACTGGTGGCGCAGAAGCTGGCTTCTGTAGGCGCGCACGAGGCGGAGATCGTCAGGCTGAGAGGCTCACTCGACGCAACTAATCAAGAGGTGACTTGGCTGAAGAACTCCAAGACTGCCCTGAACGACAAGTACGAGGCTCTTTTCCGGAAGAAGGTTGATCTTGAGGCCTACCTGGGTGACCTTACCAACAATTGGTACCTTGTGCTCGAAGGTATGTCCCTTTTGGCCCGGGTTAAGTTGGATCGGCCGACCCATATCTTGCTTGCTGACTCGACTTGCTGTTTTCGGTGCAGAATTCTGTCGCAACTTTGAAGAAGAGACTGGGCGGGTCGAGCCCGGCCTGGACCCAGCCAATTCCATCATGAAGGACGAGGTTGCCATGAACATCTTGAGGCTGGAGTCCCGCCTTACTGCGGCCACGGATTATCTGGGACGGCTGAAAGCGGTGATGGCCCGGATCGACACTGCGCTCTGGAGGGGAGTCGTGCAGGAGAACGACCTCGCGTCTCTGATGACTCGACTCAACGAGATCCCCAACCGAGTGCAAGAGTGGAAGAAGTCATCCGCCCGGAGTGGAGCCGACGTGGCGCTATCTTTGGTCCGCGTGCACTGCAAGGAGGTGAAGGAGAGAAGGCTCGCGGCGCTCAAGGTCGCCAATATGAAGGAGCTCCAATTCCAGTCGTTCATGGAGACTTTCCTGGAAGCCGCCACCCGCATCGCCGACGGGATCGACCTGGACGAGTTTGTCGCACCCGCGAGCCCGCCTCCTCCTGAGGAATGACTTTGATACTTTAATCCCATTTTCCTCGGAATGCCGAGTGATCTTGTAATCGTTAAACTCTGGTGGGCATGTGGCCCAGCTACTCTTGCCCGAATCTTGCGGGACTTTTATCTGGATTTGACATTTTGGTTTGCGGCTCTTCTTTGATTGCTTGAATCTTTGAGTCGATGTCTGCAGCTGAGCCCCCGAGTGAGAGGGTTGCTCTTCACTCGGAGTGAGTGTTTGAAACTTAGGCGAGTCACGAGGTCGCAGCTAAGCCCCCGAGTGAGAGGGTTGCTCTTCACTCGGAGTGGATGTTTGTAACTTAGGCGATTCCAAGCTACGTTGTATTTGTGGCGGAGCTTGGAAGACAAAGCCACATTATACTTATGACGTAGCTCGGAGGACCACAGCTAAGCCCCCGAGCGAGAGGGTTGCTCTTCACTAG
>LR738709.1:330633328-330668752 GCA_902687465.1 Secale cereale
AGGAGTGCAGCTAAGCCCCTGAGCGAGAGGGTTGCTCTTCACTCGGAGTGAGTGTTTGAAACTTAGGCGAGTCACGAGGTCGCAGCTAAGCCCCTGAGTGAGAGGGTTGCTCTTCACTCGGAGTGGATGTTTGTAACTTAGACGATTCCAAGCTACGTTGTATTTGTGGCGGAGCTCGGAAGACAGAGCCACATTATACTTATGACGCAGCTCGAAGGACCGCAGCTAAGCCCCCGAGTGAGAGGGTTGCTCTTCACTCGGAGTGAGCGAAACTTAGGCGAATCGGGTTCGCAGCTAAGCACCCACTGGGGGGATTTTGAAAACCAGCGTTTTTTAGAAAGCATCAATCATTAGAGGACCACTGCTAACTTGTCTTTGAAACAAATTGGAAAATCTTTATTACAACTCGACTGTCGAGTGTCTCAACTGTAGAAGCGGCGGAGCAGGTCCAGGTTCCACGAACGAGGTTCGTCTTTCTTCTTGGCGATATTGTAGAGGTGGTATGCTCTGTTGTGCAGTACATTGGTGACGATGAATGGACCTTCCCAGGCCGGGGCGAGCTTGTGTGGACGTTTCTGATGCACTCGAAGGACCAGGTCTCCTTCCTGGAATGCTCGGCTTCGGACGTTGCGAGCATGGAATCGACGCAGGTCCTGTTGATAGATGGTCGACCGGATCAAGACCATCTCTCTTTCCTCTTCCAAGAGGTCGACTGCATCCTGACGAGCCTGCTCTGCCTCGGCTTCGGAGAAGAGTTCCACTCTGGGGGCGTTGTTCAATAAGTCGCTCGGCAACACAGCTTTGGCTCCATAGACCATGAAGAAAGGGGTAGGGCCAGTCGACCGGTTTGGAGTCGTCCTCAGACCCCATAAGACAGATGGTAGTTCAGTTCCCCAAGCCCCAGCGGCATGCTTAAGATCGCGCATGAGCCGCGGCTTTAGGCCTTGGAGAATCAAACCATTTGCTCTATCTGCCTGTCCATTTGACTGCGGATGCGCCACGGAGGCGTAGTCGACTCGTTTTCCTTGAGAAGCACAGAAAGTTCTGAATTCATCCGAGTCAAAGTTGGAGCCGTTGTCTATGATGATGTTGTGGGCAACTCCATATCTGAATATCAATTCCCTGATGAAGCTGATGGCGGTGCTTGACTCGAGGTTCTTGATGGGCTTGGCCTCAATCCATTTGGTGAACTTGTTGACTGCCACGAGTAGGTGGGTGAATCCGCTTCTGCCTGTCCTGAAGGGGCCGACCATGTCCAAGCCCCAAACAGCAAAGGGCCAAATTAGCGGAATGGTCTTCAAGGCGGACGCTGGCTTTTGGGACATGTTGGAGTAGAACTGGCAACCTGCGCATTTGTCCACAATATCATTGGCCATCTTGTTGGTGCGGGGCCAGTAGAACCCGACTCGGTATGCTTTGGCCACTATGGTCCGAGAGGAGGCGTGGTGGCCGCAAGTTCCCGAGTGGATTTCATCCAAGATCAGTCGACCTTCCTCTGGAGCGGTGCAGCGCTGAGCGACTCCGGTGACGCTTTCTCTGTAGAGTTGACCCTGGATGACAGTGAATGCCTTGGATCGGCGGACGATTTGACGTGCTTCCTCCTCATCTTCCGGGAGTTCTTGCCTGCGCATATATGATATATATGGCACAGTCCAGTCTGGCGTAATCACTAGGACCTCCATGATCAAGTCGACCACATCAGGTACTTCGACCTCAGTCGGATCTGACGCGCTGACTGGCTGCGGGGGCTCTTCCGTGAAGGGGTCTTGTTTGACAGAAGGGGTGTGCAGATGCTCCAGGAACACATTCTTAGGTATAGGCTTCTGAGTCGACCAAATTTTTGCAAGGTTATCGGCCAGCTGATTCTTGGCTCTGGGCACATGATGGAGCTCTAAGCCTTCAAACTTCTTTTCAAGCGTCCGCACTGCACTGCAATAACTGGTCATTGCCGGGCTCCTGACATCCCATTCTTTCATCACTTGGTTCACTACTAGGTCGGAGTCGCCATAGACCATCAAGCGACGGACGCCGAGTGAGATGGCCATGCGCAACCCGTACAAAAGCGCTTCGTACTCGGCTTCGTTGTTCGATGAGTCAAAGTGGATCTAAAGGACATAACTGAGCTTGTCGCCCCTGGGAGAAACCAGGACCACGCCTGCGCCAGATTCGTTCAGCATCTTGGATCCATCGAAAAACATAGTCCAATGGTCCAACTGAACTTGAGTCGGCAGCTCTTGTTCTATCCACTCGGGCACAAAATCTGCTATAGCCTGAGACTTGATGGCTTTCTTCGCTTCAAACTTGATATCTAACGTAAGAATTTCAATCGCCCATTTTGCCACTCGACCGGTTGCGTCTCGGTTGTTCAGGATCTCTGACAGCGGAGCGTCGCTGACGACTGAGATTGTATGGTCGGAAAAGTAATGGGCAACCTTTTTTGCAGTCAAGTAAATCCCGTACACAAGCTTTTGGTAATGTGGATACCTTCGCTTGGAGGGAGTCAAAACTTCGGATATATAATAGACCGGGCGTTGGACCTTGTATGCCTTGCCCTCTTCTTCCCGCTCGACCGTGAGTACAGTACTGACAACTTGTCCGGTGGCAGCGATGTACATCAGAAGAGGCTCTCCGCTGACTGGGGCACCGAGCACCGACTGGGTGGACACCAGGGCTTTGAGCTCTTCAAACGCTACTTCGGCTTCGGAATTCCACTCGAACTTGTCGGATTTCTTCATGAGTCGGTAGAGGGGCAGTGCCTTCTCACTAAGACGAGAAATGAATCGACTCAATGCGGCCAAGCAACTAGTAAGCTTCTGGACATCATGTATACACTCGGGGCGTTTCATTCGGAGGATGGTGCTGACCTTCTCTGGGTTGGCGTCGATTCCCCATTCGGAAACGATAAAACCGAGCAACTTGCCGCCAGGAACTCCAAATGTACACTTCGATGGATTGAGCTTGATATCATAGCTTCTTAGGTTTGCGAATGTCTCAGCGAGGCCAGTCAGTAGGTCGGAACCTTTTCGTGACTTGACCACAATGTCATCCATGTATGCCTCGACGTTTCGACTGATTTGCTTTATCAAGCACTTCTGGATCATGCGCATGAAGGTAGCGCCGGCATTTTTTAGGCCGAAAGGCATGGTGACATAACAGAAACACCCGAAGGGGGTGATGAAAGCTATCTTGATTTCGTTGGGCCCGAACAGACGGATCTGATGGTACCCGGAATACGCGTCCAGAAAGGACAAACGTTCACATCCCGCAGTCGAGTCGACTATCTGATCAATGCGGGGAAGAGGAAAATGATCCTCCGGGCAGGCCCGATTGATGTGCTTGAAATCGATGCACATGCGGAGAGACTTGTCCTTCTTGGGGACCATGACGACATTGGCGAGCCACTCGGAGTGGTAGATCTCGTGGATAAACTCAGCTGCCAGGAGCCGAGCCATTTCCTCGCCAATTGCCTTTCGCTTCTCCGCAGCAGATCGACGGAGGTGTTCCTTCACGGGTTTTACCTTCGGATCGACTCGCAAATGGTGCTCAGCCAGTCCCCTGGGTACACCCGGCATGTCTGATGGTTTCCATGCGAAGATGTCCCAATTCTCACGGAGGAACTGGACGAGCGCTTCTTCCTATTTGCTGTCGAGTGTAGTGGAGATGTGGGTCGGTGCCGCGTGGGGGTCGGTGGGGTGGATGTGCACGGGTTTTGTGTCCCCGGCCGACTGGAAGGCTGACTCGGAAGCCGGCTTCTTCGCCCTTAGCAGATCACTCGGATCCACGCTCTTTTGGTACTCCTCCATCTCTACTGTTGCCATTTTCTTGTCGGCGATCTTCGAGCCTTTCTGGAAGCACTCTTCCGCTTTCTGACGGTTCCCAGTGACGGTTATAACGCCGTTGGGTCCCGGCATCTTCATCTTGAGGTAAACGTAACATGGTCGAGCCATGAACCTGGCGTAGGCGGGGCTACCCAGGATGGCATGATAAGTGCTGTTGAAGTCCACCACTTCAAACGTCAGCTTCTCTTTGCGATAATTCTTTGATTCACCAAAGACCACGTCGAGTGTGATCTGGCCGAGTGAGTCGGCTTTCTTCCCGGGGATCACCCCGTGGAACCTCATGTTACTTTCTCTCAGCTTGGACATCGGAATGCCCATATCCCGGAGGGTCGCTGCATACAAGATGTTCAAGCCACTGCCCCCATCCATCAGGGCTTTGGTCAGGCGTGTGCCTTCGATCACTGGGTCGACCACTAGTGCCTGCCGCCCGGGGGTGGCAATGTGTGCTGGGTGATTGGACTGGTCGAATGTGATGGGGGTCTTGGACCATTTCAAAAATGTGGGGGTCGCCGGGGCAACCATATTTACTTCTATGTTGATGATTTTCAGTCGACTTTTGCTCTCGACGTCTGCGAAGATCACCAAAGTGGAGTTGATCTGGGGGTATCCTCCGTACCCTTCCTTATCTTCGGATTCTTCTGATTCTTTCTCCTTCTCAGTCGACTGACCCTTCTGGAAGTTCTGGATCAGGAGCCGACACTGTCGAGTGGTGTGCTTAGGATATACCAAGTTTCCCTCTTCATCTTTCTTCGTGTGTATGGGGCATGGCTGGTCGAGCATATCATCTCCAGCTTGACCGTTTCCCTTCATGGGGGCCCAGGAACCTTTCGACTTTCCTTTGCCCTTTCCCTGATTGACCACTGCAGCCTCTCCCTGAGCAGCTAGCTCGGCCTTGCGCTTGTTCTTTCGATTGGGATTCAGATCATCCTGCCCGACTGGTTTCTTGTCGCTGCGGAGCCGATCGGCCTCCTCACCGTTGGCATACCGACTGACAATCTCCATCATCCGTGATAGGGACATGTCGCCTGTTCGACCAAACTTCAGATTCAACTCTCGGTTACGCACGCCTTCCTTGAAAGCGCAAACCGCCTGGTGCTCGGACACGTTCTCCACCGTGTGATGCAAGGTGGTCCATCGTTGGATGTAATCTCTCAAAGTTTCATTCGACTTCTGCGCGCAGTGCTGAAGTTCTGCGAGTCCAGCAGGGCGCTTGCAGGTTCCTTCGAAGGTCCGAATGAACACTCGCGCGAGCTCTTCCCAGCTATAAATACTCCTGGGGGCCAACTGATTGAGCCACGCCCGAACAGAACCGCCCAGCATCAGAGGAAGGTGCTTCATGGCCACGTCGTCGTTGCCGCCTCCGATTTGTACAGCCACTTGGTAGTCTTCTAGCCAGGTGTCTGGTTTCGACTCACCGTACCCCCGCCGCTAACCTGAAGTTCGGGGGGATCTCTGCGGCTTTGATGGCACTGCAGAAACACTCGGGCCCAGAGGCAGGTGCTTGGCTGCCGCTCGGCTGATCTCTGCCTTGCTCTTCTCTGGACGCCCGGATTCGGTCGACCCGTCCCTCCACAAGGATAGACCTTGCATCGAAACCTGGCCTCCGGGGATCTGGGGGAATCCTCCGCTCATCGTTGCGCAGGCGCCTGCCCTCGTGCCGCTGGGGCGAGTGTGATCCGCTTCCCGAAGGAGGCGTAGGCATTCAACAGCGGTCATGACGTCCGTGTCGATGGTCGTGTGGCTCATCATTCCGACCCAGATGTCGGTCTTGCCGCGGGACACGTTCCTCACGCCTCGGGGGCGATCTTGGACTGTGGGCCGACCATACGGTGTCTGCAGCCACCAATCTGCTGTGAATCATGTTGCGCGACTGAGAAACAGCCGTGTTTTTCTCTTCAGTTGTTCGGAGCAAAGCTCGGATCTGCTGAAGGCCTCTCCCAGCCTCCGACTGAGAGGATTGAATCGACTCCGCGATGCGAGCCGCAGCTTCGAGGTTCTGGACTGGTGTGCGGAACACCTGAGTCTCGCGCTGGTGCGATTGTCGCGGTCGTCGACTGGACTCGGGGACCAATCGGCGGGCCTGTTCGTCGAGTGCGCGTTGGATATTTTCCAAGCGCGCGCGCTCGGCCACGGTGGCCAAGCGTGTGGCTTCGAGGGCCAGAGCCTCCGGAGAATCCCCCACGATGGGAGTGAAGAGTGCATCTCCGTTGCGGCGACAAAGCTCCGCCCTTTGCTCGGAGGTAAGGGGTTGAGGAATGTAGCCGTCGTTGTCGTGCGATCGGCCGCCGCCGCTGCCGCCGTCTCCACCGCGAGGAAAGCCCGGCGGGCTACGGCGCGAATCGACCATGAGGATTTCCGCTGCGGGATCGCTGCTCCCGCACTCGGAAACAGAATCCACGAGCTCGGTGGACTGATCGGCGGGTCCATAGAGGTAACCGTCGGGCTCAATGGCCGCGACTTGAGGGGTGGCCGTTTAACGGGCACCGCGTGTTTCACCCACCGCTGGAGCCGCGAGCGACCGGATCGCTTGTGGCGGCGTCCGGCGGGGATGGGGAACGATGTAGGGATCGATGAATACAGAGTCGACGGCTGCCGAAGGAGGACGCCGCACGCGCTGGCGCGGAAGTGCGCAGCCCCCCGGGCGGGCAGAGCCTAGACGTCGAGAGGGTCCTCCTGGAGCCACGCGGAGTCGTCGGCGATGAAAACGAGTGCGCCGAGCCGGATCTCGCGGCCTGACACTAAACCACCGCCTGATACCATGATGAAGGAGGTCGGAGGAGAAGTTGCAACCTCACCAGATGTTGCTAAGCCCCCTTGCCCCAAGGTGGGCGCCAACTATCGTGGTTCTAAGTCCGACAGTACGAGTAGGGGGTATGAAGGGAGAGGCAAGGCCCTAGCTATGGTGGAGTTGTACGTGAGGTGTTTTACGAGTTCAGGCCCTCCTCGGAGGAAGTAAAAGCCCTACGTCTCGGTGCCCGGAGGCGGTCGACTGGTATGTGTATATGTGAGTTACAAAGGTGCGAACCCCTGTTCTGGAGGAAAGGGGTGGCTTATATAGTGCGCCAGGACCCCAGCCATGCTCCACGTTACCAAGGGTTCAATGTACTTTAAGGCAGGCGTTACTGATAACGCCTATAGTAAAGAGTAATTAAGGCATTCACTACGGCGAATAAATACCGGACCGTTATTGTCCTAAGGGATCTTCGACCATCGGGGGTCGAGTGCCTTGGATTGGTCGAGTGGAGTTGAGTCGTCTTGTAGGTCATGTCCAGTCGAGTGAGATGTCTTCTTGGGCCGTCCCAGTCGACTGTCCTTGTCATCACAAGTCTTGTCTTTTGATCTTCTAGGGTAGTGACCTTGGGTGGGGTACCTTGGTCGGGCCTGTGACGCTATCCTAGGTCTGTAACCTCGTCAACAACCACATAAAACTTGCAACAACAAAGTAGAGGACGTCTAACTTGTTTTTGCAGGGCATGTTGTGATGTGATATGGTCAAAACGTGATGAGTTATACATTATTGTATGAGATGATCATGTTTTGTAAATTATCGGCAACCGGCAGGAGCCTTATGGTTGTCTCTTTATTGTATGAATTGCGAACGCCATGTAATTGCTTTACTTTATCACTATGAGTTAGCGATAGTAGTAGAAGCAATAGTTGGCGAGACGACTCATGGTGTCAAGCCGGTGACGATGGAGATCATGACGATGCTTTGGAGATGGAGATCAAAAGCAGAAGATGATGATGGCCATATCATGTCACATATTTTGATTGCATGTGATGTTTATTTTATGCATCTTATTTTGCTTAGATACGACGGTATCATTATAAGATGATCCCTTACAAAATTTCAAGGTACAAGTGTTCTCCCTGAGTATGCACTGTTGCGACAGTTCGTGGTGCCGAGACACCACATGATGATCAGGTGTGATAAGCTCTACGTTCACATACAACGGGTGTAAGACAGTTTTGCACATGCATAATACTCGGGTTAAACTTGACAAGCCTAGCTTGTAGAGACATGGCCTCGAAACACTGGAGACCGAAAGGTCGAGCATGAATCATATAGTAGATATGATCAACATAAGATGTTCACCATTGAAAACTACTCCATATCACGTGATGATCGGACATGGTTTAGTTGATTTGGATCATGTGATCATTTGGATGACTTGAGGGATGTCTATCTAAGTGGGAGTTCTTTGGTAATTTGATTAATTTAACTTAATTTAGCATGAACTTAGTCCTGATAGTTTGTTGCATATCTATGTCATTGTAGATCAATGGCCCTTGCTACCGTTCCCTTGAATTTTAATGCATTCCTACAGAAAGATGAGTTGAAAGATGATGGTAGCAACTACACAGACTAGGTCACTAGTCCGTAACTTGAGGTTTATCCCCATTTCTGCACATAATAATTATGTCCTTGATGCACCGCTAGGTGAAAGTCCTGCTGCGGGAGCAACCCCTGATGTTATGAACGTCTGGCAAGCTCGATCTAATGACTACTCGATAGTTCAGTGTGCCATGCTTTACGGCTTAGAATCGGGACTTCACACGTTTTGAATGTCATGGAGCATACGAGATGTTCCAAGAATTGAAGTTAATATTTCAAGAAAATGCCCGAGTTGAGAGATATGAAGTCTCCAATAAGTTCTATAGCTGCAAGATGGAGGAGAACAGTTTTGTCAATGAACACGTACCCTGAATGTCTGGGTACCATAACAACATGACTCAGCTTGGAGTTAAAGTTGATGATGATAGTTTTATTGATAGAGTTCTTCAATCACTACCACCAAACTATAAAGGCTTCGTGATGAACTATAATATGCAAGGGATGTAGAAGACAATTCCCAAGCTCTTCGCTATGCTCAAAGTTGCGGAGGTAGAAATCAAGAAGGAGCATCAAGTGTTGATGGTTAACAAGACCACTAGTTTCAAGAAAAATGGCAAGGGAAATAAGGAGAACTTCAAGAAGAATAGCAAGCTGGTTGCTACTCCCGGGAAGAAACCCAAGCCTGGAGCCAAGCCTGAAACTGAGTGCTTCTATTGCAAAGGGGCTAGTCACTGGAAGCGGATCTGCCCCAAGTATTTGGCGGATAAGAAGGATGGGAAAGTAAACAAAGGTATATTTGATATACATGTAATTGATGTGTTTGTTACTAATGCTCGTGTTCGCGCCTGGGTATTTGATACTGGTTTGATTGCTCATATTTGTAACTCGAAACAGGGGCTACTGATTAAACAAAGATTGGCTAAGGACGACGTGACGATACACGTGGGAAATGGTTCAAAAGTCGATGTGATCGCCGTCAGCATGCTACCTCTACATCTACCTTCGGGATTAGTTTTAGACCTAAATAATTGTTATTTGGTGCCAGCGTTCAGCATGAACATTATATCTGGATCTTGTTTGTTGCGAGATGGATATTCCATTAAATCAGAGAATAATGGTTGTTCTATTTATATGAGTAATATCTTTTATGGTCATGCACCCTTTATGAGTGGTCTATTTTTGTTGAATCTCGATCGTAGTGATACACATATTCATAAAATTGAAGCCAAAAGATGCAAAGTTGGTAATGATAGTGCAACTTATTTATGGCACTGCCGTTTCAGTCATATTGGTGTAAAGCGCATGAAGAAACTCCATGTTGATGGGCTTTTGGAATCACTTGATTATGAATCACTTGGTGCTTGCGAACCATGCCCCATGGGCAAGATGACTAAGACTACGTTCTCTGGAACAATGGAGCGAGCAACTGACTTATTGGAAATAATACATACTGATGTATGTGGTCCGGTGAGTGTTGAGGCTCGCGGCGGTTATCGTTATTTTCTGACCTTCAAACATGATTTGAGCAGATATGGGTATATCTACTTAATGGAACATAAGTCTAAAACATTTGAAAAGTTCAAAGAATTTCGTACTGAAGTAGAGAATCATCGTAACAAGAAAATAAAGTTTCTGCGATCTGATCGCAGAGGCGAATATTTGAGTTACGAGTTTGGTCTTCATTTGAAACAATGTGGAATAGTTTCACATCTCACACCACCTGGAACACCACAGCGTAATGGTGTGTTCGAACGTCGTAACCGTACTTTATTAGATATGGTGCGATCTATGACGTCTCTTACCGATTTACCACTACCATTTTGCGGTTATGCTTTAGAGACAGCTGCATTCACGTTAAAAAGGGCACCATCTAAATCCGTTGACATGACACCTTATGAACTGTGGTTTGGCAAGAAACCCAAGTTGTCGTTTCTTAAAGTTTTGGATTGTGATGCTTATGTGAAAAAGCTTCAACCTGATAAGCTTGAACCAAATCGAAGAAATGTGTATTCAAAGGATACCCAAAGGAAACTGTTGGGTACACCATCTATCATAGATCCGAAGGCAAGATATTCGTTGCTAAGAATGGATCCTTTCTAGAGAAGGAGTTTCTCTTGAAAGAAGTAAGTGGGAGGAAAGCAAAACTTGATGAGGTAATTGTACCTTCTCCCAAATTGGAAAGTAGTTCATCATAGAAATTAGTTCCCGTGATTCCTACACCAATTAGTGAGGAAGCTAATGATGATGATCATGAAACTACAGATAAAGTTACCACCGAACCCCGTACGTTAACAAGAGTATGTTCCACGCCAGAGTGGTACGGTAACCATGTTCTGGAAGTCATGTTACTAGACCATGACGAACCTACGAACTATGAGGAAGCGATGATGAACCCAGATTCTGCAAAATGGCTTGAGGCCATGAAATTTGAGATGGGATCCATGTATGAGAACAAAGTATGGACTTTGGTTGACTTGCTCGATGATCGGCAAGCCATTGAAAATAAATGGATCTTTAAGAAGAAGACTGACGCCGATGGTAATGTTACTGTCTACAGAGCTCGACTTGTTACAAAACGTTTTTGACAAGTTCAAGGAGTTGACTACAATGAGACTTTCTCACCCGTAGAGATGCTTAAGTCTGTCCGAATCATGTTAGCAATTGCCGCATTTCATGATTATGAAATCTGGCAAATTGATGTCAAAATTGCATTCCTTAATGGATATCTCAAAGAAGAGTTGTATATGATGCAACCAGAAAGTTTTGTCGATCCTAAAGGTGCTGACAAAGTGTGCGAGCTCCAGCGATCCATCTATGGACTGGTGCAAGCATCTCAGAGTTGGAATATATGCTTTGATGAAGTGATCAAAGCATATGGTTTTATACAGACTTTCGGAGAAGCCTATATTTACAAGAAAGTGAGTGGGAGCTCCGTAGCATTTCTGATATTATATGTGGATGACATATTGTTGATTGGAAATGATGTAGAATTTCTGGATAACATAAAAGGATACTTGAATAAGAATTTTTCAATGAAAGACCTCGGTGAAGCTGCTTATATATTGGGCATCAAGATCTATAGAGATAGATCAAGACATTTAATTGGACTTTCCCAAAGCACATACCTTGATAAAGTTTTGAAGAAGTTCAAAATGGATTAGTCAAAGAAAGGGTTTTTTCCTGTGTTACAAGGTGTGAAGTTGAGTCAGACTCAATGCCTGACCACTGCAGAAGATAAAGAGAAAATGAAAGGCATTCCCTGTGCTTCAGCCATAGGTTCTATCATGTATGCAATGCTGTATACCAGACCTGATGTTTGCCTTGCTATAAGTCTAGCAGGGATGTACCGAAGTAATCCAGGAGTGGATCACTAGACAACGGTCAAGAATATCCTGAAGTACCTGAAATGGACGAAGGATATGTTTCTCATTCATGGAGGTCACAAAGAGCTCATCGTAAACGGTTACGTTGATGCAAGCTTTGACACTGATCCGGATGACTCTAAGTCACAAACCGGATACATATTTTTGTTGAATGGTGGAGCTGTCAGTTGGTGCAGTTCCAAGCAGAGCGTCATGGCAGGATCTACATGTGAAGTGGAGTACATAGCTGCTTCGAAAGCAGCAAATGAAGGAGTCTGGATGAATGAGTTCATATCCGATCTAGGTGTAATACTTAGTGCATCGGGTCCATTGAAAATCTTTTGTGACAACACTGGAGCAATAGCCTTGGAGAAGGAATCCAGGTTTCACAAGAGAACCAAGCACATAAAGAAACGCTTCAACTCTATCCGTGATCAAGTCGAGGAGGGAGACATAGAGATTTGCAAAATACATATGGATCAGAATGTTGCAGACCCATTGACTAAGCCTCTTCCACGACCAAAACATCATCAGCACCAAGACTCCATGGGTGTTAGAATCATTACTATGTAATCTAGATTATTGACTCGAGTGCAAGTGGGAGACATAAGGAAATATGCCCTAGAGGAAATAATAAAGTTGTTATTTATATTTCCTTATATATCATGATAAATGTCTTTTATTGTATCATCAATAATTTTCTACCCGTGGTGGTAGCTACGCATGACCCCAATTTTTATCTCTAATTATTTTGATAAATTATTTTGGACTACATAAAATAACTCTATAACGAAAATATCATGACTTTGAACTAGCTAGGCAAGCAAACATGCAATTATGCCAAAAAAGGCAAGCAAAATGAATGAGAGAAGTGAGTAAAGCCCCTCTCTACACAACAAAAAGGCACTTGTGTCCAAAAGATAATAAAAAGACAAAGAGAAGTGAGAAAACGTCATTTCTATATAACAAAAATGCACTTGTGCCAATGCCATAAGAAACCCGACACCTCATATATCAAAAAATGAACTTATAACAAAGAGTGTGTAGTTGCCACCATGCGTGCGTAGCTACCACCATGCATAGGAAATCGCCTCTCTTTATTGTATTAACCAGAAACTTGATACATGTGTGAATACATAGACAAAACAGAGTGTCCCTAGTATGTCTCTACTAGACTAGCTCATTAATCAAAGATGGTTGAGTTTACTAACCATAAACATGTGTTTTGATGAACGAGATCACATCATTAGGAGAACGATGTGATAGACAAGACCCATCCGATAGCTTAGCATAATGATCATTTAGTTTTATTGCTATAGCTTTCTTCATGACCTATATATGTTGCTATGACTATGAGATTATGCAACTCCCGAATACCGAAGGAACACCTTGTGTGCTATCAAACGTCACAACATAACTCGGTAATTATAAAGATGCTCTACAAATGTTTCCAAAGGTGTTTGTTGAGTTGGCATAGATCGAGAATAGGATTTGTCACTCTGAGTGTCGGGGAGGTATCTCTGGGCCTTCTCGGTAATGCACATCACTATAACCCTATCAAGCAATGTGACTAATGAGTTAGTTACGGAATGATGCATTACGGAACGAGTAAAGAGACTTGTCGGTAACGAGATTGAACTAGGTATGATGATATCGATGATCAAATCTCGGGCAAGTAACATACCGATGACAAAGGGAACAACTTATGTTGTTATGCGGTTTGACCGATAAAGATCTTCGTAGAATATGTAGGATACAATATGAGAATCTAGGTTCCGCTATTGGTTATTGACCGGAGATGTGTCTTGGTCATGTCCACATAGTTCTCGAACCCATAGGGTCCGCACGCTTAACGTTCGATGACAATTTGTATTATGAGTTATATGTTTTGGTTACCACAGTTTGTTTGGAGTCCCGGATGAGATCACGGGCATGACGAGGAGTATCGAAATGGTCGAGAGGTAAATATTCATATATTGGAAGGTTATATACGGACACCGGAATCGTTCCGGAGAGGTTCGGGGATTTATCGGAGTACAGGGAGGCTATCGGAACCCCCCGGGAAAGTTAATGGGCCTATTGGGCCATAGTGGAGAGAGGGAGATTGCCACAAGAGGTGGGGCGTGTGATAGCTTGGCTTATTAGGGATGATAGACTACTCATATCAATAAGGAATTCCTTCTTTTTCGGGAGCCCATTCGGATAGAACTCCAAAGTTAAGCGTGCTTAGCTTGGAGTAGTTTCGGGATGGGTGACCAACCGGGAAGTTGCTCCCGGGTGCGCACGAGGGCCAGTCTAGATCCCGCCCAGGAGTAACGACCACCGGCGGGTGTGTCCAGGACGTTACAAGTTGGTATCAGAGCCGATCCTCGCGGTTACACGCATGTCTGCGGACAGGTGCATGGTCATGTTGTTCATGACGTTTGTGACCCGTCGTGGCACACGGCATGACACATGTACCCGACTGGATGCACATACGTATGTGCCAAGAGGGAACGTTAATGTGGCCCGACGAGGACGTCGGTTCCTCTCAGTGGGGGTGTATGTGATAGCCTGGCTTATTAGGGATGATAGACTACTCATATCAATAAGGAATTCCTTCTTTTCCGGGAGCCCATTCGGATAGAACTCCAAAGTTAGGTGTGCTCAGCTTGGACTAGTTTCAGGATGGGTGACCAACCGGGAAGTTGCTCCCGGGTGCGCACGAATGATGACAAAGTGCGCAGAAAAGACTAGTATTGATATGTGGGGCCAGTCTAGATCCCGCCAGGAGTAACGACCACCGGCGGGTGTGTCCGGGGTGTTACAGGGCGCCCCCCAAGCCCAAACTGAATTGGACTAGGGGTTGGGGGGCGCGGCCCCCTTTCCTTCTCCTCTCCCTCCCTTTCCTCTTTTCCCTTTGTTCGCACACGAACACGTCACCGTGTATCCTCGACGCCGGGGGTAATGCACCGCAGCTCACGTCGAAGAAGACCCGCCGGAAGCGCGGTACACAAGACAATCCGACGGGCGCTTTTGTAGACCCGAAACCCCGCACGCCCGACAGGGACCCCGTCAGGTCGCGCGGCGGCTATGGGCTGCCCTAGGTCGACCTGATCTCCCCTAGGGCCTCGAGGTTCGCTGCCCTGCAACAAGAAGAACGAACGAAGAACGAGGAAGAAGAAGAACTAGGGTTAAGGAGAAAAGATAAAAGATAAAAAGTGGTAGATGAATTGTTCGATTGTGTATTGTTCAATCGGCCGTCACCCCTTAGGTATATAAGAGGCGGCTGGACTTTCCGTGCAAGGAAAAGGCTTGGATTCACGTCCAAAACCCTAGCCAAATTCGGATTGGTTTTGTCCGAATTTTCCAAAACTGTTCGGTTTAAACTGCGTGTACCTTGCGGGTATTTTTTAAGGTGGTAAACGACCTCAGATGGAAAAGATCCCAAAAGCAATCTTTACCGTTTCGACGAGATGAACAACTTTCATGTTGAACATTTTTCGATTTGAAGCCATCTTCTAGGCCAAAACGGTCACGCAAAACAGGCTGTTATTCGCGCTTCCCATCAGATACGTGTCTGGTGGGGCGCGCCACTTATGGCTCTGTGATAGGGCTGCGTTCGGATGGCTATAACTTTTGCATACGAACTTGGATTGGGACGATTTTTATATCAAAATCGACCGTTTCGACGAGACACACAACTTTCATGTTGAAACTTTTTCCATTTGAAGCCATCTTAATTGGATTTTAAGCCATTCTTTAATCTGGTGTCACCATGAGCATCTCTGAACTTGTCATAACTTTTGCATCCGAGCTCCGTCTTAGAGCATCTTCATATCCATCTTGGTCTTCTCGAAGAAAGCGATACCATGGTGACTTCCAATCAAAAGTTTTAATTAATCTTGACATAGCATTAAGCAACCTCTATGATTGTGCCACTTTTGAGCGTCAAGACATGCCCCCCCGTTTTTCGGCAAAGCTAGCGTGCCGAAAAATATCTTGTACCATGGTGGTTCCAAGGACAATGTCAACACTTCATCGGCCATTTATATGCTTAGGGCGATAATTATATATTGGCCATCATTTTTTTGAATCCTTGATGCAAGCTTGGGCGAAATCTTCTCAACTTCATTAACAATCCGAAGATAAAGTCTCATAGATATGTATCTCAAGGTCATCCTCCGAACCATATTGTTCACCCTTTTGCTAGGATTTTGTAGATAATCAACTTTAAACTTTCTCCAATCCTTACTTTTACTTGCATCAAAATTCATTAGTGGCCGAAGCTCTGGACTTTGGTTCGGCCTTACCTATGTTGACAAGACGAAGCATCGGCTATTGAGAGAAAAGCAATGGACCATGATTAATGTAGTAGCCGGATGCTTGCTGTGCCAACTCGTTTGCATTGTCATGTCTAAATATATGAAAACAAAATAATGCAACCCAGGGTAAATTTTGCATCTAGACATACCCCAAGATAAACTATAAGTGATTCGTCAAAACATTGATAACCCTTGGATATTTGTTGCACTACTCATAACGAATCACTAAAAGCCTCAATATGTATAGCACCTATAAAAAGAGTCAATCCGAATAACAATGCATATCCGGCTTTGATTAATCATGCATAAAAATATTCTAAGCAGCATGAAGCTTCAAATAAATTTACCATAAGGAGATATATAACCAACACTAACACTTTGGCCATTACTACGAATTGAACCATCAAAACATAATCTCCATAGTACTAGAGAGACAAGGCTAACATCAATATTATGCATGTCATTAATCCGATGTTCGGTAATAAAATCAATTATGCTTTGGCCTCTTATAGATCTCAAAGATGCATAAGCCAAATCATACCCAAACAAAGTATAAGACCACTAGCCAATTCTGCAACTACGAATTGGTCTATGCAACATATATTCAATGATGTCTCAACTCCATTCAATCATAATATAGGCATACATATGAATTTTCATGAGCACATACCTTGTCTCGCTCTCCATTCAAACTAAGTACGATGCTAGAATACTACAGTGACCATGCGTTGACATATTCTTAGGACGATAGATAAATATCGGTCATTACCATGTAAACTTCATTCAAAGCACATATAGCCGAAACAAACAAATGAAATGACAAACTAAGTATTTCGGCCCTTTGGATCAGCAACAAACTTGTAGCTAATCAAATGTATAGTGACTTGGTAATACCCTTTCATGATGTAAGAAATTATATGGCATCCATGGATTAAAATAAGCCCATTGAGGGTTACCAATCATACCTGATGACGAATTCCATGACATGGGCGTTAATGGCATAGTTGAAGAATATGGATAATGTGTAGACCGAAGATGCTGAAACCTTCGGCTTCGTCCTTCATAGTTTTCACTCTTTTCCTTATTCACCTTTGCCGCACTTCTTGTAATGGAAGCTTGCACATAATTCTTATTTTGAGCACTTCCTTTGGGAACCCATGCCATGTTTCTTTCTTCAAGTTCTTGTGCACTAAGTCTTTGTAATTTCTTCTTTTGCCAATATGATAAGCCGAGTGGGCACCCCGGCTGCGATTTTGTCTTGGCCAATGGCAATCCTTTTTTGGCCTTGTGCACTCTCAACTTCTTTTCTTTAGATTTGGCACTTTGACTCTCAATAATTGGTTGCTTCATCGCATTGCCTTTAGTAGCCAATGTCAACACTTTAATTGGCTCTTTTTGATTTGAGATCAAATCTGAAGTTGCACTCTTACGACCATCTCTTTTAACACGGTAAACTTGCTTGACTACCTCTTTCTTCTTCCTTGAGCTCCGGACTGATTCCTTATGATTGAAACGGTTTTTAACATGTAATGGATCTACTTGAGCATAGGGAGGCATCCACGTCATTGGCATTGGCGGCCCAAAATAAGGATATGAATATGTTGCATAAAAATTGTCACTTTGCCAATACCGATCCTCATACTTGCACCTTGGGGTGATCTTGGTTTCTTTGCATGATTTGGCCGATAAGCATTCTTCTCTTCACTCTTCTTTTGATACTTATCCAATAGTTCAGCGAAAGTGATTTTTGATCTCTTACACTTGCGCTTATTTTGGCCTTTGCTTTCTTTTGGTTTGCCTTCATCGATCATTGGATTTGCTTGTTGCCCCCCAGTCCTTTTCGTCTCCATTGTAGCTTCGATGGAATTCTCGCCCTCAAGATTATGCTCATTATGCTCTTCAACAACTTCTTTACTTGAAAGCTTGATCCCATCACCTGCAGTTTTTATCTTCTCTTTAAATGGATCGGCTTGAAGCAGCTGATGCAAAAACTTTCTGCCATCGGGACCAATCGAAATAGACTAGTCATCTCTTGGTGTTTCAGAAAATTTCAATCGTCCCTTTTCAATGGTCGATTTAACTATTTGACGAAACATATTGCAATCCTCAAAATTATGTTTGAACGAATGATGCAACCTACAATACATTCGTCCTTGAATTGATATATTGACATGGTGATCAAGAATTCTTATGTAATTATTTTTCAGCAACAAATCAAATATTTGATCACACATGCTTTAATTGAAGGTAAACTTTTTATTCTCTAGCCGATCTTGCTATTTGGACGGCTTTGGAGATAAGCAAACGAATGGTTCAGATTTGTAGTCTCCCCATTCGGCTATGCATTGTTTTTTCAACTCTATCTCCGATGTCTTTGGATAAGATATTATATTAGCATCAGTTTTCTCAATAGAATTTAACCTTGGCTTTAAATTTCTGAAAAGAAGATATTTAGAACATACATGTCTCAGTTGAGACCAAGTGCAAGCCAAGTACGAAATAAGCAAAGCTACCCAACTAGATATTAACTTTACATAAAGCAACGGGGAAAGCTTTGGCTGTAACAATAAGTCAATATCGGTCTTTATAAATGGTGTAATGGGTTGACCGATATGTTCCATAACAAGTTTATTGCTAACAAGTAAATTACCCTTCTTCATTGGTCTTTCAAAATTACTTATGACAATATTTCTTATAGATGCATCAATAATGAAGTCGCGACCAAATCTGAAAATAGGTAAACTACTCTCTATGCATACCTCTTCAAATATGTTGGGAGAACATGATGGTGGTGTCACTTGAAGAACATCTTGCTCCGTCTTTGGATGGCTCCCCAACACCTTTTCATCATCTTTTTCTTGATTCCGTGCAACATTGCTTTGAAGATCCATGTCAGCCGAACTTTGTTCGGCTACTTGTTCTTGTCCTTGAGGCTTGTCAATTTCTATGGCATGGAACTCATAGGGCAGGAAGTAGGTTCCATTGACTTCGGAAAAATCAAGTATGACTGTTTTGCTATGCTTTCCATGCCCTCTCTCAATAATGCTTGCCTCTTTGGATTTGATGGACTCGGAATATATACTACTTGATTCGGCTTTTCTAATAACTGAATTTTCTTTGTTACCTGAATCAACAACTTTATCTTTTCGAATTTGCAAGGCTTCTCGCTCTCGTCTAATTTTAGCCCACATCTCGGCTTGGCGAGCTTTAAACTTTTTCATCTCAATCTCCATCCACTCGTCATGAGATTTCCCCCTAATACTTTGAGACTCTTTTGGTAATAAGGTGCCGAAACTTTGCGATTGTTTAGGTGGTACACTGAATGGTACAGCACTGGGCAACTGCATCATTTGCACAACTCTAGCTTTTATAGCAGCAAAATCATGAGGCTTCCCGCCTTCTATTAGTTCCTGGCGAATAGAGTTGCACAAATCCCAAGAGAATGTAAGATTGTTCTCAATTACCCAGTCTGGATATGGTTGCCCCCCAATGCTTTTAGACTCTTTCGGCAATGAGATGTTGCCGAAATTCTGTAATTGTGTAGGGGGGGGGACATGATATGCCACGGTAGTAGGTGAAGGCATTTGTGCTCCTGCAGAAGTTTTACTTATTCGGCCATGACCATTAAGGTGCGGAGCCGAATTATGGACATCAACAGTTGCGTATGGTGCCAAAAAACTAGTAGCATGAGATGTAGCATATGATGTTCGAGGGTAATTGGCCGAATAACTAGTAGTAGCATGGCCAATTCCCCTATCCACCAGCATGTTTGGATTAACATGTTGCAAATTTGTTGCCGACGAATAAAAAGATGAAACACTATGTTGCATGCCATTGAAAGATCCTACATGGGGTGTTTCAACTTGATTAACCGAACTCATCATGTTGTTCATCGGCATATGGATTTGTGGGGTTGCCGATGCATGGGAGTTGGGATACATATGTTGCATGTTGCTAAAATTATATGAAGTAGAATCATGGAGATTTTGTTGCATCGGCCCTTGCACATAATTAGATGCATGATTGATAAAGCTAGGGCTAGCCGAAACATTATGCTCATTAGATGATCTAGCAACAACATATGTATTATTTGCATCTACATATGTGAATTGGGTATTCATATTCCTTTGTAGATTGCAAACCCTAGATGACGATCTCTTCGTAGCAAGAACGGCCCGGAGACCGTTCAAAGCTTCATCCCCAGCGGAGTTGCCAAAAAGTGTGTTCGCACACGAACACGTCACCGTGTACCCTCGACGCCGGGGGTAATGCACCGCAGCTCACATCGAAGGAGACCCGCCGGAAGCACGGTACGCAAGACAATCCGGCGGGCGCTTTTGTAGACCCGAAACCCCGCACGCCCGGGAGGGACCCCGTCAGGGCGCGCGGCGGCTATGGGCTACCCTAGGTCGACCTGATCGCCCCTAGGGCCTCGAGGTTCGTCGCCCTGCAACAAGAAGAACGAACGAAGAACGAGGAAGAAGAAGAACTAGGGTTAAGGAGAAAAGATAAAAGATAAAAAATGGTAGATGAATTGTTCGATTGTGTGTTGTTCAATCGGCCGTCACCTTTTTGTTATATAGGCGGCTGGACTTCCCGTGCAAGGAAAAGGCTTGGATTCACGTCCAAAACCATAGCCAAATTCGGATTGGTTTTGTCCGAATTTTCCAAAACTGTTCGGTTTAAACTGGCTGTACCTTGCGGGTAATTTTTGAGGTGGTATACGATCTCAGATGTAAAAGAGCCCAAAAGCAATCTTGACCGTTTCGACGAGGCGAACAACTTTCATGTTGAACATTTTTCGATTTGAAGCCATCTTCTAGGCCAAAACGGTCACGCAAAACAGGCTGTTATTCGCGCTACCCATTAGACACGTGGCTGGTGGGACGCGTCACTTATGGCTCTGTGATAGGGCTGTGTTCGGATGGCTGTAACTTTTGCATACGAACTTGGATTGGGACGATTTTTATATCAAAATCGACCGTTTCGACGAGACGCACACCTTTCATGTTGAAACTTTTTCTATTTGAAGCCATCTTAATTGGGTTTTAAGCCATTCTTCAATCTGGTGTCACAATGAGCATCTCTGAACTTGTCATAACTTTTGCATCCGAGCTCCGTCTTAGAGCATCTTCATATCCATCTTGGTCTTCTCGAAGAAAGCGATACCATGGTGACTTCCAATCAAAAGTTTGAATTAATCTTGACATAGCTTTAAGGAACCTCTATGATTGTGCCACTTTTGAGCGTCAACACCCTCTACATTGGAATGAAGGGGGGAGGCCAAATCCTACTAGGTTTGGAGTCCTAGTAGGACTCCCCCCCCCCTTGGCGCGCCTCCTCCCTGGGTCGGCCTCCTCCTCCCCCTCCTTTATATACATTGGCGGGGGCACCCCAAAGGTAAACCAAGAATTGTCTTAGCCGTGTGCGGTGCCCCCTCCACAGTTTGCTCCTCAGGTCATAGCGTCGTAGTGCTTAGGCAAAGCCCTGCGCAGATAACTGTTGGGGATCGTAGAAGAAAATCAAAAAAATTCCGACGCATCACCAAGATCTATCTATGGAGTAATCTAGCAACGAGGGAGAGGGGAGTGCATCTACATACCCTTGTAGATCGCGATGCGGAAGCGTTGCAAGAACGCGGATGAAGGAGTCGTACTCGCTGCGATTCAGATCGCGGTTGATTCCGATCTAAGCGCCGAACAACGGCGCCTCCGCGTTCAACACACGTGCAGCCCGATGACGTCTCCCACGCCTTGATCCAGCAAGGAGAGAGGGAGAGGTTGGGGAAGACTCCATCCAGCAGCAGCACGACGGCATGGTGGTGGTGGAGTGCGGGACTCCAGCAGGGCTTCGCCAAGCACTGCGAGAGACGAGTAGGGAGAGAGGTAGGGCTGCGCCAAGCGAGAGAGGTCAAACCGTGTGTTAGGCAGCCCCAAACCTCAAGTATATATAGGGGGAAGGGAGGGGCTGCGCCCCCTTTAGGGTTTCCCACCCCTAGGGGTGCAGCCACCCCAGATCCCATCTCAGAGTGGCAGCCAGAGGGGGAGAGGGAGAGGGGGGCGCACCAGATTGGGCCCTAGGGCCCATCTGCCCTAGGGTTTGCCCCCTTCCCCTTTTGGAGGCGCCTTGGGCCCTGGTTGGGGGGGCGCACCAGCCCACCTGGGGCTGGTCCCCTCCCACACTTGGCCCACGTAGCCCTCTGGGGCCGGTGGCCCCACCCGGTGGACCCCCGGGACCCTCCCGGTGGTACCGGTACGCTATCGATAGCGCCCGAAACTTTTCCGTTGACCAAAACGGGACTTCCCATATATGAATCTTTACCTTCGGACCATTCCGGAACTCCTCGTGACGTCCATTATCTCATACGGGACTCCGAACAACATTCGGTAACATCGTACATACTTCCCTATAACCCTAGCGTCATCGAACCTTAAGTGTGTAGACCCTATGGGGTCGGGAACCATGCAGACATGACCGAGACAACTCTCCGGTCAATAACCAAAAGCGGGATCTGGATACCCATGTTGGCTCCCACATGCTCCACGATGATCTCATTGGATGAACCACGATGTCAAGGATTCAATCAATCCCGTATACAATTCCCTTTGTCTATCGGTACAGTACTTGCCCGAGATTCGATCGTCGGTATCCCGATACCTTGTTCAATCTCGTCACCGGCAAGTCTCTTTACTCATTCCGTAACACATCATCCTGTGATCAACTCCTTGATCACATATTGTGCACATTATGATGATGTCCTACCGAGTTGGCCCAGAGATACCTCTTCGTCATACGGAGTGACAAATCCCAGTCTCGATTCGTGCCAACCCAACAGACACTTTCGGAGATACCTGTAGTGCACCTTTATAGCCACCCAGTTACGTTGTGATGTTTGGTACACCCAAAGCATTCCTACGGTAACCGAGAGTTGCACAATCTCATGGTCTAAGGAAAAGATACTTGACATTTAGAAAAGCTTTAGCATATGAACTACACGATCTGTGCTAGGCTTAGGATTGGGTCTTGTCCATCACATCATTCTCCTAATGATGTGATCCCGTTATCAACGACATCCAATGTCCATGGTCAGGAAACCGTGACCATCTGTTGATCAACGTGCTAGTCAACTAGAGGCTTACTAGGGACATGGTGTTTGTCTATGTATCCACACATGTATCTGAGTTTCCTATCAATACAATTCTAGCATGGATAATAAACAATTATCATGAACAAGGAAATATAACAATAACCAATTTATTATTGCCTCTAGGGCATATTTCCAGTAGTCTCCCACTTGCACTAGAGTCAATAATCTAGTTCACATCGCCATGTGATTAACACTCATAGGTCACATCGCCATGTGACTAACATCCAAAGAGTTTACTAGAATCAATAATCTAGTTCACATCACTATGTGATTAACACTCAATGAGTTACGGGTTTGATCATGTTATGCTTGTGAGAGAGGTTGTAGTCAATGGGTCTACAACATTCAGATCCCTATGTATTTCGCAAAACTTTATGTCATATCGTAGATGCTGCTATCACGTTCCACTTGGAGCTATTCCAAACTGTTGCTCCATTATACGTATACGGTATCTCTACTCAGAGTTATCCGGATAGGTGTTAACTTGCATCGACGTAACTCTTTACATCGAACTCTTTATCACCTCCATAACCGAGAAACATTTCCTTATTCCTCTAAGGATAATTTTGACGTCTATCTAGTGATCCACTCCTGGATTACTTTTGTACCCTCTTGCCAGGCATGTGGCAAGGCGCACATCAGGTGTGGTACTTAGCATGGCATACCGTATAGAGCCTATGACAAAAGCATAGGTGACGACCTTCGTCCTTCCTCTTTCTTCTGCCGTGGTCAAGCTTTGAGTCTTACTCAACTTCACACCTTACAACTCAGGTAAGAACTCCTTCTTTGACTGATCTATTTTGAACTCCTACAAAATCATGTCAAAGGTGTGTGTTCCTTTGAAACTTTCATCAGGCGTCTTGATCTATCTCTATAGATCTTGATGCCCAATATGTAAGCAGCTTTATCCAGGTCTTCCTTTGAAAAACTCCTTTCAAACAACCCTTTACACTTTCCAGAAATTCTACATCATTTCGGATCAACAATATGTCATTCACATATACTTATCAGAAATGTTGTAGTGCTCCCACTCACTTTATTGTAAATACAAGTTTCTAACAAACTTTGTATACCCAAAAACTTTGATCACTCCATCAAAGTGTATATTCCGACTCCGAGGTGCTTGCTCCAGTCCATGGAAGGATCGCTGGAGCTAGCATACCTTTTAGCATCCTTAGGATCGACAAAACCTTTCTGATTGAATCACATACAACCTTTCCTTACGAAAACTGGTAAGGAAACTTGTTTTGTCATCCATCTGCCAGATTTCATAAATGCAGCTAATGCTAACATGATTCCGACGGACTTAAGCATCGCTACGGGTGAGAAAATCTCATCGTAGTCAACTCCTTGAAGTTGTGAAAAACTCTTTGCCACAAGTCGAGCTTCATTGACGGTGACATTACCGTCCACGTCCGTATTTTTCTTAAAGATCCATTTATCTCAATGGCTTGCCGATCATCGGACAAGTCCAAAAAAGTCCATACTTTGTTTTGATACATGGATCCTATCTCGGATTTCTCGGATTCTAACCATTTGCCGGAATACGGGCCCACCATCGCTTCTCCATAGTTCATAGGTTCATTGTCGTCCAACAACATGACATCTAAGACAGGATTACCGTACCACTCTGGAGTAGTACATATCCTAGTCGACCTACAAGGTTCGATAGCAACTTGATCCGAAGCTTCATGATCACTATCATTAGTTTCCTCTTCAATGGTCGTAGGTTCCACAGAAACATCTTTCTGGGTTGTACTACTTTCCGGTTGAAGTGAGTGTTCGACAACCTCATCAAGTTCTATCTTCCTCCAACTCAATTCTTTCGAGAGAAACTCCTTCTCGAGAAAGGATCCGTTCTTAGAGACAAACACTTTTTGCCCTTGGATCTGAGATAGAAGGTATACCCAACTATTACCTTTGGGTATCCTATGAAGATGTATTTGTCCTCTTTGGGTTCGAGCTTTTTCCGGCTGAAGCCATAAGCATCGCAGCCCCAAACATTAAGAAAACGACAACTTTGGTTTCTTGCCAAACCATAGTTCATACAACGTTGTCTCAACGGACTTAGATGGTGCCCTATATAAAGTGAATGCAGCTGTCTCTAATGCATAACCTCAAAATAATAGCGGTAGATCGGTAAGAGACATCATAGATTGCACCATATCTCATAAGGTTCGATTACGACGTCCGGACACACCATTACGCTGTGGTGTTCCAGGTGGCTTCAACTGCGAAACAATTCCACAATGTCTTAAGTGATTGCCAAACTCATAATTCGGAAAATCTCCCCTTGACCAGATCGAAGGAACATGATCTTCTTGTTATGATGATTCTTAACTTCACTCTGAAATTGCTTGAACTTTTCAAAATGTTTCAGACTTTTGCTTCATTAAGTAAGATGAGAAAATAACGATATCCACCACACGCCTTAATTCTCATTGGATCACACACATCAGCATGTATGATTTCCAACAAGTCACTTGCCCGTTTCATTGTACCTGAACACGGAATTTTAGTCATCCTGCCCATGAGGCATGGCTCGCATGTGTCAAGCGATTCAAAATCAAGTGACTCCAAACATCCATCAGCATGGAGTTTCTTCATGAATTTTATGCCAAAATGACCTAAGCGGCAGTGCCACAAGAAAGTGGTACTATCATTATTAACTCTACATCCTTTAGCGTTAATATTATTATCATGTGTATTACTATGATCGAGATTCAATAAACCATTGGGTGCATGACCATAAAGGTATTATTCATGTAAACAAAATAACAATTATTCTCTAACTTAAATGAATAACCGTATTGCAATGAACATGATCTAATCATATTCATGCTCAACGTAGACACCTGATAACATTTATCTAGGTTCAACACTAATCCCGAAGGTAGAGGGAGCGTGCGATGGTGATCTTATCAACCTTGGAAACACTTCCAACACACATCGTCACCTCGCCCTTAGCTAGTCTCTGTTCAGTCCGTAGCTTTTGCTTCAAGTCACTAATAATAGCAACTGAACCAGTATACAATACCCAGGTACTACTAGGAGTACTAGTAAGGTACACATCAATAACACTCATATCAAATATACTTTGTTGAAGTTGCCAGCTTTCTTATCTACCATGTATTTGGGGTAATTCCACTACCATGTGACTGTTCCCCTTACAATAGAAGCACTTTGTCTCAAGGTTTGGGTTCAACCTTGGGTTCCTTCATTAGTGCGACAACTGGTTTGCCATTCATGGAGTTTCCCTTCTTGCCCTTGCCCTTTTTAAACCAGTGGTCTTGTTAAACCATCAAAACTTGATGCTCCTTCCTGATTTCTACTTTTGCGGTCTTAAGCACCGCTAATAGCTCCGGGATCATCTCCATCCTTTGCATGTCATAGTTCATCACGAAGTTCTAGTAGCTTGGTGATAATGTCTAGAGAACTCTGTCAACCACTATCTCATCTGGAAGATTAACTCCCACTTGGTTCAAGTGATTTTAGCACCCAGACATTCTGAGCACATGCTCACTAGTTGAGCTATTCTCCTCCATCCTTTTGGCAAAAGAACTTGTCAGAGGTCTCATACCTCTCAACACGGGCATGAGCCTGAAATCCCAATTTCAGCTTTTAGAACATCTCATATGTTCTATGACGCTCAAAACTTCATTGGAATCCCAATTCCAAGCCCTAAAGTATGGTGCACTAAACTATCAAGTAGTCATCAGGACGTGTCTGTCAGGTGTTCACAACGTCCACACACAACGTTGTAGGGGTTTGCACATCGAGCGGTGCATCAAAGACGTAAGCTTTCTGTGCAGCAGTGAGGACACTCCTCAGACTACGGACCCAGTCCGCATCAGTGCTTACAATATCTTTCAACTTAGTCTTTCTCTAGGATCATATTAAACAGGGAGCTACAACGCAGTTATTGGTCTACAACATAATTTGCGAAGACAACTTAGACTATTGTTCATGACAATTAAGTTCATCTAATGAACTCCCACTCAGATAGACATCTCTCTAGTCATCTAAGTGATACATGATCCGAATCGACTAGGCCGTGTCCGATCATCATGTGAGATGGACTAGTCATCAACGGTGAAAATCTTCATGTTGATCGTGTCTTCTATACGACTCATGTTCGACCTTTCGGTCTTACGTGTTCCGAGGCCATCTCTGTACATGCTAGGCTCGTCAAGTCAACCCTAAGTGTATCGCGTGTGTAAATCTGGCTTACACCCGTTGTATGCGAACGTTAGAACCTATCACACCCAATCATCACGTGGTGCTTCGGAACAACGAACCTTAGCAACGGTGCACAGTTAGGGGGAACACAATTCTTGAAATTTTAGTGAGAGGTCATCTTATTCACTACCGTGGTTCTAAGAAAATAAGATGTAAAACATGATAAACATCACATGCAATCAAATAGTGACATGATATGGCCAATATCATCTTGCTCCTTTGATCTTCATCTTCGGGGCTCCATGATCATCATCGTCACCGGCATGACACCATGATCTCCATCATCGTGTCTTCATGAAGTCGTCTCGCCAAACATTACTTCTACTACTATGGCTAATGTTTAGCAATAAAGTAAAGTAATTACATGGCGTTATTCAGTTACACGCAGGTCATACAATAAATAAGACAACTCCTATGGCTCCTGGCGGTTGTCATTCTCATCGACATGCAAGTCGTGATTCCTATTACAAGAACATGATCAATCTCATACATCACATATATATCATTCATCACATCCTTTTGGCCATATCACATCACACGGCACATGCTGCAAGAACAAGTTAGACGTCCTCTAATTGTTGTTGCAAGTTTTTACGTGGCTGCTATAGGTTTCTAGCAAGAACGTTTCTTACCTACGCCAAAACCACAACGTGATATGCCAATTTCTATTTACCCTTCATAAGGGCCCTTTTCATCAAATCCGATCCGACTAAAGTGGGAGAGACAGACACCCGCTAGCCACCTTATGCAACTAGTGCATGTCAGTCGGTGGAACCTGTCTCACGTAAGAGTACGTGTAAGGTCGGTCCGGGCCGCTTCATCCCACGATGCCGCCGAATCAAGATAAGACTAGTAACGGCAAGTAAATTCACAAATCCACGCCCACAACTACTTTGTGTTCTACTCGTGCAAGAAACTACGCATAGACCTAGCTCATGATGCCACTGTTGGGGATCGTAGCAGAAAATCAAATTTTGTCCTACGCATCACCAAGATCTATCTATGGAGTAATCTAGCAACGAGGGAGAGGGGAGTGCATCTACATACCCTTGTAGATCGCGATGCGGAAGCATTGCAAGAACGCGGATGAAGGAGTCATACTCGCTGCGATTCAGATCGCGGTTGATTCCGATCTAAGCGTCGAACAACGGCACCTCCGCGTTCAACACACGTGCAGCCCGATGACGTCTCCCATGCCTTGATCCAGCAAGGAGAGAGGGAGAGGTTGGGGAAGACGCCATCCAGCAGCAGCACGACAGCATGGTGGTGGTGGAGGAGTGCGGGACTCCAGCAGGGCTTCGCCAAGCACTACGAGAGACGAGGAGGGAGACAGGTAGGGCTGCGCCAAGCAAGAGAGGTCAAACCGTGTGTTGGGCAGCGCCAAACCTCAAGTATATATAGGGGGAAGGGCGGGGCTGCGCCCCCTTTAGGGTTTCCCACCCCTAGGGGTGTGGCCACCCTAGATCCCATCTAAGGGTGGCGGCCAGAGGGGGAGAGGAAGAGGGGGGCGCACCAGATTGGGCCCTAGGGCCCATCTGCCCTAGGGTTTGCCCCTTCCCCTCTTGGAGGCGCCTTGGGCCCTGGTTGGGGGGCGCACCAGCCCACCTGGGGCTGGTCCGCTCCCACACTTGGCCTACATAGCCCTCTGGAGCTGGTGGCCCCACCCGGTGGACCCCCGGGACCCTCCCGGTGGTCCCGGTACGCTACCGATAGCGCCCAAAACTTTTCCGATGACCAAAACGGGACTTTCCATATATGAATCTTTACCTCCGGACCATTCCGGAACTCCTCGTGATGTCCGGGATCTCATCCGGGACTCTGAACAACATTCGGTAACTGCGTACATACTTTCCCTATAACCCTAGCGTCATCGAACCTTAAGTGTGTAGACCCTACTGGTTCGGGAACCATGCAGGCATGAACAAGACAACTCTCCGGTCAATAACCAACAGAAGGATCTGGATACCCATGTTGGCTCCCACATGCTCCACGATGATCTCATCGGATGAACCACGATGTCAAGGATTCAATCAATCCCGTATATAATTCCCTTTGTCTATCGGTACAGTACTTGCCCGAGATTCGATCGTCGGTATCCCGATACCTTGTTCAATCTCGTCACCGGCAAGTCTCTTTACTCATTCCGTAACACATCATCCCGTGATCAACTCCTTGATCACATATTGTGCACATTATGATGATGTCCTACCGAGTGGGCCCAGAGATACCTCTCTGTCATACAGAGTGACACATCCCAGTCTCGATTCGTGCCAACCCAACAGACACTTTCGGAGATACATGTAGTGCACCTTTATAGCCACCCAGTTACGTTGTGACGTTTGGTACACCCAAAGAATTCCTACGGTATCCGGGAGTTGCACAATCTCATGGTCTAAGGAAAAGATACTTGACATTTAGAAAAACTTTAGCATACA
This sequence comes from Secale cereale, assembly GCA_902687465.1. NCBI lineage: Eukaryota > Viridiplantae > Streptophyta > Magnoliopsida > Poales > Poaceae > Secale > Secale cereale. The sequence goes on from LR738709.1 coordinate 330,662,991, forward strand.
GACTACACGATCTGTGCTAGGCTTAGGATTGGGTCTTGTCCATCACATCATTCTCCTAATGATGTGATCCCGTTATCAACGACATCCAATGTCCATGGTCAGGAAACCGTGACCATCTGTTGATCAACGAGCTAGTCAACTAGAGGCTTACTAGGGACATTGTGTTTGTCTATGTATCCACACATGTATCTGAGTTTCCTATCAATATAATTCTAGCATGGATAATAAAACAATTATCATGAACAAGGAAATATAACAATAACCAATTTATTATTGCCTCTAGGGCGTATTTCCAACAGTCTCCCACTTGCACTAGAGTCAATAATCAAGTTCACATCGCCATGTGATTAACACTCATAGGTCACATCGCCATGTGACTAACATCCAAAGAGTTTACTAGAATCAATAATCTAGTTCACATCACTATGTGATTAACACTCAATGAGTTACGGGTTTGATCATGTTATGCTTGTGAGAGAGGTTGTAGTCAATGGGTCTACAACATTCAGATCCCTATGTATTTCGCAAAACTTTATGTCATATCGTAGATGTTGCTATCACGTTCCACTTGGAGCTATTACAAACTGTTGCTCCATTATATGTATCCGATATCTCTACTCAGAGTTATCCGGATAGGTGTTAAGCTTGCATCGACGTAACTCTTTACGTCGAACTCTTTATCACCTCCATAACGAAGAAACATTTCCTTATTCCTCTAAGGATAATTTTGACTGCTATCTAGTGATCTACTCCTGGATTACTTTTGTACCCTCTTGCCAGGCATGTGGCAAGGCGCACATCAGGTGCGGTACTTAGCATGGCATACCGTATAGAGCCTATGACAAAAGCATAGGGGACGACCTTCGTCCTTCCTCTTTCTTCTGCCGTGGTCAAGCTTTGAGTCTTACTCAACTTCACACCTTACAACTCAGGTAAGAACTCCTTCTTTGACTGATCTATTTTGAACTCTTTCAAAATCATGTCAAAGGTGTGTGTTCCTTTGAAAGTTTCAGCAGGCGTCTTGATCTATCTCTATAGATCTTGATGCCCAATATGTAAGCAGCTTTATCCAGGTCTTCCTTTGAAAAACTCCTTTCAAACAACCCTTTACGCTTTCCAGAAATTCTACATCATTTCGGATCAACAATATGTCATTCACATATACTTATCAGAAATGGTGTAGTGCTCCCACTCACTTTATTGTAAATACAAGTTTCTAACAAACTTTGTATACCCAAAAACTTTGATCACTCCATCAAAGCGTATATTCCGACTCCGAGATGCTTGCTCCAGTCCATGGAAGGATCGCTGGAGCTAGCATACCTTTTAGCATCCTTAGGATCGACAAAACCTTTCTGATTGTATCACATACAACCTTTCCTTAAGAAAACTGGTAAGGAAACTTGTTTTGTCATCCATCTGCCAGATTTCATAAATGCAGCTAATGCTAACATGATTCCGACGGACTTAAGCATCGCTACGGGTGAGAAAATCTCATCGTAGTCAACTCCTTGAAGTTGTGAAAAACTCTTTGCCACAAGTCGAGCTTCATAGACGGTGACATTACCGTCCACGTCCGTATTTTTCTTAAAGATCCATTTATCTCAATGGCTTGCCGATCATCGGACAAGTCCACCAAAGTCCATACTTTGTTTTGATACATGGATCCTATCTCGGATTTCTCGGCTTCTAACCATTTGTCGGAATACGGGCCCACCATCGCCTCTCCATAGTTCGTAGGTTCATTGTCGTCCAACAACATGACATCTAAGACATGATTACCGTACCACTCTGGAGTAGTACATATCCTTGTCGACCTACGAGGTTCGATAGCAACTTGACCCTTAGCTTCATGATCACTATCATTAGTTTCTTATTCAATAGTCGTAGGTTCCACAGAAACATCTTTCTGTGTTGTACTACTTTCCGGTTGAAGTGAGGGTTCGACAACCTCATCAAGTTCTATCTTCCTCCCACTCAATTCTTTCGAGAGAAACTCCTTCTCGAGAAAGGATCTGTCCTTAGCGACAAACACTTTTTGCCCATGGATCTGAGATAGAAGGTATACCCAACTATTACCTTTGGGTATCCTATGAAGATGTATTTGTCCTCTTTGGGTTCGAGCTTTTTCCGGCTGAAGCCATAAGCATCGCAGCCCAAAACATTAAGAAACCGACAACTTTGGTTTCTTGCCAAACCATAGTTCATACAACAATGTCTCAACGGACTTAGATGGTGCCCTATATAAAGTGAATGCAGCTGTCTCTAATGCATAACCTCAAAATAATAGCGGTAGATCGATAAGAGACATCATAGATCGCCCCGTATCTCATAAGGTTCGATTACGACGTCCGGACACACCATTACGCTGTGGTGTTCCAGGTGGCTTCAACTGCGAAACAATTCCACAATGTCTTAAGTGATTGCCAAACTCATAATTCAGAAAATCTCCCCTTGATCAGATCGTAGGAACATGATCTTCTTGTTATGATGATTCTTAACTTCACTCTGAAATTGCTTGAACTTTTCAAAATGTTTCAGACTTTTGCTACATTAAGTAAATATACCCATATCTACTCAAATCGTCAGTGAAGATGAGAAAATAACGATAGCCACCACACGCCTTAATTCTCATTGGATCACACACATCAGCATGTATGATTTCCAACAAGTCACTTGCCCGTTTCATTGTACCTGAACACGGGATCTTTGTCATCCTGCCCATGAGGCATGGCTCGCATGTGTCAAGCGATTCAAAATCAAGTGACTCCAAACATCAACAACATGGAGTTTCTTCATGCATTTTATGCCAAAATGACCTAAGCGGCAGTGCCACAAGAAAGTGGTACTATCATTATTAACTCTACATCCTTTGGCGTTAATATTATTATCATGTGTATTACTATGATCGACATTCAATAAACCATTGGGTGCATGACCATAAAGGTATTATTCATGTAAACAGAATAACCATTATTCTCTAACTTAAATGAATAACCGTATTGCAATGAACATGATCTAATCATATTCATGCTCAACGTAGACACCTGATAACATTTATCTAGGTTCAACACTAATCCCGAAGGTAGAGGGAGCGTGCGATGGTGATCTTATCAACCTTGGAAACACTTTCAACACACATCGTCACCTCACCCTTAGATAGTCTCCGTTCAGTCCGTAGCTTTTGCTTCAAGTCACTAATAATAGCAACTGAACCGGTATCCAATACCCATGTACTATTAGGAGTACTAGTAAGGTACACATCAATAACACTCATATCAAATATACTTTGTTGAAGTTGCCAGCTTTCTTATCTACCATGTATTTGGGGTAATTCCACTACCATGTGACTGTTCCCCTTACAATAGAAGCACTTAGTCTCAAGGTTTGGGATCAACCTTGGGTTCCTTCATTAGTGCGACAACTGGTTTGCCATTCATGAAGTTTCCCTTCTTGCCCTCCCCCTTTTGAAACCAGTGGTCTTGTTAAACCATCAACACTTGATGCTCCTTCTTGATTTCTACTTTTGCGGTCTTAAGCACCGCTAATAGCTCCGGGATCATCTCCATCCTTTGCATGTCATAGTTCATCACGAAGTTCTAGTAGTTTGGTGATAATGTCTAGAGAATTCCGTCAACCACTATCTCATCTGGAAGATTAACTCCCACTTGGTTCAAGTGATTTTAGCACCCAGACATTCTGAGCACATGCTCACTAGTTGAGCTATTCTCCTCCATCCTTTTGGCAAAAGAACTTGTCAGAGGTCTCATACCTCTCAACACGGGCATGAGCCTGAAATCCCAATTTCAGCTTTTAGAACATCTCATATGTTCTATGACGTTCAAGACGTCATTGGAATCTCGATTACAAGCCATAAAGTATGGTGCACTAAACTATCAAGTAGTCATCAGGACGTGTCTGTCAGGTGTTCACAACGTCCACAGACAACGTTGTAGGGGTTTGCACATCGAGCGGTGCATCAAAGACTTAAGCTTTCTGTGCAGCAGTGAGGACACTCCTCCGACTACGGACCCAGTCCGCATCATTGCTTACAATATCTTTCAACTTAGTCTTTCTATAGGATCGTATTAAACAGGGAGCTACAACGCAGTTATTGGTCTACAACATAATTTGCGAGGACAACTTAGACTATTGTTCATGACAATTAAGTTCATCTAATGAACTCCCACTTAGATAGATATCTCTCTAGTCATCTAAGTGATACATGATCCGAATCGACTAGGCTGTGTCCGATCATCACGTGAGACGGACTAGTCATCAACGGTGAACATCTTCATGTTGATCGTATCTTCTATACTACTCATGTTCGACCTTTCGATCTTCCGTGTTTCGAGGCCATGTCTGTACATGATAGGCTCGTCAAGTCAACCCTAAGTGTATCGCGTGTGTAAATCTGGCTTACACCCATTGTATGCGAATGTTAGAACCTATCACACCCGATCATCACGTGGTGCTTCGGAACAGCGAACCTTAGCAAGTGTGCACAGTTAGGGGGAACACAATTCTAGAAATTTTAGTGAGAGATCATCTTATTCACTATCGTCGTTCTAAGCAAATAAGATGTAAAACATGATAAACATCACATGCAATCAAATAGTGACATGATATGGCCAATATCATCTTGCTCCTTTGATTTTCATCTTCGGAGCTCCATGATCATCATCGTCACCGGCATGACACCATGATCTCCATCATCATGATCTCCGTCATTGTGTCTTCATGAAATTGTCTCGCCAAACATTACTTCTACTACTATGGCTAACATTTAGCAAAAAAGTAAAGTAATTACATGGCGTTATTCAGTGACACGCAGGTCATACAATAAATAAGACAACTCCTATGGCTCCTGCCGGTTGTCATTCTTATCGACATGCAAGTCGTGATTCCTATTACAAGAACATGATCAATCTCATACATCACATATATATCATTCATCACATCCTTTTGGCCATATCACATCACACGGCACATGCTGCAAGAACAAGTTAGACGTCCTCTAATTGTTGTTGCATGTTTTTACGTGGCTGCTATAGGTTTCTAGCAAGAATGTTTCTTACCTATGCCAAAACCACAACGTGATATGCCAATTTCTATTTACCCTTCATAAGGACCCTTTTCATCGAATCCGATCCGACTAAAGTGGAAGAGACAGACACCCGCTAGCCACCTTATGCAACTAGTACATGTCAGTCGGTGGAACCTGTCTCACGTAAGAGTACGTGTAAGGTCGGTCCGGGCCGCTTCATCCCACGATGTCGCCGAATCAAGATAAGACTAGTAACGGCAAGTAAATTGACAAATCCACGCCCACAACTACTTTGTGTTCTACTCGTGCAAGAAACTACGCTTAGACCTAGCTCATGATGCCACTGTTGGGGAACATAGCAGAATTCAAAACAATTCCTATGCTTCACCAAGATCAATCTAAGGAGTCATCTAGCAACGAGCATAAAGGAGTGCATCAACATACCCTTTGTAGATCGCGAGCGAAAGCATTCGAAGGAACGTGGATGATGGAGTCATACTCGTCGTGATCCTCGTCACCGATGATCCCAGCGCCGAACGGACGACACCTCCGTGTTCAACACACGTACGGTACAGCGACATCTCCTCCTTCTTGATCCAGCAAGGGGGGAGGAGAGGTTGATGGAGATCCAGCAGCACGACAGCGTGGTGGTGGATGAAACAGGAAAAACTACAGGGCTTCACCGAGACCCTGCGGGAGGAGTAGGAGATGTAAC
>LR738709.1:330668973-330686232 GCA_902687465.1 Secale cereale
TGAGGTGCGGCTGCCCTCTCTCCCCCACTATATATAGGGGGCTAGGGGGGCACCGGCCCAAGGAGATCCAATCTCCTAGGGGGGGCGGCGGCCAAGGGGGGTGGCTTGCCCCCCAAGCCTAGGGGGGCGCCCCCACCCCTAGGGTTTCAACCCTAGGCGCATGGGGGGAGGCCCATGGGGGGTGCGCCAGCCCACTAAGGGCTGGTCCCCCTCCCCCTATGGCCCACGGGGCCCTCCGGGATGGGTGGCCCCACCCGGTGGACCCCCGGGACCCTTCCGGTGGTCCTGGTACACTACAAGTGACCCCCGGAACTCTCCCGATGGCCGAAACTGGACTTCCTATATATCATTCTTTACCTCCGGACCATTCCGGAACTCCTCTTGACGTCCGGGATCTCATCTGGGACTACGAACAACATTCAGGTTACCGTATGCATATATCTCTACAACCCTAGAGTCACCGAACCTTAAGTGTGTAGACCCTACGGGTTCAGGAGACACGTAGACATGACCGAGACGACTCTCCGGTCAATAACCAACAGCGGGATCTGGATACCCATGTTGGTTCCCACGTGTTCCTCGATGATCTCATCGGATGAACCACGATGTCAAGGATTCACTTAATCCCATATGTAATTCCCTTTGTCTATCGGTACGATACTTGCCCGAGATTCGATCGTCCGTATACTGATACTTTGTTCAATCTCGTCACGGCAAGTCTCTTTACTCGGTCCGTAATCCATCATCCCGTGACTAACTCCTTAGTCACATTGAGCTCATTATGATGATGTCTTACCGAGTGGGCCCAGAGATACCTCTCCGTCATACGGAGTGACAAATCCCAGTCTCGGTTCGTGCCAACCCAACAGACACTTTCGGAGATACCCGTTGCGTACCTTTATAGCCACCCAGTTACGTTGTGATGTTTGGCACACCCAAAGTATTCCTACAATATCCGGGAGTTACACAACCTCATGGTCTAAGGAACAGATACTTGACATTGGAAAAGCTTAAGCATTACGAACTACATGATCTTGTGCTAGGCTTAGGATTGGGTCTTGTCCATCACATCATTCTCCTAATGATGTGATCATGTTATCAATGACATCCAATGTCCAGGGTCAGGAAACCGTGACCATCTATTGATCAACGAGCTAGTAACTAGAGGCTTACCAGGGACATGTTGTGGTCTATGTATTCACACATGTATCGTTGTTTCTGTACAATACAATTCAGGCATGAATAACAGACAATTATCATGAACAAGGAAATATAATAATAACCATTTTATCATTGCCTCTAGAGCATATTTCCAACAGTCTCCCACTTGCACTAGAGTCAATAATCTAGTTACATTGTGATGAATCGAACACCCACAGAGTTCTGGTGTTGATCATGTTTTGCCCGTGGAAGAGGTTTAGTCAATGGATCTGCGACATTCAGATCCGTATGCACTTTACAAATATCTATGTCTCCATCTTGAACATAATTCCGGATGGAGTTGAAACGACGCTTGATGTGCTTGGTCTTCTTGTGAAACCTGGGCTCCTTGGCAATGGCAATAGCTCCAGTGTTGTCACAAAAGAGAGTCATCGGGCTTGACACGCTTGGAATGACTCCTAGGTCGGTGATGAACTCCTTCATCCAGACTCCTTCTTGTGCTGCTTCGCAAGCAGCTATGTACTCCGCTTCACATGTAGAATGCGCAACGATGCTCTGCTTGCAACTCCACCAGCTGACTACTCCACCATTCAAAATATACACATATCCGGTTTGTGACTTGGAGTCATCCAGATCTGTGTCGAAGCTAGCATCGACGTAACCCTTTACGACAAGCTCTTCGTCACCTCCATAAACGAGAAACATATCCTTAGTCCTCTTCAGGTACTTCAGGATGTTCTTGACCGCTGTCCAGTGTTCCATACCGGGATCACTTTGGTACCTCCCTATCAAACTTATGGCAAGGTTCACATCAGGTCTGGTACACAACATAGCATACATAATACAACCTATGGCTGAGGCATAGGGGATGACACTCATCTTCTCTCTATCTTCTGTCGTGGTCGGGGACTGAGTCGTGCTCAATCTCATACCTTGCAAAACAGGCAAGAACCCTTTCTTGGACTGATCCATATTGAACTTCTTCAATATCTTGTCAAGGTATGTGCTTTGTGAAAGACCAATGAGGCGTCTTGATCTATCTCTATAGATCTTGATTCCTAATATATAAGCAGCTTCTCCAAGGTCCTTCATTGAAAAACTCTTATTCAAGTAGGCCTTTATGCTCTCCAAGAATTCTATATCATTTCCCATCAGCAGTATATCATCCACATATAATATGAGAAATGCTACAGAGCTCCCACTCACTTTCTTGTAGATACAGGCTTTTCCCCAAGTCTGTATAAAGCCAAACGCTTTGATCACATCATTAAAGCGAATATTCCAACTCCGAGATGCTTGCACTAGCCCGTAGATCGAGCGCTGGAGCTTGCATACCTTGTTAGCATTCTGTGGATCGACAAAACCTTCCGGCTACATCATATACAGCTCTTCTTCGAGGAAGCCATTAAGGAATGCCGTTTTGACGTCCATTTGCCATATCTCATAATCATAGAATGCGGCAATCGCTAACATGATTCGGACGGACTTTAGCATCGCTATGGGAGAGAAAGTCTCATCGTAGTCAATCCCTTGAACTTGTCGATAACCCTTAGCGACAAGCCGAGCCTTATAGATGGTCACATTACCATCCGCGTCTGTCTTCTTCTTAAATATCCATTTATTTTCTATGGAGTGCCGATCATTGGGCAAGTCCACCAAAGTCCATACTTTGTTTTCATACATGGATACTATCTCGGATTTCATGGCTTCGACCCATTTGTTGGAATCCAGGCCCGCCATTGCTTCTTCATAGTTCGAAGGTTCACCGTTGTCTAACAACATGATTACCATGACAGGGTTGCCGTACCACTCTGGTGTGGAACGTGTCCTTGTGGACCTTCGAAGTTCAGTAGTAACTTGATCTGTATCTTCATGGTCATCATCATTAACTTCCTCCCTTGTCGGTGCAGGCACCTCAGGAACAATTTCCTGCGCTGCACTACTTTCCAGTTCGGGAGGGGTGACTGTCACCTCATCAAGTTCTACTTTCCTCCCACTCACTTCTTTCGAGAGAAACTCTTTCTCCAGAAAGGATCCATTCTTGGCAACAAAGACCTTGCCTTCGGATGTGAGGTAGAAGGTGTACCCAATAGTTTCCTTTGGGTATCATATGAAGACGCATTTTTCCGATTTGGGTTCGAGCTTCTCAGGTTGAAGTTTCTTGACATAAGCATCGCAACCCCAAACTTTCAGAAATGACAGCTTAGGTTTCTTGCCAAACCAAAGTTCATACGGTGTCGTCTCAACGGATTTCGACGGAGCCCTATTTAAAGTGAATGCGACAGTCTCTAAAACATAACCCCAAAAAGATAGCGGTAAGTCGGTGAGAGACATCATAGATCGCACCATGTCCAACAGAGTATGATTTCGACGTTCGGACACACCATTACGCTGAGGTGTTCCGGGCGGTGTCAATTGTGAAACAATTCCACAGTTCCTTAGGTGCGTGCCAAATTCATGACTTAAATATTCACCCCCCACGATCCAATCGTAAGAACTTTATTTTTCTGTCACGTTGGTTCTCAACCTCTTTCTGAAATTCCTTGAACTTTTCAAAGGTCTCAGACTTGTGTTTCATTAAGTAGACATACCCATATCTACTCAAGTCATCTGTGAGGGTGAGAACATAACGATAGCCTCCGCGAGCTTTAACACTCATTGGACCGCACACATCGCTATGTATGATTTCCAATAAGTCGGTCGCTCGCTCCATTGTTCTGGAGAACGGAGTCTTGGTCATCTTTCCCAAGAGGCATGGTTCGCATGTGTCAAATGATTCATAATCAAGAGACTCTAGAAGTCCATCTGCATGGAGCTTCTTCATACGTTTGACACCAATATGACCAAGGCGGCAATGCCACAAGTATGTGGGACTATCATTGTCAACTTTACATCTTTTGGCATTCACACTATGAATATGTGTATCATTACGTTCGAGATTCATTAAAAATAAACCATTGACCAGCAGGGCATGACCATAAAACATATCTCTCAAATAAATAGAACAACCATTATTCTCGGATTTAAATGAGTAGCCATCTCGCATCAAACGAGATCCAGATATAATGTTCATGCTCAAAGCTGGTACTAAATAACAATTATTAAGGTTTAAAACTAATCCCGAGGGTAGATGTAGAGGCAGCGTGCCGACGGTGATCACATCGACCTTGGAACCATTTTCGACACGCATCGTCACCTCGTCCTTCGCCAGTCTCCGCTTATTCCGCAGCTCCTGCTTTGAGTTACAAATGTGAGCAACTGCACCGGTATCAAATACCCAGGAGCTACTACGAGCGCTGGTAAGGTACACATCAATAACATGTATATCACATATACCTTTGACGTTGCCGGCGTTCTTGTCTGCTAAGTATTTGGGGCAGTTCCGCTTCCAGTGACCCGTTCTCTTGCAATAAAAGCACTCAGTCTCAGGCTTGGGTCCATGCTTTGGCTTCTTCCCGGCAACTGGCTTACCGGGCGCGGCAACTCCTTTGTCGTCCTTCTTGAAGTTCTTCTTACCCTTGCCCTTCTTGAACTTAGTGGTTTTATACACCATCAACACTTGATGCTCTTTCTTGATCTCCACCTCCGCTGATTTCAGCATTGAATACACCTCGGGAATTGACTTCTCCATCCCTTGCATATTGAAGTTCAACACGAAGCTCTTGTAGCTAGGTGGGAGCGACTGAAGGATTCTGTCAACGACCGCTTCGTCTGGGAGATTCATTCCCAACCGAGACAAGCGGTTGTGCAACCCAGACAACTTGAGTATGTGCTCGCTGACAGAACTATTTTCCTCCATCTTACAGCTGTAGAATGCGTTGGAGACATCATATCTCTCAACTCGGGCATGAGCCTGGAAAACCATTTTCAGCTCTTCGAACATCTCATATGCTCTGTGGTGCTCAAAACGCTTTTGGAGCCCCGATTCTAAGCTGTAGAGCATGCCGCACTGAACCAGGGAGTAATCATCACAACGCGACTGCCAAGCGTTCATAACATCTTGGTTTGCCAGGGCGGGAGCGTCACCTAGCGGTGCTTCTAGGACATAAGTTTTCTTGGCAGCTATGAGGATGATCCTCATGTTACGGACCCAATCCGTATAGTTGCTACCATCATCTTTCAGCTTGGTTTTCTCTAGGAACGCGTTGAAGTTGAGGGTAACATGTGCGTGGGCCATTTGATCTACAAGACATATTGTAAAGAATTTAGACTAAGTTCATGACAATCAAGTTCATCTAATCAAATTTAATGAACTCCCACTCAGATTGACATCTCTCTAGTCATCTAAGTGATACATGATCCGAATCGACTAGCTCGTGTCCGATCATCATGTGAGACGGACTAGTCATCAACGGTGAACATCTACATGTTGATCGTATCTTCTATACGACTCATGTTCGACCTTTCGGTCTTCCGTGTTCCGAGGCCATGTCTGTACATGCTAGGCTTGTCAAGTAAACCCTAAGTGTATTGCGTGTGTAAATTTGGCTTACACCCATCGTATGCGAACGTTAGAGCCTATCACACCCGATCATCACGTGGTTCTTCGGAACAACGATCCTTAGCGACGGTGCACAGTTAGGGGAAACACAATTCTTGAAAAAATTTAGTGAGATCATCTTATTTACTACCGTCGTTCTAAGTAAACAAGATGCATAAATATAATAAACATCACATGCAATCAAATAAAGTGACATGATATGGCAAATATCATTTTGCTCCTTTGATCTCCATCTTTGTGGCACCATGATCATCTTTGTCACCGGCATGACACCATGATCTCCATCATCATGATCTCCATCATCGTGTCTTCATGAAGTCGTCTCGCCAAATATTACTTCTACTACTATGGCTAATGCTTAGCAATAAAGTAAAGTAATTACATGGCGTTATTCAGTGACACGCAGGTCATACAATAAATAAGACAACTCCTATGGCTCCTGCCGGTTGTCATTCTCATCGACATGCAAGTCGTGATTCCCTATTACAAAAACATGATCAATCTCATACATCACATATATCATTCATCACATCTTCTTGGCCATATCACATCACATAGCACATGCTGCAAGAACAAGTTAGACGTCCTCTAATTGTTGTTGGAAGTTTTTTACATGGCTTCTATAGGTTTCTAGCAAGAACGTTTCTTACCTACGCCAAAACCACAACGTGATATGTCAATTTCTATTTACCCTTCATAAGGACCCTTTTCATCGAATCCGATCCGACTAAAGTGGGAGAGACAGACACCCGCCAGCCACCTTATGCAACTAGTGCATGTCAGTCGGTGGAACCAGTCTCACGTAAGTGTACGTGTAAGGTCGGTCCGGGCCGCTTCATCCCATGATGCCGCCGAATCAAGATTGGACTAGTAGCGGCAAGATAATTGAACAAAATCAACGCCCACAACTTGTTTGTGTTCTACTCGTACAAGATGCTACGCAAAGACCTAGCTGAGATGCCACTGTTGGGTAACGTAGCAGAATTCAAAAAAATTCCTACGCTTCACCAAGATCAATATAAGGAGTCATCTAGCAAAGAGCATAAAGGAGTGCATCTACATACCCTTTGTAGATCGCGAGCGGAAGCGTTCGAAGGAACGTGGATGATGGAGTCGTACTCGTCGTGATCCTCGTCACCGATGATCCCAGCGCCAAACGGACAGCACATCCGTGTTCAACACACGTACAGTACAGCGACGTCTCCTCCTTCTTGATCCAGCAAGGGGGGAGGAGAGGTTGATGGAGATCCAGCAGCACGACGGCGTGGTGGTGGATGCAACGGGAAAAACTGCAGGGCTCCGCCGAGACTCTGCGGGACGAGTAGGAGATGTAACGGGGGGGAAGAGGCGCCATGGGCTGAGGTGCGGCTGCCCTCTCTCCCCCCCACTATATATAGGGGGCCAGGGGGGGCGCCGGCTCTAGGAGATCCAATCTCCTAGGGGGGGCGGCGGCCAAGGGGGGTGGCTTGCCCCCCAAGCCTAGGGGGCGCCCCCACCTCTAGGGTTTCAACCCTAGGCGCATGGGGGGAGGCCCATGGGGGGTGCGCCAGCCCACTAAGGGCTGGTCCCCCTCCCCCTACGGCCCACGGGGCCCTCCGGGATGGGTGGCCCCACCCGGTGGACCCCCGGGACCCTTCCGCTGGTCCCGGTACAGTACCAGTGACCCCCGGAACTCTCCCGATGGCCGAAACTGGACTTCCTATATATCATTATTTACCTCCGGACAATTCTGGAACTCCTCGTGGCGTCCGGGATCTCATCCGGGACTCCGAACAACATTCGGGTTACCGTATGCATATATCTCTACAACCCTAGCGTCACCGAACCTTAAGTGTGTAGACCCTACGGGTTCGGGAGACACGTAGACATGACCGAGACGACTCTCCGGTCAATAACCAACAGCGGGATTTGGATACCCATGTTGGTTCCCACGTGTTCCTCGATGATCTCATCGGATGAACCACGATGTCAAGGATTCACTTAATCCCGTATGTAATTCCCTTTGTCTATCGGTACGATACTTGCCCGAGATTCGATCGTCGGTATACCGATACCTTGTTCAATCTCGTCACGGAAAGTCTCTTTACTCGTTCCGTAATCCATCATCCCGTGACTAACTCCTTAGTCACATTGATCTCATTATGATGATGTCTTACTGAGTGGGCCCAGAGATACCTCTCCGTCATACGGAGTGACAAATCCCAGTCTCGGTTCGTGCCAACCCAACAGACACTTTCGGAGATACCCGTTGCATACCTTTATAGCCACCCAGTTACGTTGTGACGTTTGGCACACCCAAAGTATTCCTACGGTATCCGGGAGTTGCACAACCTCATGGTCTAAGGAACAGATACTTCACACTGGAAAAGCTTAAGCATTACAAACTACACGATCTTGTGCTAGGCTTAGGATTGGGTCTTGTCCATCACATCATTCTCCTAATGATGTGATCCCGTTATCAATGACATCCAGGATGTGTTTGTTTCAGAAAGAAATGGACGTAACCTGTTTACAGTGGAAACCCAAACCGTTACACTTGTTTGTTTTGTGTAGGCCGTAATGGGCTGCCTCCGTAAACGCTTCCAGCCCAGCTCTCGGTCGATACCACCCACAGCCCCCCGGTAAAGGGTTGCGTTACCACACGCACCTCTCCTCCCACGATCCCCTACTCCTCGACCAACGCCGCCACTTCGATCCCCTTCCAAGTCAGGCGGCGCCTCCACCCCAATCAGCTCCGGCGCCTCCCCAATCCCTCCCCCCTCCCCCCCCACGCCACCTCCTCCATATCTGATTACCGACGAGTAACCGGGCGCGCGCTTCTCCTCGTCGACACCCCATTCGCGCCGCCCCAGCTCCCCCTCGTCGCCGGCCGGACCGTTCGCTGCAAGGTGCAGGCTTCCTCCGTCAACCTTCTGTCATCAGTCCTCCGTCCTCCTCCCTTGTCTCTGCTCTCCTTCCTGTCCCTTGTGTGCTCTCCTTCCATTGCAGCCACCTGCCAACGGCGAGGGAGCCATGACTCCGTTTACTTTACAGGTATCAACCAAACAGAATCGGGATTTGCCCATTACGTTCCCGTTACCAGTGTGATCTAATTCCCTTACCATTTACATTACCACTCTCTATTCCAAACACCTCCCCAATGTCCATGGTCAGGAAACCGTGACCATCTATTGATCAACGAGCTAGTAACTAGAGGCTTACCAGGGACACGTTGTGGTCTATGTATTCACACATGTATCGTTGTTTCCGTACAATACAATTCAAGCATGAATAACAGACAGTTATCATGAACAAGGAAATATAATAATAACACAATCTCTGAACTTGTCATAACTTTTGCATCCGAGCTCCGTCTTAGAGCATCTTCATATCCATCTTGGTCTTCTCAAAGAAAGCAATACCATGGTGACTTCCAATCAAAAGTTTGAATTAATCTTGACATAGCTTTAAGCAACCTCTATGATTGTGCCACTTTTGAGCGTCAACACCCTCTACATTGGAGTGAAGGGGGGAGGCTGAATCCTACTAGGTTTGGAGTCCTAGTAGGACTCCCCCCCTTGGCACGCCTCCTCCCTGGGCCGGCCTCCTCCTCCCCCTCCTTTATATACATTGGCAGGGGGGCACCCCAAAGGTACACCAAGATTTGTCTTAGCCGTTTGCGGTGCCCCCTCCACAGTTTGCTCCTCAGGTCATAGCGTCGTAGTGCTTAGGCGAATCCCTGCGCTGATAACATCACCAACACCGTCGCCACGCCGTCGTGCTGGTGGAACTCTCCCTCAACCCTCTACTAGATCAAGAGCTCAAGGGACGTCAACAAGCTAAACGTGTGCTGAACACGGAGGTGCTGTACGTTCGGTACTTGGATCAGTTGGATCGCGAAGATGTTCGACTACATCAACCGCGTTAACATAATGCTTCCACTTACGGTCTACGAGGGTACATGAACATACTCTCCCCGTCTCGTTGCTATGCATCTCCTAGATAGATCTTGCATGAGCGTAGGATTTTTTTGAAATTGCATGCTACGTTCCCAACAGTTGTAGCACGACCGCCTGGCGGAGGAGCAGCGTATCGCCGATTTGTGCCGCCAGGTGGGCATGAAGGAGTAGCGCACCGCCACTCTGAGTTGCGAGCAGAGTGCCCGCAACTGGGCCGACTACATGGAGGTCGGTGCCCGGCAATTAGCCTTAGAGGCCGTCGGCCACGCATGTGTGCACGACACCGAATTTTACTACCAGCTCGTCAAGTGGGTTTCCCGCTTAGAAGCCGAAGCTTCGGTGGATCACGCCGGCATAGAAAGGGAAAGTCCGAGGGGAGGAGGAGGACGTCGGTGCCGGCATTTAGTGTGTACCGCAGATGGCGGCCGACATCGTCTAGTTAGCTAGGAGTAAGTTAGTACTTGTACACTGGAGTATTAGTTGGACTAGATAGTTAACTTGGCTATTATGGTTGTCAACGTGGAAGTTCAGTACTCTATATTTGACCAGACCTGCTACTTTGCTCTGAATGTTGAACTTTCCATGTGAACGTATGGAATGGGCTCTTATTTTTTAAAATGGGATGTATTTGTTCGCCACGAGTTTAGAGGCTGACTTGTGGGCCTACTAGTTTGATGCGTACACAATCTGGAGATGATTGTACGTAGAGAGGATGACAACACGGACCCACCTAGGTCATGGCAGTACGCAAGCAAGTGCCTCCTTATTTCAAGCCAAAAAAATTGGTCCCTCCTCATGGATTTCTGACATCTCGGTCCCATGCCATTGTCAACGTAGTCAATAAACGTGAGAATTGCACAACGAGCAGCTGACACAAGGCACCCAACAGCTTGCCCAGTTATTTTTGTTTTTGAGACGGAAGCAGGGTGTCAACTGGGCTGTGCGGGGCACTCTGGCCTATCTAGCCAGCCTTTTCTTTTATGTTTACCACAAGACCAGCCCAGTAGATTTTTTTTCTTTTTGAATAGGACTAGCCCAGTTTTTTTGTTCTTTTGCAGAGTACCCATCCGAGGCCTACTTGCTTTGTCAGCCCTACTGGGCTGCAAATCTTTCTACGTGGAGAGCTTCATTCGGCTTGCCCAGAAAATGGGCTATCAGTAATGAGAAATGGGATGTACATTTTTAAAACACATTAAATCAACAATTAATTTCAAAAAAAAATTTCATTTCAAGATTTTAAATTACATTGATTTTTATGCGTGGACAATTATTTGGATTTCATATTTATATGAATTTATTTTTCAAATTAGTTTGAATGTAACTCGAAATTTCAGGATTAAAAACAGTTCCTACAACACTGAAATATGCACAATTTCGTATAATGTTTTAACCGTGGCCACAATATGGGCTGTAATGGTAACAAAAAGAATATGGGTTCAAAAACATCCTTAAGAATTAACATATGGGCTGTAAATTATTAGAAAAAATGGCAGATGGGTTGCATGCTGTTTTCCACAGATTTTAGGCTGACTTATGCGACTACTATAGGTTGATGCATACACTTTTCTTTAAAAAAAAGGTTGACGCGCACGCAACGCCTTGTCAACTTAGTCAACACAAGAGAGCAGTGACTGTTGGATATCCATCCAACAGCCGTCGTGCTTCTTCAATCTCTGCTCTTCCTGATCCAGCCGCACAAACAAGCACCAGCGGGACTGCCTGCTCCCTCCTCCCGCGGCCGGCTGTGCTGCCGCACAGGCCTCACTGCCCCACCGTACTCCCATCGCTGGCCTAGCCATCCCTCGACTCACCCAGACCTCATGTTATTCTTCGGCGACAGCAACCTCACACTACAGCCGAAGCAGTAAACCCTCGTACTCCCCTCTGCCTGGGAAACAACTATCGAGTCTTCCCCGGCTCCTGGTCATTCCCTTCCTAGGCCTCGCCGTCGTCTACCACCCTGGTGCTCTCGGTGTGGCATGGTCAACATGGTCAATGAACGTAATCCATCAGAAGAGGACCGTACGTGAACATGTTGATAGCTGGGTCCACGGCCGCACGCAAGGAAGTGCCTCCTTATTACGCGCAAAATAATGATTCCTCCACCTGACAGCAGGGACCCACCGGAAGGGCCTCTGTATTTCGCAAAAGACGTTCGTCCTTCTGACAGCTCGGACCCACCAGCTATATCTTCGCATGCAAGGAACTACCTCCTTGTTAAGCACAAAAAAATGAATACTGCCCCTGCTATCTGGGACCCACCGTAGTTGGATGCTTACTTCTGGGCCTACTAAGTTGACGCGGATGGAAGGCTTTGTCAACTTATTAGTCAATATGCATGATTCTAGCTCGAGTGAGCGTATGATGTCCATCCAACGGCCATAGTTCTTCTTCAACCTCTGGTCTTGTTGCTCCAGCCGCCCAAACCAGCGCTGGTCGTGTTGCCTGCTCCTGCCACCCATGGCCGGCTCTGTTGCCACGCAAGCCTCACCGCCCACCCTACTCCCATCGCTGGCCTGGCCAGCCCTGTACTCACCCAGACATGCGTTTATTCTCAGGCGACGACAGCCTCACACTGCAGCCCAACCAGTAAACCCTCGTACGCCCCTCCACGTGGGAAACAACTGTCGAGTCTTCCCCTGCTCCGGGTCGTTCCCTTCCTAGGCCTCGTCGTCGTCCACCGCCTTGGTGCTCTCGGCGCACCGTGGTCAACGTGGTCAAGGAATGACTTACATCGGAAGAGGACTATACATGGAGAGGCTGACAAGTAGGTCCATGGCCGCAGCAAGGAAGTGCCTCCTTATTACGCGCAAAATAATGATTCCTCCACCTGACAGCAGGGACCTACCAAAAGGGCTCTGTATTTTATCTTAGCTATATTTTGCGAAAAAACGTTTTCCCCGTGACAGCTGGCACTCACTAGCTATATATTCGGACGCAACAGAAGTGCCTCCATATTAGGTGCGAAAAAAATGAATGCCCCCCTAATAGCTGGGACCTACCAGCTATATCTTCGCACGCAAGGAAGTTCCTCCTTATCCTCCTTGACAGCCGGGACCCACCTGCTCGAAGCGTACGTGGCGTTGTCATTCTGGTCGTGAATGTGTACGTACATACTGGTTGATCGGTCTCTCTGCAATGATGAACCATGGCCGAGCAAGAAGCGGCACGTGTAGTAGTAGAGCCCCCGACGTAGCAGTTCAGGCAATCCCTTCAAAACCATGTACACGTACGTACAGCCACAGGGCAAAAAACATGGCTGCGTACGTAGATACGGGAAGAGTCTCGAACACGTACTCGCACATACGTACGGCCAGGGCATGCGTACATGGAGAGGCAGCAGATGGTAGCAATGGCGTCGTGTTCATCGGCAGCCAACCAGTGGGGTCAAAATGGAGAAACAGTGTCGTCTTCATCGTCTTGGACGGAACAGCCGAAACCTGGTGTGGTGTACTACAAAACGGAGGGAAACTGCCTTCTGCTGGAGCACGTATGGTCGAAACGGGTCCTGTTCATCGGGAAGGGTCTGGTGTACCGCAAAACGGAGGAAACGGCCTTCCGCTCGGCTGGCTACGGTCGAAACGAGATCCTGTTCATTGGGAGGGGTGCGGCGTACCGCAAAACGGAGGAAACGGATTTGTGTTGGAGCATTACGGTCGAAACGGGGGTCTTGTTCATCGGGAGGGGTGTGGCATACCGCAAAACGGGACTCCACGGGCTACTGTTCACCCATCGTCGACTTCCTCCAGCCTCCACCTCCATTGTTGCTACTTCTCGAGCTTGCGTTGTTTTCCCTCGAAGAGGAAAGGGTGATGCAGCACAGTAGCATAAGTATTTCCCTCAGCTTTTGAGAACCAAGGTATCAATCCAGTAGGAGACCACCCGCGAGTCCCTCATACCTAAACAAACAAATAAGAACCTTGCAACCAACGTGATAAAGGGGTTGTCAATCCCTTCACGGCCACTTGCAAAAGTGAGATCTGATAGAGATGATAAGATAATATTTTTGGTATTTTTGATATAGATTAAAAGTAAATGAAACAAAATAAAACAATGACGACATAAATTGGCAGGTTGACGGGAAACTAATATGATGGTAGATAGACTCGGGGTCCATAGGTTTCACTAGTGGCTTCTCTCATGATAGCAAATTTCTACGGTGGGTGAACGAATTACTGTCAAGCAATTGAAAGAAAAGCGCATAGTTATGAGAATATCTAGGCATGATCATTGTATATAGGCATCACGCCCGTGACAAGTAGACCAAAACGATTCTGCATCTACTACTATTACTCCACACATCGACCGCTATCCAGCATGCATCTAGAGTATTAAGTTCATAAGAACATAGTAACGCCTTAAGCAAGATGACATGATGTAGAGGGATAAACTCATGCAATATGATATAAACCCCATCTTTTTATCCTCGATGGGAACAATAGAATACATGCCTTGTTGCCCCTGCTGTCACTGGGAAAGGACACCGCAAGATTGAACCCAAAGCTAAGCACTTCTCCCAATGCAAGAACTACCGATCTAGTAGGCCAAACAAAACCGATAATTCGAAGAGACTTGCAAAGATATTTAAATCAGGCATAAAAGATTTCAGAAAAGAATCCAATATTGTTCATAGATAATCTTGATCATAAACCGACAATTCATCGGATCTCGACAAACACACCACAAAAGGAATTACATCGAATAGATCTAAAAGAAGATCGAGGAGAACTTTGTATTGAGATCCAAAGAGAGAGAAGAAGCCATCTAGCTAATAACTATGGACCCGAAGGTCTATGGTAAACTACTCACGACTCATCGGAGGGGCTATGGTGTTGATGTACAAGCCCTCCGTGATCGATGCCCCCTCCGGTGGAGCTCCAGAACAGGCCCCAAGATGGAATCTCACGGGTACAGAAGGTTGCGGCTGTGGAATTAGGGTTTTGTGGTGCTCCCCGATGGTTTTAGGGTACGTAGGTATACATAGGAGGAAGAGGCACGTCAGGGGAGCCATGAGGGGCCCACGAGGGTGGCGGCGTGCTTACCCCCCTGGGCGCGCCCCTGCCCTCGTGGCCACCTCGTTCGCTTCCTGGCATGTACTCCAAGTCTTTTGTGTTGATATTGTTCCAAAAATGACTCTCCCGAAGGTTTCATTCCATTTGGACTCCGTTTGATATTCCTTTTCTGCAAAACACTGAAATAGGCAAAACAACAGCAATTTGCACTGGGCCTTGGGTTAGTAGGTTAGCCCCAAAAATAATATAAAAGTGTATAATAAAGCACATTAAACATACAAAACAGATAATAAAATAACATGGAACAATAAAAAATTATAGATACCTTGGAGATGTATCAAGCATCCCCAAGCTTAATTCCTGCTCGTCCTCAAGTAGGTAAATGATAAAAACAAATTTTTTGATGTGGAATGCTACCCAACATAATTCTCAATGTAATTTTCTTTATTGTGGCATGAATGTTCAGATCCGAAAGATTCAAGACAAAAGTTTAATATTGACATAAGAATAATAATACTTCAAGCATACTAACAAAGCAATCATGTCTTCTCAAAATAACATGGCCAAAGAAAGTTCAACCCTACAAAATCATATAGTTTGGCTATATTCCATCTTCGTCACACAAAATACTCAAATCATGCACAACCCCGGTTTCAGACAAGTAATTGTTTCATACTTAAAGTTTTTCAAACTTTTTCAACTTTCACGCAATACATGAGCGTGAGCCATGGATATAGTACTATAGGTGGAATAGAATGGTGGTTGTGGAGAAGACAAAAAGAGGAAGATGGTCTCACATCAACTAGGCGTATCAATGGGCTATGGAGATGCCCATCAATAGATATCAATGTGAGTAAGAAGGGATTTCCATGCAACGGATGCACTAGAGCTATAAATATATGAAAGCTCAACAAAAGAAACTAAGTGGGTGTGCATCCAACTTGCTTGCTCATGAAGACCTAGGGCATTTGAGGAAGCCCATCGTTGGAATATACAAGCCAAGTTCTATAATGAAAATTCCCACTAGTATATGAAAGTGACAAAACAAGAGACTCTCTATCATGAAGACCATGCTGCTACTTTGAAGCACAAGTGTGGAAAAAGATAGTAGCATTGTCCCTTTTTTTGTTTTTTTTCTTTTGTTTGGGACTTTTTTTTCTTTTGGCCTTTCTTATTTTCTTTTTCTTTGGGATAATGCTCTAATAATGATGATCATCACACTTTTATTTACTTACAACTTGATATTACAACTCGATACTAGAACAAAGTATGACTCTATATGAATGGCTCCGGCGGTGTACCGAGATGTGCAATGAATCAAGAGTGACATGTATGAAAAATTATGCATGGTGGCCTAGCCACAAATACGATGTCAATTACATGATCATGCATGGCAATATGACAATGATGAAGGGTGTCATAGTAAACGGAACGGTGGAAAGTTGCATGGCAATATATCTCGGAATGTCTATGGAAATGCCATAATAGGTAGGTATGGTGGATGTTTTGAGGAAGGTATATGGTGGGTGTATGGTACCGGCGAAAGTTGCGTGGTACAAGAGAGGGTAGCAATGGTGGAAGGGTGAGAGTGCGTATAATCCATGGACTCAACATTAGTCATAAAGAACTCACATACTTTTTGCAAAAACCTAGAAGTCACCAAAATAAAGTACTACACGCATGCTCCTAGGGGAAGGGTTGGTAGGAGTTAACCATCGCGCGATCCCGACCTCCACACAAAGGATGAGAATCAATGAAATACATCATGCTTCAAATTTGCCACACAACGGTTACCATACGTGCATGCTACGGGACTTGCAAACCTCAACACAATTATTTCTCAAATTCACAACTACTCTACTAGCATGACTCTAATATCACCATCCTCATATCTCAAAACAATCATCAAGTATCAAACTTCTCATAATATTCAATGCACTTTATATGAAAGTTTTTACTATACCCATCTTGGATGCCTATCATATTAGGACTAATGTTATAACCAAAGCACATTACCATGATGTTCTAAAAGACTCTCAAAATAACATAAGTGAAGCATGAGAGATCAATAATTTCTACAAAATAAAACCACCACCGTGCTCTAAAATATATAAGTGAAGCACTAGAGCAAAACTATCTAGCTCAAAAGATATAAGTGAAACACATATAGTACTCTAATAAATTCCGATTCATGTGTATCTCTCTCAAAAGGTGTGTCCAGCAAGTATGATTGTGGTAAACAAAAAAGAAAAGACTCAAATCATACATGAAGATCCAAGCAAAACACATATCATGTGGTGAATAAAAATATAGTCTCAAGTAAAGTTACCGATAGACAAAGACGAAAGAGAGGATGCCTTCCTGGGGCATCCCCAAGCTTAGGCTTTTGGTTGTCCTTGAATTTTACCTTCGGGAGCCTTGGGCATACCCAAGCTTAGGATCTTTACACTCTTTGTTCCATAGTCCATCAAATCCTTACCCAAAACTTGAAAACTTCACAACACAAAACTTAGCAGAAAATCTCGTGAGCTCCGTTAGTATAAGAAAACAAACCACCACTTTAAGGTATTGTAATGAACTCATTCTTTGTTTATATTGGTGTTAAAACAACTCTATTCCTACTTATCTATGATTCATACCCCCCCCC
>LR738709.1:330686306-330700171 GCA_902687465.1 Secale cereale
TACTACTCATAGATTCATCAAAATAAGCAAACAACACACAAAAAACAGAATCTGTCAAAAAATAGAACAATCTGTAGCAATCTCTAACTTTCAGATACTTCTGAAACTCTAACAAATTTGAGATAAATTGGTGGACGTGAGGAATTTCTCTATTAATCGTCTGCAAAAAGAATCAACTTAAAAGCACTCTGCAGTAAAAACATGGTAGCTAATCTCGTGAGCGCTAAAGTTTCTGTTTTTACAGCATGATCGCATAAACTTCACCCAAGTCTTCCCAAAGGTTCTACTTGGCACAAACACTAATTAAAACACAAAACCACATCTAACCAGAAGCTAGATGAATTATTTATTGCTAAACAGAAGCAAAAACAAATAAAATAAAATTGGGTTGCCTCCCAACAAGCGCTATCGTTTAACGGCCCTAGCTAGGCAAGATTTTAGTGATGATCTCATGAAAGACAAGAATTGAAGCACAAGGAGAGCATCATAAAGCACATGGCAAACACATCTAAGTCTAACATAATTCCTATGCATAGGCATTTTATAGGAAAACAAATGAAGACAAGCAATATCTAGCATATGCAAGGAATAAAAAGAAAATAAGATCAATCTCAACATGAAGAGAGGTAATTTAGTAACATGAAGATTTCTACAACCATATTTTCCTCTCTCATAATAATTGCATGTAGGATCACAAGCAAATTCAACAATATAGCTATCACAAAACATATTCTCAACATGATCCACATGCATACGAAGTTGACACTCTTCCAAAACAGTGGGATCAACATTAGCTAAAGTCATGACCTCTCCAAACCCACTTTTATCAAAAATTTCATAAGATTGAATATTCTCCAAACATGTGGGATCTAAAGTTAACACTCTTCCAAACCTACTTTCAATATTATTGCAAACATTATTATCCATCTCATATATATCATGGGGCTTAAATAAGTTTTCAAGATTGTAAGAAGCATCACCCCAATCATGATCATTGCAACAAGTAGTGGACATAGCAATACTAGCATCCCCAAGCTTAGGGTTTTGAATATCATTAACATAATTGACATTAATAGAATTTACTATAGTATCATTGCAATCATGTTTTTCATTAAAAGAGCTATCGTGAATCACTTCATAATTTTCTTCTTTCAACACTTCATCACAATTTTTAGATTCACGAATTTCAAGCAAAACCTCAGTAAGATAATCTAGTGCACGCAGCTCACTAGCAATTGGTTCATCAGAATCGGATCTCTTAAAAAGATTAGCAAGTGGATGAGGATCCATAATTTAGCAAGTGAAGATGCAAGCTAATAGAGGGCACATAGCAACACAAGCAAAGAGAAAGGCGAACGGGAAAAGGTGTGAATAAAACGGCAAAGGTGAAGTGGGGGAGAGTAAAACGAGAGGCAGATGGCAAATAATGTAATGCGATGGATAAGTGTTTGTGATGGGTACTTGGTATATGACTTTTTCCTAGATCTCCCCGGCAACGGCGCCGGAAATTCTTCTTGCTACTTCTCGAGCTTGTGTTGTTTTCCCTCGAAGAGGAAAGGGTGATGCAGCACAGTAGCATAAGTATTTCCCTCAGCTTTTGAGAACCAAGGTATCAATCCAGTAGGAGACCACGCGCGAGTCCCTCGTACCTACACAAAAAAATAAGAACCTTGCAACCAATGCGATAAAGGGGTTGTCAATCCCTTCACGGCCACTTGCAAAAGTGAGATCTGATAGAGATGATAAGATAATATTTTTGGTATTTTTGATATAGATTAAAAGTAAAGGAAACAAAATAAAACAACGGCGACAGAAATTGGCAAGTTGACGGGAAACTAATATGATGGAAGATAGACCCGGGGACCATAGGTTTCACTAGTGGCTTCTCTCATGATAGAAGATTTCTACGATGCGTGAATGAATTATTGTCGAGCAATTGATAGAAAAGCGCATAGTTATGAGAATATATAGGCATGATCATTGTATATAGGCATCACGTCCGTGACAAGTAGACCGAAACGATTATGCATCTACTACTATTACTCCACACATCGACCACTATCCAGCATGCATCTAGAGCATTAAGTTCATAAGAACAGAGTAACGCCTTAAGCAAGATGACATGATGTAGAGGGATAAACTCATGCAATATGATATAAACCGCATCTTTTTATCCTCGATGGCAACAATACAATTCGTGCCTTGCTGCCCCTGCTGTCACTGGGAAAGGACACCGAAAGATTGAACCCAAAGCTAAGAACTTCTCCCATTGCAAGAACTAACGATCTAGTCGGCCAAACCAAACCGATAATTCAAAGAGACTTGCAAAGATATTTAAATCATGCATAAAATATTTCAGAAAAGAATCCAATATTGTTCATAGATAGTCTTGATCATAAACCCACAATTCATCGATCTCGACAAACACATCGCAAAAGGAATTACATCGAATAGATATCCAAGAAGATCGAGGAGAACTTTGTATTGAGATCCAAAGAGAGAGAAGAAGACATCTAGCTAATAACTATGGACCTGAAGGTCTATGGCAAACTAGTCACAACTCATCGGAGGGGCTATGGTGTTGATGTAGAAGCCCTCCATGATCGATGCACCCTCTGGTGGAGCTCTGGAACAGGCCCCAAGATGGGATCTCACGGGTACAGAAGGTTGCGGTGGTGGAATTAGGGTTTCGTGGTGCTCCCCGAAGGTTTCAGGGTACGTAGGTATATATAGGAGGAAGAGGCACGTCAGGGGAGCCACGAGGGGCCCACGAGGGTGGGGGTGCGCCTACCCCCTGGGAGTGCACCCTGCCCTCGTGGCCGCCTCGTTCGCTTCGTGGCGTGTAGTCCAAGTCTTTTGTGTTGATATTGTTCCAAAAATGACTCTCCCGAAGGTATCATTCCGTTTGGACTCCGTTTGATATTCCTTTTCTGCGAAACACTGAAATAGGCAAAAAAAACAGCAATTTGCACTAGGCCTTGGGTTAGTAGGTTAGTAAAAAAATATAAAAGTGTATAATAAAGCCCATTAAACATCCAAAACAGATAATATAATAGCATGGAACAATAAAAAATTATAGATATGTTCGAGATGTGTCAATTGTTCATCCACCGCGTATTCCTCTGCCTCCACCGGCTACTGTTCATACAACCCTCCACGGGGTCCTGTTCATCCAGCCCTCCACGGGGTCCTGTTCATCCTACCAGCCATCCACCGGCTACTATTCAACCAGCCCTCCGCGGGGTCCAGTTCATCCACCCCCAACGCCTCGGCTGTGGCGGCCTCATCTCGGGGTCCTGTTCATCCAGCGACAACCGCAACGTCCAACCCCCACGGTGTCCTGTTTATCCAACCACAACCATGTACGTCTTGACTCGTTCAACCAACCCCACGTTCACTCTTCATCAAGAGGCAGCAAGTTCGATCGGCTTGAGTAAGCAGCAGCAGCGATCGATCGGGTTCAGTCAACAGCGGTAGCGAAGGAATCGCTTGGATTCAGTTAGCAGCCAAGGGATCGATCGCTCGGGTTCAGTAACGTGGCTAGTGCAATCGCTCGGGTTCAGTTAGATCACAACGCCTAGCACATACACGCGATGTGTACGAGAGACACGCTCAAACCTCCATGCATCGCTCCGCCTCGACCACCCACCGTAACCGGGAACTCCCTCCCTCGCCCTCGCTTCTACCATGGTTTTTTCCGTCATGGACGGCCCAAAGAATGTCATGCAGCTACGTCTCCGGCCCGCCTAGGACGAATAGCCCATTTTATGTCATGATTTTTTGTCATAGAAGTAGGAGCCCACCACATCTATGATGATACGGGTTTTGTCACAATTATCATCACAGAAGTGTCATAAGTATGACATATTTTTTTTGTTCAACCCAAAATGTCACAGATGTGTCTTTTTTTGTAGTGCACTCATGTACTTGGTTTCACCAATTTGTGAAGAGAAAGAGAAACAGAGCAAGAAAAGGAAGACGATGACGGAAGAATAAGAAGAAGGAAATGAAGAAGGATCACAAGCTGGTAATGTCCTATGTTATCCTGGCATCTTGCTAGTGGTACTGTATTGCTATGTTGCTACTAGTATTAATTTACTTGTAGAAATGCACTTGTAGTATGTAGTAGAGTAGTACTTGGCATGATGACCCATCATACTAATTAACTGGATTCTGGATGCATGTGTGAGCCAGCCCTACACGATCAACAGTGCCAAGGTGATCTACCTGAAGTGGATGCCTCAGTACAGGGCACTGAATGGCTCCGGCAATGTCTGTGTCACATCTGAGACTATCCTCCAGGAGCACTTCGACTTCTGCTGCCTCTCCTACAAGGTCATTTAATCAATTAGGTGTACTTAAGCAGCACTAATTAATTGCTCCCTAATTGTCCTGTCGAAGTTAAACAAGCACCCCATGCTGAATCATCTACATGCGTGTGTGTGTCTGTGAAGGTGGACCATGTGTGGGAGCAGGGAGGGGGTCTAGTTAGTGTCTTGATAATCTCCTGATATAATCTCACCACTGGTAAACAAGAGTGATGTCAACCGTACATTGGAAGTGCACAAAAATATATAATGTTGAATCATTCGAGTGAGTGCTTAGTAGTGAACAAGAGTGATGTCAACCGTACATTGGAAGTGTAGAAAAATATATACTATTGCATCATTACAGTCAGTGCTTTATCTTCTCTTCTGGGACTACTTGAATAAGCTTCCTTGCTCAGGTTGGTACGGGCCTAAGTCCTTCATCCGGATTAGTGTGATGTCATCTCTATTTGTATCGTGCTACTGTTTTTGCAATTGTCATGAGAAAGTCCTTTATCTTTGCACGTTTCATCTTTGCAGCCTATGATACATGGCAATGCAAGTGTTGAGCTAATTGGCACTTATAAAATAAACTAATTCCTATTTTTAACCAAGGCTGCTATGTTGCTAACTTTACCCAATAACATAATGAGGATGCTTCTATTTGTTAGTGTATGTTTCATCAACTACTATTATAGTAATCTCACTTTCTCAATATATGTGCCAACAGGGATGCTCGATTTCAGTGGAACTGCACAAAAACTTTGGGTGGTTTGTTGCCTCGACTGCTTCCTTCCTTTCGTGTCAGTCACTTATCTCGGCTTCCAGTCAAAGGAAGTACACATTTATATGCTTCATCACACAGGTTGGTATAGGTCTTCACCCTGATTATTATGCTTGTCATATCTATTGGTAATTTTGTATTGTGCTACTATTGGTGTCACACCCATCATTTTGTAATATGTCATTTGCATTAATAAGCATGAAAATTTGGATCAACAAAAACTTTTGCATTATGTGGCTTTTTATTTGATTTGGATTTTTGTCTATGATTTCAAGTGCTCTTTATAGTGAACATAGCCCCACCTTCTATACTTCATCTCCTTGATCCAAACCTTTGCCCCATGATCATGCCATGTGTATAGTACAGAATAGTATTTTCTTACAAAAAAAATTTGGCCAAAAAGTATTTTCCAAATTAGGTTTTCCAAAAACTCCTCAATTGAGGCTTGCACTACAAGTACTTAATTTGGGGCATGAAAAATCTTTCAAAGAGTTTGACTCCTATTAGGTATACGACTCCCATAATCCACAAAAATATAATTTCAAAAGTTATTTTCCTATTTTATTTAAAGGCTTTTTTCCTTAGGCCAGAAATGGTCTTTAATAGGTTACAATTATTTTAATGTTTTAAAAATATTTGAGAAAATTTAGGGAAGCTT
Organism: Secale cereale; assembly: GCA_902687465.1. NCBI lineage: Eukaryota > Viridiplantae > Streptophyta > Magnoliopsida > Poales > Poaceae > Secale > Secale cereale. The sequence goes on from LR738709.1 coordinate 330,692,056, forward strand.
AGTGGACATATATTGTCCATATATAAGAGTTTCAAGACATGGTCATGTTCAAAATATTGGTCAAATCCCTCAAAAACCCCTTCTGGACATTTCAAGCTTTTGAAATATTTACAAAGGGAATATTCTCTAAAAATTCCAAGAAAATTCTCGCTAGTCACATATGTCTAATGTGATGATCTTGCAAAGTTTTATTCCAAGCAGAATAGTTTTGGTTCACAAAACTGCCCCAAAACCATGTCTATCGAGATCCAAGTTTGAACAACTTTACATTGCCAACTTTCCTCATTTAATCCCAAACTTTGTGGACATGCTCAAGTACCCAAATAATGACACTACAACAAGCATTGTTGAGGAAATCGCTAACTGGTACCTGCTTGGTTGGCTGGCGAGTAGGGGATTAATCGGCAAATCGGCAAGTTAATCGGCCATTTGATCAATTAATCGGACGGTTTATGGGTTTATCGGCTACTCGGTGACCCTACGAGTAGGGATTAATCGGCAAGTTAACATGTTAATCAGGTGAATTCTTGAACAGTGTGTTGGTGCATCAAGGGGAAGAGATTAGCTTAGCTAGATCTAAGCAAACCCATTTCTGTTGATTTCTAGGGTTTACAAAATTTGCATTAGCAACTTCATCCAAATGAGCTCAAATTTCTACCATAGTGCCCAATGGTCATGCACAACACCCCCATCAAGTGGCACAAGGAGGATATGAGTGCAAGCAGCTCAAACTTGCATCAAACACCTTCTTCCATGTTTCAAAAATCATCATTTCGACCTCTTCCAATATTCCCCATGAGTTCAAATTTTTACCACATCTTCTCCTAGCCCCATTCTACCTCCAGTAACAATTGCAACAAGACAGCTCCATTATTGGGGGGGGGGGTAAAAACGTCTCTTTCTCTCTCTGGACAGCCCGTTTCTCCCTCTCCCTCAGCCTCTCTCCTCTCCTACTGGCTCTCCAGGGTATCCAATGCCCCTCCCCACTTCTTTACATCCCCCTCTACCTCATACACACCAGTGGCCGCGCCCACATTGCATATTATATGCCATGGCTTGCCAAATGGGCGCTCGAGAGCGTGCTACAGTGCGGCCAAGCACTGTAGCTGCCCTTTGCCAAATGCCTCCGGCCACCTCAGGCCTCCCCAGCATGCCTGCCGATGCGCCTCGTCGTCCACGACATGCTACACCCTGTCCTCCTTCTCCTTCTCCCTCCTGCTGCTCCCCTTGCACTCACGCCATGGCCGCCCGAGAGCCCCAATGGGCGAGTTCACATCCACGGCGCCTCTGGCCTCCCCCGCTCTCTCTCTTCCTTCCCCTAGTTCTAGACCAACCCCACGAGTGCCCCCGACTCACCTATACAAGCCCCCGTGACCCATAGAAATGGCAACGAGCTCGTCGACACACGGGTCCACGGCATGCCATGGCCTGTCTATTTAAAGCCTCCCCGCACCTCTCCCTCGCCATCACTTGCTCCCTCTCACTCTCTATCGACCCCCTGCACCTCTCACACCTCTCTAGAGGGGCCCGATCTTGAGATCAAGCTCGAACACCGCTGCCTCAGCTCGCCGGCCTCCGAACGATACATGCCTCCCCAACCCCTGCTTGGCCTCGATCTGGAACCACCGCTGCCCACTTACCCTTTCCCCTCTCTCCCCGCTTCTTTTGTAGCCGGAAATGACCGGAACCACCGACGGCCGAAGCTCCTCCGCTGGGTGACCACCTCGCCGGCGAACCAGTCCACTCCGGCGACCGCATCCACCACCACCTGAACGGCGAATCAACGCTGAGTCCCGTGGTGCCCTTGCCCGACCTTGCCGTGCGTCCTATCGCCGCCGATGAGCTCACCGGCCTCTCTGCCGCGAGGTTGGAGATGATAGGTGGAGCCCACCTGTCATCCTCACATCTCCCTTGCCCCCCCTCTCTCTGATGCCGGGCCCCACCCGTCAGGTTTGAAACCTGGCGCACGTGCCGCTCTGGCTCGCCTGGGCCTCTTTTCCCCTCTAGGCCGTTGCGTTGTGGCCGTTCTAGCCCAGAGGCACAGTGCCCTCTTTCGTTTTCTTTTCTTGTCAATTTTCTAAAAATTCCACAGGATAAAATAAATATCCAAATGCAATAAGCCCAACTCCTAAATTCTTTTAAAATTCCCACCTATTTAATGGTGTAACGTTCATGCACATCCATCACACTTTTTTGTACTGTTCAAATTTAAATTCAAATTTGAGCATTTTAATCCCTCTCTAAAAATCCATTTCTCTATTTCTATAACCCCAAATTCAAAACTAAGAATTTTTCCATTTTTAGTTTTCATCGTAGTATTTAACAAAAATAAGTTGACATTTTTCTGAGAAATTTGATTTTCTGTTTTTGCTATTGCCTTTTTTCCGTTGTTTCTTTGCGATGAATAGATCCCATATTTGACGAAGTAGTTGGAGAAGAAGAAGGGGAAGGACTTGAAGTGAAGACCAAGCCAACCAAGGCAAGCCGCCCTTTCACCATGATACCTCTCTTATTCGTCGGTACCTTTTTCCAATTGCATGATGATGAAAATGATGGTGATGAACTTGTTGTGAATCACAAAATGATGCATGCCCATACTCGTAGCTCTACCTTGTGCCTAGAGATACGATGTCAAAAGTTTAATTATTGATGCATAATGTTGCATGTATGCTGAGATCACCTTGTGGTTGCATTCTTTCGAAAACCCCATCGGGTGGCCCTAATGCCAGTGGGTGATGATGAACTAGGTCACCACTTGAGGAAGAAGTGGTGTACCGGAGTGAGCATTTGTGTGTGTACAAAATGATGGATTCGATTTAAGGTGTGATTACCGTCCCAACCAAAACATGTGCAACCACTCTATCTCTCATGGGACGGGGCATTATTGATTACTTAGTCCGATACTAGCATGGTGCCCACATTACTAGTGGGGGGTGACGTGAGTCGCTCTCGGGACAGGGTCATGGTTGGATACGTGACCATGACCGTTCTCATAGGGCACCGGGCACACTGTTGGTCCCTTCGTGTATGTGTGTTGATAAAAGGTAGAGCCCAAATCCTCCATGCTTATACACGAGGGTTGTGTGCCAACGAGTGGAATCTATGTTAGTGTCGCCTAGGGAAAGTTAGTGATCGGGTGCTTCCCCTGGGTACTTGAGGTACTGCGAGATCGTGGATGACACGAAAGCTCCCCGATTCTTGTGGGTAAAGTGCACAACCTCCGCAGAGTGTCAAACTATTCGAATAGTCGTGTACATGGTCAAGGATAGTTGGGTGGTGCTATGTGTGTGTGGAAGAGAACTATTTGAGTCAAGGCAAATGACTTGACATGTTGATTAAGCTAGAGTTGATCCAAACTCTATATGTTGATATCTGTAACCTGTTCACATGGTTACCAGAGTTCATTGATGCATTCTTTACAAGTTGAAAGGACACATCATCGAAATTCCAACTAGCTTGATGCTAGGTTACCCACTTATTGTTACATCATGCATTGCTACCTTGATCCAAAAACATGGGTTGCTTGTGAGTACATTCAAAGCATTCATTGGCTTGCCACTGGTTATTTAATTGGCCAGGCATGGAAGAACATGAGTTCGAAGAAGAGTTCTTTGGAGACGAACATGCGAACTAGGACGCTTTACCTGTTAAAATGCTTGTAGGGTTAAGGCAGATGGCATGGGTTCTACTTATCAATGTAAGATTTATGTTGCTTGTGTTTTATTTGATGATTCAGACCTTGAGGTTTTATCCATATAAGAATTGACCATAATGGTCATAATTTGTGTAAGACGGTATGTATGGATGTAAGACTCCTATTATTCAGCTTATGTCTGTTCCGTGAGCATTGATATCTGGCATCACTGTACACGTGCATTCGGTGATCTCGACTTATGAGTCGGAGTCCCCACAGTTGGCCGATTTCATAAAGGAGTAACTGGGAGCCTGAACTTGCAGGCAAATCGTTACATTGGACAATTTCAGTACAACTACACAAAAAAGAAAATATGGACACATACTTATGATGCTGCTATGTTGTACTCCAAAGTTCACTCAGACGAGCATCGATGTTGTCAAGAAGAAGTGCCAGAGTGAGCGCATACAATATTGCTTGGCGCATTTTTTTCTCAAAAACGCAACCCAATCTTTGGTCCCAACTTGCGCTTTTAGATTATCATCACGCATGCTGGTAGCGAACTGTATTCCATGGAGTCTAAAGATTCGAGACAAGTTGGTAGACACATATATTCATGTGGCACCTAACTAGTTGATACGTCTCCAACATATCCATAATTTTTTATTGTTCCATGCTATTATATTATCAACTTTGGATGTTTTTATATGCATTAATATGCTATATTATATTAGTTTTTGGGGACTAACTTATTAACCTAGATCCCAGTGCCAGTTTCTGTTTTTTCCTTGTTTTTGAGCTTCGCTGAAAAGGAATTCGAACGAAGTCCAAACGAAATAAAACTTTCACGATGATTTTTTCTGGACAGGAACACACCTACGTGACTTGGAGTAGGGGCGAGGGAAACCACAGAGTGGCCACAAACCGTAGGGGGCGCCCTGGGCTTGTGCCCCCCCCCCCCCGTGACTCCCTTGCACCGCCTCTTTGCCATATATATTCTCAAATATTCCAGAAACCCTATAGGGAGCAACGAAAATACTTTTCCAGCACCGCAGGACTCTGACTTTGTGAGATCCCATCTGGAGGCCTTTTCCGGTAATCTGCCGGAGGGGAATTTGATCACGGAGAGCTTCTACATCGACCTTGCTGCCCCTCTGATGATGCATGAGTAGTTTACCGCAGACCTACCGGTCCATAGCTAGTAGCTAGACGGCTTCTTCTCTCTCTTTGATCTTTAATACAATGTCCACCTCGATGTTCTTGGAGATCTATTCCATGTAATCTTCTTTTGCGGTGTGTTTGTCGAGATCCGATGAATTGTGGGTTTATGATGAGATTATCTACGAATATTATTTGAATCTTCTCTGAATTCTTATATGAATGATTTAATATCTTTGTATTTATCTTCGAATTATTGGTTTTGTTTGGCCAACTAGATTGGTAGTTCTTGCAATGGGAGAGGTGCTTAGTTTTGGGTTCAATCTTGTGGTGTCCTCACCCAGTGACAGAAGGGGCAGCGAGGCACGTATTGCATTGTTGCCATGAAGGATAAAAAGATGGGGTTTATTTCATATTGCTTGAGTTTATCCCTCTACATCATGTCATCTTGCATAAGGCGTTACTCTGTTCTTATGAACTTAATACTCTAGATGCATGCTGGATAGCGGTCGATGTGTGTAGTAATAGTAGTAGATGCAGGCAGGAGTCGGCCTACTTGTCACGAACGTGATGCCTATATTCATGATCATTGCCTTAGATACCGTCATAACTTTGCGCTTTTCTATCAATACACAACGGTAATTTTTTTACCCACCATATGCGTTATTCATGAGGGAAGCCTCTAGTGAAACCTATAGCCCCCAGGTCTATTTTCTATCTTAAATTTTCAGATCTATAAAACCAAAAACCAAACATATCTTGCTGCAATTATTTTGTATTTACTTTATTTAGCTTTTTTTACTTTATTCTTAAATCTACCTCTATCAGATCTCACTCATGTTCGTGATGATGAAGGGATTGACAACCCCTTTTCCACGTTGTGAGCAACTGTTTGTTAGTTTGTGCAGGTTCATATATTGGAGACTTGCTTGTACCTCCTACTGGATTGATACCTTGGTTCTCAATTTAGGGAAATATTTATCTCTACTTTGCTGCATCACCCTTTCCTCTTCAAGGTAAAAATCAATGCAAGCTCAAGAAGTAGCAGGAAGAATTTATGGCACTGTTGCCGGGGAGGTCTACATCAAGCCTACCAAGTACTTGCCATAAACTCTCACCTATTACATTTTCATTATTTGCCATTTGCCTCTCGTTTTCATCTCCCCCATTCTAAAACGTTTTTAGAAAAGCACAATAATATTTGCCTTTTTTTCTTCCTTTCTTGCATTTTTCCTGCTTGTGGATTTGTCATCATGAGTGATTTTGGTATGGTAGAACCGGATGAAGAAAGGACTCCCAATATTGGAGCTCCTGTTAATCTGGATTCTGAAACTTTTGTTGTGGGACAAGGGAACGTTATGGGCAAAGGGTCTATACAAGATTTCTTCAACTATATCGGGACTTTGTTTCGTGAGGATGCCCCTATACTCAAGAGAACCAAAACTTACGCATAAGCTATTTCTGCACTTGTTCTTAAACTTGAGAAGAAATTTATTCTTACCCATCCCACCTTGCAAAGATTGCTTTATGAATTTCTAGTCATAAAGGACCCTCGACCTAAAAAGATAGATGCACTTGTCTTAATGGACGAATTGGATTTCATAATACAAGAAGCTAGAGAGATCTTCGATTTTTATGGTATGAAGCGTGAAAACCGGTCATAGATGAGATCATTTACAATAGTGATTATTTGTTAAGACATTTTATTGAAAATAATAAAATCTTTGATGAAAAACTAAAAAAGAAGATTCCCGTTCTAGACATGATCCAACAAGTTTTCAATAATTTGAACCAACAATATTTTAGGATCGTGGCCGGTAACCGGAAGGGGTTTGCGAAAGGACAACTCGAGAATGCAAAGATTTCTACGGATAATGTGTTTCAAGTTATATTTGGAAAACCTAATGACAAAATCACGTCTCTGGATATTTTTTGTCAAAGATGACAATCCTACATCATTGCTTTATGCCTAGCTAAGGGCGTTAAACAATATCGCTTGTTGGGAGGCAACCCAATTCTATTTCGGTTTTTACTTTTTTCTTGATGTTCTTGAATAAATCTATCATCTAGCCTCTCGTTAGATGTGATTTCATGTTTTAATTTAGTGTTTGTGCCAAGCAAGATCTTTGGGATGATTTGGAAGATAGTAGATGTGTTTTTTCAGGAAAACAGAAACTTTTGTGTCAAGTGTCGGAATTGTTTCTGATTGCTGGAACGTGAAAACACTCTGAAGTTTTTACATGTTTCTGATCTTCAAATTTCACACGTTGTCCTAATTGTTCAGAATTTTTAGAGATACAGAGGTTTCGCCTCAATTCGCATCTTTGCAGATTGTTCTGTTTTTGACAAATTCTGTTTTCATTGTGTTGTTTGCTTATTTTGATGCATCTATGGCTAGTATCGGGGGGTATGAACCATGGAAAAGTTGGAATATAATAGATATTACACCAATATAAAATAATAATGAGTTCACATGTAACATCACAAAATTCTAAATTTTGGAATGTTATATTAAATAGGTAGTTTTGATTGCTTGTGTGATGTGCTGTGCGAAATTGAGTGATATTTGAAACTTTTGAAAGTTAAATTAAAGGGAATAAAATGAATTTCCCAAAACATTCACTTTGCATTTATGATCTCCATGAATTCAAATTCATTTCATCACAAAACCCTAGAGTGAATATGATATGACCTCTTCCAATTAATAAAATAAAAAGGGGTTTTGAAAGGATTTTGAATTCCAACTGAAAGTATTTTAAATTCAGAAACTTTATGCAACTCAATGATTTTCTTGAGAGAAGATAAAATGACTTCTTCAAATTATAAGAAATATGAGTTGCAAGTTCCTTTGAAGTATTTTTGAATTTTATTTTCAAATTTAAGGTATTTGGTTTTATTCAAATTATTTTTCTCCAAAAATAAAATATATGGAACATAGTGTAAAATGATTCCCTATAATAGAAAATTGGAGAAAAATGAGTTTGAAGTAATTTTGGTATTTTAAAATATTTTATTTTGAATTTTAAATAAACCAGAAGCACTGTTTTCTTTATTGAAATTTTTGCGTCTTTTATTTGACTCTACAAAATGTCCAAGTTGTAGGAGATCTTTTTCTAAAAATATTGATATATAATATGTCTATATAAAATTGTATTTTATTTTTCATTTCTCAGTTTTTCTTCTAAGAAAGAAAGAAAACTGCACGTGCGCCTAGAACTAACCGCCGCCCACATGCGTAGCGTAATGACCGTAGGCACCCATCATTTTTTTCTCTCCTACATGAGCCAGGCTCAGCCAACTTTTTTTTTTTTTTTTTGCCTTCTT
>LR738709.1:330700282-330748650 GCA_902687465.1 Secale cereale
TTCTTGGATTTTTCTTTTTCCTTTGACTAGTTTATTTTTTGGAAAAAAAAAACTGCAGCGCCCATTGTACGTGTACGCGCGCAGCCGGCCCGTATGATTTTTAACCCGTGCGTTTTTTCTTTGTTTTAATTGTCCGTCTACGTTTAGTCCCACATTGCCTAACTTTTGATCCCTAAACTTGTTTTCCACTTATAAATATAGACCCATATAGCCTACAAAAATCATTCGAATTGGGTTAAATCAATATTATGGTTTGACTAATTTCACAAAATAAAATATTATTTCTTCTCTCCGGCAGAAATTCTGAAAGTCGTCTCCTCTCTCTAAAGTCGTGTTTTCTCTCCCTACAAAAGTATCTTTCTTCGTATTACTTTTTTATACCCCGTAGCTTATTATTTGTAGACTACTACGATAGAATAATTAGATTTATAAACTAGCCCTGTATTTACACTTTACGCCTAAAATTATTTTAGCCGTAACAATTTTTTCTTCTTCGGTAAAACAACTTGGCCCTGATTTTTTAAATAGTCATAACTTTTTACTCGTTTATTCAAATTAGCTGAAACCAACGACTAGATTTTCGTCTTGATCTCACCTATCCAGTGAATCTATCAAATAACCTTTTTGCAAGTTTCAAATTTTGAAATTTGTTCAAATTCATATTCAAACTTCTTTTGATCATATCTTTTTAACCGTCACTCCGTTTGAGTTGATTCTTTTTGTAAATCGAAGCTCTTGATCTAAACTTTCCGACAAGGCCAAATTCACTTAATTTTGATACTGTTAGAATTTTTTTTCTATTGCAAGTGTCGTTTGCTCGTTTTCGAAGTTTTCCGAGTTTTGTTTTTCGATTCTTTTTCATGATTACTTATGAGTGGTTACTATTGCTTGCTTAAGTTAGATTGATCGGAGTGTGACTAGTAGATCTATCACGAGTTATGAATGCGAAGAATCTACATCAACAGTACAATGCAAGTTCATACTTTGATCATACTTTCCAATACCCAGTTTTTATTGCATTAGTTATAGCCTCAAAGATTGCATGAGTAGGACTCGATCACATGTGGTATTGCTATGTAGTTCATGAGGTAGGAACCTAATGACTTGAGATCAACCCAGGGAATATGCGCTTTGTTATCTATTGCTTAGCCATGCGTACACGTGGATTGGTATGTGTGATTCATGAAAGTTGTGAGAGAGATATTTAACTAAGGGAAACTTAAGGTGGATAGTTTAATACACATCTGGGTGGATTGGTTGGGGCACCCCGGAGCACCCAATGGTTTGACCGGGCACCTGGAGGGTCCAGTGTTGTCCTAGGGGGTCCCGGAGGACCCGTGTGATCACCCTATTGGAATGCCACCCAGGCTCAAAGGGATCATATGATATTTTCATGCCTAGAAACTTCCATGTGTAGCCACAAGCCATTATGGGCTCTGGCATAGTTGAGTATGCTGTGTGAGCTCTTTCAGTGGTGGACTAGTAGATGTAGGGGGAATGAAGGTGTACCCGTCCATCTGGGGTATAGAGTAAATGCTTCTGAAAGAGTGTGTCTTGGCCATTCGTTTCTCAAACACCATGCAGTGCGAGAAATTAAACGGAGGCGATGGAGTCTTGTGGGGAAAAGTGCACAAACCTCTGCAGAGTGTACAAACTGATCATGATTAGCTGTGTCCACGGTTATGGACATCTTGAGTATCTGGAAGTGGATTATTTGTTGATCTCATCACTCTATTTAATTAACTTGATGGGTTATTAATGACTATGGTAAATTTTGGGATTGAGATTGAGGACCCATTCTCAATATTGCTTAAATCAAATGAGTAGTAAAAATAAAAAAATTCCTTTGTTGTAGGGAAAAATTTGCTTTATGTAAAATTAACCTTACAGCCTCCACCAGCCAAATATGCATATAGTTGTAGACATTTCTTCTTCATTACTTGCTAGAATGTGAATTTGCGAGTACATTCAATGTACTAACCTACACGGCTGCAACGTCTCATTTTGCAGGAATTTATCTGACGAGTAAGTGACACGTTAGGGTTGCGATGTCTACACTCAACTTTGTCGTTGGTGTTGTTTGGACTCCACAACCTTGTTGTTACTTCCGCTATGTTGATCAAGGTAATAGTATTTACATTACTTTATACATGTGATTTACCTCTGTTATAAATCCTCGAGTACTGTGTGTGTCAGCATACCGATCCAGGGATGTCCCTTAAGCACAGAGACTTGATCCATTCGGGTTAGGTCGCTAAGAAGATGGTATCAGAGCACATGTTGACTGTAGGACACGACCCTAGAAACTGGCAAGCCCATAGGAAATGATTTCTCTAAAACTTTATTTTCAAAAATATTTTTTACCTCTCTTCTTTTCCGAGCTTAGTCAAATCTTCCCTTTTACCTTAAATAGTTAGACAATACCCTTTTCCATTTTGACCACTTCGGAGTAAAGAGGATTTCGCCATGCATTAGAAGTGTTGAAGCTACAACAGTGGATACTCCAAAGATTTGAAGAGTTAACGACTTTGAAGAGATATGGACCTTTAGTAGACCAAACCCCTGTTATGTACTTACGTTAGATGCGAGGATTGTGAGCCATTATTTGCTTGATGTTTTTCCGACGGCCACAAAATAAAACCCCGTCTCTTCAAAACTATTGTTTGTATTGAGTGTATCTCTCTCCATCTCCCGAGTCCCATCCCAAAACCCTTGGACCCAATAGAGGATGAATGAAGATAGACTTGTATTCTCTGGACCGATGACCCAGCCAGAGGCAGAGCTATGGATACAAAACATTGAGGATCACTTCAGGAAAAAATTGATTGCAAGGAAGTATGAGGTTCAATACGCTCTTCAATAGTTTACAAAAAGTGTTGCATCATGGTGGAAAATGCATCAAGCCATACAAGGATGTAATGGAGCAAAAAGTTGGGAGGAATTTAAGAAGACTGTGTTAAAATCTCGTCTCATCCGAAAGCATGGTGACAACCGGAAGAAGAAACCTTGTGCCTGCAGGATTTGTGGAGAAATAGGACACACCCAGGAGGAGCACAAGGATGAATGCCCTCATTGTGAAGAAAGTCACCCAGCTGAAGAATGCCCAACTAGGTAGGTTAGTTGTTTTTTGTGTGAAGGGACTACCCACTACCCTGCTCAGTGTCACATTTACCCCATGGTACAACGAACTATCGAGCAGAAGAAAGAAGCAATAAAAGAAGCCCTCGTGGAAATTTTAGAAGAACCTGTGATGAAGGAAGATATGGAGGGCACACACGAAGAAGACCTAATTAAACTTTTCACCAAGGCATTCTATTCATGTGGAGAAGAAGGACACATTTCCCAGCATTGTTCGAGGGAGTATCTAGTGGAATTCTCGACAGTGGAATTTGAGTATGACCCATGGGACCTAGAAGCCATGATCGGAACATGGAAGTCGAGGAAGAGAAAGAGCATGTGTCCCCAGAACAACCCAATTTCCGTGAAAAAGGACCTGAGTCACATCACATGTTACCGGTGCTAGGACTTAGGTCATTACGCTAGCAACTACCCAACAAGGAAGCCAAGAACACAGGAACCAAGAAAGTCACCATGAAGTCCTTAGATTTGTCTGATGTCATTTGTTTACGCTGCAAGGAAGTGAGGCATTTTGTCAGAGAAGGTTCAAACCCGAGGAAAGATTGAGCAGAGGAGTTGAGATCTTGATATTGGAATAAAGCATGTAAATAAATGTGGAATACACTCTTTCACTAGGATGTTGAGTTGAGTTATGGAAAGAACATTGTAATAGCTCGTGAAGCAATAGAAGGTGATATATTTGGAATCTCATATGAAATGTTATGAGTTGTTGGGTGATTGTGAGTGCCTCTCTTGCTATCTCACCTAGACTAAAACCTAGAACCCATGGACAAGCTGACCCCAAACCTTTCTCGGACAAACAACCACATTTCACCCAAGGAAATACATACATTGTCCTGAGTACCCATCCTATCTTATACCTACAGATGACAACCCTTTACGAGTCCTTTCTCAAGGGCCCGGAAATGATCATGACCCTGACTAGCGAGCAGGATTACCCAAAAATCCTGAAGGACACGATGAAGCATATTCACCTTGAAGGAGATGAAGTTTACAAGGGTTATCCCTTCATGGAGAATGGAGTTGAACTTTGGTACCTGGAGGTACACCTCCACCGCGTGAAATGAGTTTGCCCAAAAACTATGGGTAAATACTTTTTCATCTCTCAAGTACCACGACTCTGTTCGTGAAGCTGCTATGGAGGCCATACGTCAGATTGGAGAAATACTTGAAGCAAGACTTCGTCATACTCAGGAATGCCTGAGTGGGGTGCATGCAGATATGATGGAGATGAAGCACATGGACACTATGATGAAACAAAATATTGATGATTTCAAGAATCACATAGCACAATTCCAGGGGGACGGAAGCATCCTCGGCAAGGACAAATGAAATAAGAAGGAAGGAATGTTTGACCCTACCGAACTATGTGGATGGCAACATTTGTAGTGAAGCACCTTTGGAATTTGAGTGTTGAATAGTGGTTTAGGATGAAATAAAAGATTTGATATGAGGAGAAACTGAATTACAGTTGAACTAGTGCATTTTTTGGGCGATACTTTTCTGTGCGAACACTGGACCTATGGAAAGGAAAAAGTGGCTCCAAAGAGTGGAGTTTGCACAAAATAAGTTGGAGTTTATTCTTGATATGATGCTTACCCCAAGGGTATGAAGGAAATAAGTTCAACTGGATTTAAAGAGGGTGTAATGCTGGAGTGTGGACCAATAGTGACTCCAAGGATGAGTTAAGAATATACAAGTTCTTAAGTGGGCCCATAAGCCGAGGACCTAAGGAGGCTACGTAATCACAAGGGAACCACGAGACTTGTCACAAGTAATATGTTTCTGCTGTAATGAAGCAGGGCGCTATGCTAGAGATTGTCCCAAGGAGAAGGAGACTTGTGCTAAGTAGTCGAGTTGAAGCATGTAATGGAAATGCAGGAGATTGTAACAATTTAAGAATCACTAAAGTTAGCATCATGGTATTGATTTTTTGGATTTTCTTAGTTGTTACTATATAGGCAATGAGTGAAATCACGATACGTGGAATAAGATTTCGGAGAAACTTGTGTTTTTCATTTTAAGGGTGGTAGAACCCATCACCGTTACCGAATACAAGAGCTAGTTACCACAGACTTTGAATGGACCACTCAAATAACGGGTCTGAGTAATTATATCTTAGTTTGTACCAAGAGAGGGAAAGAATACAATACACTTGGATGGATTTAAGAATGCTATGGAAGCTGGATCTTGGAAGACAGATCAGTTGCAACCCGATGATGAGACCAAGTGTTACTTGTGATGAGATGAGCCATAACCCACAGGCCCCAGGACCTGTCAAGAAGCAATCAGACTTTTGCTTAAGGAAAATCCCTGGAAGAAGTTACGTTTTTGCCAAGGGATGATCTTATAGGAGTGTGCGCAAAACCCGAGGGTTGTGAGGAACGATAAATGTTTTGTTCAGCTTGCAGCAGTAATGGATATATCTGAACTCAGTTCATCGACAAGAGAAATTTGCAATGCTTGTGAGGATGACCGAGTGTTAGAATGCGAGATTCACTAAACCATATACAAGGTAATGATTTGGGTGCGGAATGGATTGATAACCATACCGACTTACTCTTATTATTTGCCTCTGCTATACGGGATGGTAAATCTGAGTGACTTACCCATAGTAGAGAGACGATGATATCAAAATTTTGTTTAAACCTTAGAATGGTATGAAAATTTTCCCTTGTACAAGGTAGTTGTTGCCAACCGTAGGTCATACAGTGAGAATGAAGCCCAAACCCATTTTTTATAGGGACCCCGTTAAATTGTTTGATGGCCACCATGAGATATCAATTTTGCTTAGTATTGGCGCCAGACTTGTCAGCTATGAAGAACCAGTCTCGAAAGAACCTTACCAAGAAGAAAGGATACAAGAATTGAGGACAGAGGTTGTGCCACTACCGGAAGAGCCCGGAGAAGGAATTTTCCTGAAGATTTGAAGAAGACCGACCCTGTCAACAAATAGGGACGGAGTATATGAGCTCTTGATAGAATCGTGACCATGATTCTAAGTGTGGTAGCACACTAGACCATAACAACTAATGGATTTGTTAGGAGACCCCGAAAACCAACTTATTTCTTGCTAGCCTCTTCGAATCTCGAGGACGAGATTCATTTTAAGTGTGGTAGGTTTGTAACATCCAAAAATTCTAAATTTTGGAATGTTATATTAAATAGATAGTTTAGATTGCTTGTGTGATGTGCTGTGTGAAATTGAGTGATATTTGAAACTTTTGAAGTTAAATGAGAGGGAATAAAATGATTTTCCCAAAACTTTCACTTTGCATTTACGATCTCCATGAATTCAAATTCATTTCATCACAAAACCCTAGAGTGAAGATGACATGACTTCTTTCATTTAATAAAATGAAAAGGGGTTTTGAAAGGATTTTGAATTCCATCTGAAAGTATTTTAAATTCAGAAACTTTATGCAACGCAATTATTTTACCAAGAGAAGATAAAATGACTTCTTCAAATATAAGAAATATGAGTTGGAAGTTCCTTTGAAGTATTTTTTAATTTTATTTTCAAATTTGAGGTATTTGGTTTTATTCAAATTATTTATCTCCAAAAATAAAATATATGGAAAATATGGTAAAATGATTCCCTGCAATAGAAAATTGGAGAAAAATGAGTTTGAAGTAATTTTGGTATTATAAACTATTTTATTTTGAATTATAAATAAACCAGAAGCATTGTTTTCTTTATCTAAAAAAATTCTTGTTTTATTGGACTCTAGAAAAAAATTCAAGTTGTAGGAAATCTTTTTCTGAAAATTTTGATATATAATATGCCTATATAAAATTTTATTTTATTTTTGGTTTTTCTGTTTTTATTATAAAAAAGAAAGAAAACTGCGCGTGCGCCTGAAACTAACCGCCGCCCATATGCCTAGCATAATGACCGCATGCGCCCCATCATTTTTTCTCTCCTACATGGGCCAGGCCTAGCCAGCTTTATTTTTTTTGCCTACTCAGATTTTTCTTTTTCCTTTGAGCGATTTTTTTAAAAGACTGCATCGCCCATTGTACGCGTACGCGCGCAGCCGGCCCGTATGATTTTTAGCCCGTGCGTTTTTCCTTCGTTTTATTTGTTTGTCTACGTTTAGTCTCATTTTTTTTGACAGAAAATCCCCACAGCAACTTTAGCTCTTTATTGAAGAGAAAAATAAAAGTACAAGGAGGATTACAAGTGGTAATCAGGCCGAGGCCAAAGAGAAAAACTAAGAATCTATAAGGGGACTAAATGAACGTTTAGTCTCATATTGCCTAGCCTTTGACCCCTAAACCTGTTTTCCACCTATAAATATAGATATATAGAGCCTCCAAAAATCATCCTATTCGGGTTAAATCAATATTTTGGTTTGACTAGATTCACAAAGTAAAATATTATTTCTTCTCTTCGGTGGAAATTCTGGAAGTCGTCTCCTCTCTCCAAAGTCGTCTTTTCTCTCCCTATAAAAATATCTTTCTTCGTATTACTTTTTATACCCCCGTAGCTTATTATTTCTAGACTAGTACGATAGAATAACTAGATTTATAAACTAGCCCTGTATTTACACTTTATGCCTAGAATTCAATTAGCCGTAACTATTTTTTTCTTCCGTAAAATAGCTTAACCCTGAGTTTTTAAATAGCCATAACTTTTTACTCGTTCATCCAAATTAGATAAAACCAACGCCTAGATTTTCGTCTTGATCTCACCTATCCAGTGAATCTATCAACTAACCTTTTTGCAACTTTCAAATTTCGATTTTTTTAAATTCATATTCATACTTCTTGTGATCATATATTTTTAACCGTCACTCCGTTTGGGTTGATTCTTTCTGCAAATCGAAGCTCTTGACCTAAACTTTATGATAAGGCCAAATTCACTTAATTTTGATACAGTTAGAAATTGTTTTCTGTTGCAAGAGTCGTTTGCGCATTTTCGAAGTTTTCCGAGTTCTATTTTTTGAATCTTTTTCATGATTGCTTATGTGTGGTTACTATTGCTTGCTTACGTTAGATTTATCGGAGTGTGACTAGTGGATCTATAAAGAGTTATGAACGCAAAGAATCTACATCAACAGTACAAGGCAAGTTCATACTTTGATCATACTTTTCAATACCCAGTTTTTATTGCATTAGTTCTATCCTCAAAGATTGCATGAGTAGGACTCGATCACATGTGGTATTGCTATGTAGTTCATGAGGTAGGAACCTAATGATTTGAGATCAACCCAAGGAATATACGCTTTGTTATCTATTGCTTAGCCATGCGTAGACGTGGATTGGTATGTCTGATTCATGAAAGTTGTGAGAGAGATATTTAACTAAGGGAAACTTAAGGTGGAAAGTTTAATAGACATCTGGGTGGATTGTTTGGGGCACCCTGGAGCACCTAGTGGGTTGCCCGGGCACCTGGAGGGTCCAGTGTTGTCCTAGGGGATCCCGGAGGACCCGTGTGATCACCCTATTGGAATGCCACACATGCTCAAAGGGATCATATGATATTTTCATGCCTAGAAACTTCCATGTGCAGCCACAAGCCATTATGGGCTCTAGCATAGTTGAGTATGTTGTGTGAGCTTTTTCAGTGGTGAACTAGCAGATGTAGGGGCAATGTAGGTGTATCGTTCCATCCGGGGTAAAGAGTAAATGCTTCTGAAAGACTGTGTGTCGGTCATTCGTTTCTCAAACACCATGCAATGAGAGAAATTAAACGGAGGCGATCGAGTCTTGTGGGGAAAAGTGCACAAACCTCTGCAGAGTGTACAAACCGATCATGATTAGCCATGTCCACGGTTATGGACATCTTAAGTATCTAGAAGTGGATTAGTTTTTGATCTCATCACTCTATTTAATTAACTTGATAGGTTAATAATGACTATGGTAATTTTAGGATTGAGATTGAGGACCCATTCTCGATATTGCTTAAATCAAGTGAGTAGTAAAAATAATATTTATTCCTTTGTTGTAGGAAAAAATTAGCTTTATGAAAAATTAACCTTACAGCCTCCACCAGCCAAATATGCATATAGTTGTAGACATTTCTTCTTCATTACTTGCTACAGTGTGAATTTGCCAGTACATTCAATGTATTGACCTACATGGCTGCAACGTCTCATGTTGCAGGAATTTATCCGACGAGTAAGTGACACGTCAGGGTTGAGATGTCTACACTCAACTTTGCCGTTGGTGTTGTTGGGACTCCACAACCTTGTTATTACTTCCGCTATGTTGATCGAGGTAATAGTATTTACGTTACTTTATACATGTAATTTACCTCTATTAGAAATCCTCGAGTACTGTGTGTGTCAGCATAACGATCCTGGGATGACACTTAAGCACAGTGACTTGATCCATTAGTGTCGGGTCTCTACATCACAACAGTACCTACAACTAAGGATAGAATTTTTTTTACTAACAGATCTCACGAGTTTTCTGTTGAGTTTTGTGTTGTGAAGTTTTCAAGTTTTAGGTAAAGATTGGATGGACTATGGAATAAGGAGTGGCAAGAGTCTAAGCTTGGGGATACCCAATGCACCCCAAGGTAATATTCAAGGACAACCAAGCATCTAAGCTTGGGGATGCCCCGGATGGCATCCCCTCTTTCGTTTTCAATCCATCGGTAAATTTACTTGAGGCTATGTTTTTATTCACCACATGATATGTATTTTGCTTGGAGCGTCTTGCATGATTTGAGTATTTGCTTTTGAGTTTGCCACAATCATCCTTGCAGTACACACCTTTTTAGAGGGACATGCATTAATCATGGATTTATTAGAATACTCTATGTGCTTCACTTATATCTTTTGAGCTAGGGTAGTTGCTCTAGTGCTTCACTTATATCTTTTTTAGCACGGCGGTGATGTTTATTTTGAAGAAATTGATGAACTCTCATGCGTCACTTATCTTATGTTGAGAGTCTATAAACAACATGGTAATTTGCTCAAGTTATGAGTTTAGTCCTAATATGATAGGCATCCATAGGTAGTATAATAATAACTTTCATAAAGAGCATTGCATATATGAGAAGTTTTATTCCTTGCAATTGTTTTGAGATATTAAGATGGTGATATTAGAGTCATGCTAGTAGTAAGTTGCGTGGTTAAAGAAATAATTGTGTTAAGGTTTGTGATTTCCGTAGCATGCACGTATGGTCTTCTAGTTATGTGATGAAGTTGGAGCGAGATTTATTCTTGATTGTATTCGTTTGCGTGAAAGTCAGGGGCGCACAATGGTTAACTCCTACCAACCTATCCCCTAGGGCCATGCATGGTAGTACTTTGCTTCGCGGGCTAATAAACTTTTTGCAATAAGTATGTGAGTTCTTTATGACTAATGTTGAGTCCATGGATTATATGCACTCTCACCATTCCAACTTGCTAGCCACTCTAGTACCGCACAATTTTCGCCGGTGCATCAAACCCACATTATACCTTCCCTCAAAAAGACACCATACCTACCTATTATGGCATTTTCATAGCCATTCCGAGATATATTGCAATGCTACTCCACTGTTCAGTCATTATGTTCGAGTTTATCATCGAGTTGTAGTTTTGAGTTGTAAGTAAATAAAAGTGTGATGATCATCATTATTAGAACATTTTCCTGATGACCCACAAGTGTAGGGATCTATCATAGTCCTTTCGATAAGTAAGAGTGTCGAACCCAATGAGGAGCAGAAGGAAATGATAGGCAATTTTTAGTAAGGTATTTTCCGCAAGCACTGAAATTATCGGTAACAGATAGTTTTGTGATAAGGTAATTGGTAACAAGTGACAAATAGTAAAAGTAAATAAGGTGCAGCAAGATGGCCCAATACTTTTTGTAGCAAATGACAAGCCTGGACAAACTCTTATATGAAGGAAAGCGCTCCCGAGGACACATGAGAATTATCGTCAAGCTAGTTTTCATCACGTTCATATGATTCGCGTTTGTTACTTTGATAATTTGGTATGTGGGTGGACCAGTGCTTGGGTGCTGCCCTTACTTGGACAAGCATCCCACTTATGATTAACCTCTATTGCAAGCATCCACAACTACAAAAGAAGTATCAAGGTAAACCTAACCATAGCATGAAACATATGGATCCAAATCATCCCCTTACGAAGCAATGCATAAACTAGGGTTTAAGCTTCTGTCACTCTAGCAACCCATCATCTACTTATTACTTCCCAATGCCTTCCTCTAGGCCCAAACAATGGTGAAGTATCATGTAGTCGATGTTCACATGACACCACTAGAGGAAAGACAACATACATCTCATCAAATTATCGAACGAATACCAAATTCACATGACTACTTATAGCAAGACTTCTTCCATGTCCTCAGGAACAAACGTAACTACTCACAAAGTATATTCATGTTCATAATCAAAGGTATATTAATATGCATAATGGATCTGAACATATGATCTTCCACCAAGTAAACCAAGTAGCATCAACTACAAGGAGTAATCAACACTACTAGCAACCTACAGGTATCAATCTGAGGTTTTGATACAAAGATTGGATACAAGAGATGAACTAGGGGAGAGGAGGTGATGCTGATGAAGATGTTGATGAAGATAACCCTCCCCAAGATGGGAGAGTTGTTGGTGATGACGAAGGTGACAATTTCCCCCTCCCGGAGGGAAGTATCCTCGGCAGAACAGCTCCACCGGATCCCTAGATTGGTTCCGCTAAGGTTCCGCCTCGAGACGGCGGCGTTTTGTCCCGAAAGCCTCCTTGATTTTTTCTAGGTCAAAACACCTCATATAGGAGAATATGGGTATTGGGGAGTCAACAGGTGGCCCACGAGGCAGGGGGGGCGCCAAAGGGGATGCGCCCCACCCTCGTGGACAGGTGGTGCCCCCCCCCGACGCATCTCTTTCGCCAGATATTTTTTATATTTTCTGAAACGGTGTTTCGTGGAGTTTCGGGGCTTTTTGAGTTGTGCAGAATAGGTCTCCAATGTTTGCTCCTTTTCCAGCCCATAATTCCAGCTGCCCGCATTCTCCCTGTTCATGTAAACCTTGTAAAATAAGAGATAAAAGGCATAATTATTGTGACATAACGTGTAATAATAGCCCATAGTGCAATAAATATCAACATAAAAGCATGATGAAAAATGGACGTATCATGTCCCATGTGACGTTATAAATAAAAGAGGCCAAAGAGCCCAAATAAAAAGAGAGACTAAAGAGCCCAAAAGAAAAAAGGTCTCCAAAAAAGAGGAGTCTAAAAATATGAGAGAAAAAGAGAGAAGGGACAATGTTACTATCTTTTTCCACACTTGTGCTTCAAAGTATCACCATGTTCTTCATGATAGAGAGTCTCCTATTTTGTCACTTTCATATATTACTACTGGGAATTTTCATTATCGAACTTGGCTTGTATATTCCAGCGATGGGCTTCCTCAAATGCCCTAGGTCTTCATGAGAAAGCAATTCGGATGCACGCCCACTTAGTTTTCTTTTGAGCTTTCATACACTTATAATTCTAGTGCATCCGTTACATGGCAATCCCTACTCAGTCACATTGATATCGATTGATGGAAATCTCCATAGTACATTGATTTGCCTATTTGATGTGAGACTTTCTCCCTACTTTTGTCTACTACCACCTTCTATTCAACCCATAGTGATATGTCCATGGCTCACGCTCATGTATCGCATGAAGAGTTGAAAAAGCTGAAGCGCGTTAAAAAGTATGAAACAATTGCTTGGCTGACACTAGGGTGGGCATGATTTATAATTTGTGCTGAGAAGAGGGAGCATAACAAGACTATGATTTTGTAGGGATAACTTTCTTTAGCCATGTTATTTTTGAAGCTTCATAATTTTCTTTTTAGTATGCTTGAAGTATTATTGTTTTGATGTCAATGAACTTTTGTTTTGAATCATATGGATCTGAACATTCATGCCAAATGAAGAAGAAATACATTGCTAAATATGTTAGGTAGCATTCCACATCAAAAATTATGTTTTTATCATTTACCTACTCGAGGACGAGCAGGAATTAAGCTTGGGGATGCTTGATACGTCTCCAATCTATCTATATTTTTTTTATTATTTCATGCTATTATATTATCAACTTTGGTTGTTTTATATGCATTAATATGCTATTATATATATTTTTGGGAGTAACTTATTAACCTAGAGCCTAGTGCCAGTTTCTGCTTTTCCATGTTTTTGAGCTTCAGAGAAAAGGAATATCAAACAGAATCAAACTTTCGCGATGATTTTTTTGGACAGAAACACACCCACGTGACTTGCAGTAGGGGCCAGGGAAGCCATGGGGTGGCCACAAGACGTAGGGGCGTGCCCGTGGGCTTGTGCCCCCCCCCGTGACTCCCCTGCACTGCCGCTTTGCCCTATATATTCTCAAATATTCCCAAAACTCTAGAGGGAGCAACGAAATACTTTTCTACCGCCGCAGGTCTCTGACTTCATGAGATCCCATCTGGAGGCCTTTCCGACACTCTGCCGAAGGGGGATTCGATCACGGAGGGCTTCTACATCAACCTTGCTGCCCCTCCGATGATGCGTGAGTAGTTTACCACGGACCTACGGGTCCATAGCTACTAGCTAGATGGCTTCTTCTCTCTCTTTGATCTTCAATACAATGTTCTCCTCGATGTTCTTGGAGATCTATTCGATGTAATATTCTTTTGCGGTCTGTTTGTCGAGATCCGATGAATTGTGGATTTATGATCAGATTATCTAGGAATATTACTTGAATCTTCTTTGAATTATGATATGCATGATTTGATATCTTTGTATTTCTCTTCGAATTATTGGTTTGGTTTGGCCAACTAGATTGGTAGTTATTGCAATGGGAGAGGTGCTTAGTTTTGGGTTCCATCTTGCAGTGTCCCCACCCAGTGACAGAAGGGGTAGTGAGGCGCGTATTGCATTGTTGCCATCAAGGATAAAAAGATGGGGTTTATATCATATTGCTTGAGTTTATCCCTCATAACTTTGCGCTTTTCTATCAATTGCTCGACAGTAAATTTTTTACCCACCGTATGCTTTATTCAATAGAGAAGCCTCTAGTGAAACCTATAGCCCCCGGGTCTATTTTCTGTCTTATATTTTCTGATCTATAAAACCAAAAACCCCAAAATATCTTGCTGCAATTATTTTGTGTTTACTTTATTTAGATTTTTATTTTAGTTTTAAATCTATCTCTATCAGATCTCACTCTTGTTCGTGACATTGAAGGGATTGGCAACCCCTTTTTCGTGTTGTGTGCAAGTGTTTGTTAGTTTGTGCAGGTGCATATATTGGAGACTTTCTTGTACCTCCTACTGGATTGATACCTTGGTTCTTAGCTGAGGGAAATACATATCTCCACTTTGCTGCATCACCCTTTCCTCTTCAAGGGAAAAATCAACGCAAGCTCAAGAACTAACACTAGTCTGCACGCCTGGGATGCCTCCATTTCAGTTAAACTGGGAAAAAAACTTTGGGTCGTTCAATTTGTCGACCGCCTCGTTTCTTGTCAGCAAGGTAGAATTTTGACGATCTATAGGACAAAGATGAGCCAGTAAACTAACTGGATGAAAGTAGTGGCCAAGTTGCTCAAACCGCTCGCGGCATCGAGGCCACTATCACGAGGATAACCCTGCAAGCAAAGTTTAGATGGTCTATGCTGCCTCTTATGTACTCGAAAGTTTGTTCAGACCAACTTTAATTTTAGCAAGAAGTACCATCGAGTGAACGCCACTTACCAGTCTGTACCCTAGGTAATTAAAGTGTATCGATGGATGATATTGGATGTGTCGTCTCAATCATTGGGAGGCGCAAACATGTTGAACTTGTGTAGATCTGAATAATTTTTGTGTATGTTAGCTATGAATATTGGCTTATGATCTATGAAGCATTTGGATGCATAAACATGCTATACTTGTCTATACATGAATCTTTTGAGTTGTTGATTGTGAATGTTGGCTATGAATATGAACGTATCATGTGAACCAGAGTTTGATCTGAATGTTTACCTTTTCTATTGTACTTGTGTGTGAACTTGTTAGAATGTATAACATGGGATTGTTAGAATGTATACTGTTGGATTGTGACATGCCCAAACCAGCAGCGCGACCAGACTGCCAGCTGCCGCTTAGGGGACGGAGGCGGTACCTCGCGTCGTGGCCCACGCCCCCCGTTAAATCCAGTTCGCCCCATTCCCCAACAGCCAGAATGGGATGTAAGTTTCATATTCTTTCCCCAAGCGCTTCTAGGGGATTGAAGAAGGGCGACATCCAATCCACCACTGGTGATGGTTGCCTTTCCAAGTGACTTTTAGAGAAAAAACTGAAGTTTTAGTTTCACATAAGAAAGTGCATGTTTCAGAGGCAGAACATTTAAATCAGCACACACATTTCAAACATGGATAACAGAATGTTGGGAATTTTAGTCATGGTTGAAAATGGAACTAACAACAAGTGAACATCATGCTGATCAACATTCATGTACGGCACATCTTCATATGATGCACAGTAAAAAATATATGCTTTTTCAAAATGCCAAGACAATGTCGAGCGTGCGAAAAACTGTGTAAAGTAGGGACAAAATTTCGGCAAGTGGTGGAGGTGGTGTGTGTAGATGACATGGTGGGGCCCACATGTCAATAATAGCTGAGGAAATTTTTATCTATTTTTCAAGTGCACCATTTGGAATCAAATCCGTAAAATATAGCTTTTGGGTGATACGGCTCTAGCGACCGGGCTTCTACAGGTATGTTCAAAATAACGAAGGCACTCTTTTTCACTTCTCTAAGGCGGTCTTCCCCGGCTTCGGTTCGTTCATGTTCGTGTCCACGATGTCCTCTTCCGTCTTTGTGTGCTCGCCGCGTCGCCGTCGTCTTCTGTTGTCAACATGCTCAACAAATGAGTGGAATCTGGAGAGGACTGTACGTCCAGAGGCTGATAGTCGGGACCCACCAGGACCATGGCCGTATGCAAGCAAGTGACTCATTTAAAAAAAATGCTTCTTCCTAATTGTATAGTGCGATTTGGGCCCACGGGTTTGTCAACCTAGTAGTCTGAAAGCACAAGTGCTTCCTGGGTGATATTGGTAATTATTGTCAACATATCTCTTGTTGGACTGATATCTTTACCTAGTACTCCCTCCGTTCCTTTATGTAAGGTGTATTATTCTCGGCACGGTGACCAAGGCACATAATTATAGACATGTTAGGACGAAATTACCCTTTGCTAATTTATTGTTTAGTGGCAAGTAAATTAATTAGTCCAGGAGAGTAAGAGATACATGCAATCGACATAGAGATAGTTTCCTTCTTTTGCTACAAGGAGAGATACAGACAATCAGGAGAGAGATACTTTTCTTTTTTATGGAGGGCTAATAAGGGAATTAGAAGAAATGCACCTTACATTCTGAAATTTTATCAAAAAACAAATACACGTTATATAAAGGAACGGAGGGAGTATATCTCAGATGAGTTCAACAATAGAGTGGCAAGGACAAGAGGATGTGGAACTCCTTCAAAATTCTACGGAAAAAAGATTGGCATTAGCTCAAGACTCTTCGTTTTTATTTTAGTGATCCAAGATCACATTGAGTCCATAGGACAACCAATCCTATTAAAAGGGGATGAGGTGATGCTTAATGGTCTACTTGCTCAAAGTGCTTAGTGATATTGCTCCAAAACCCTCAGCCACTTTCTCACTTCCAAATATGTCCAAAACCCAAAGTCAAACTCGGCCCCACTGATTTGATCTATCCGGCGCCATCGAGGTCATTTAACATTCCACCATCAGAAACCCTAGACATGTCGGTCACACCGAGATGGCCTTGCAAACTCTCTGTTGCCTATTGTAATTATTTTGGTCTCACCAAATGTGCAATCGGTCCCACCAAGTTTGCCTAACCAATTATGTGTTTGCCCGTTGCTAAAATCGGTCTCACGGAGTTCATGCAATCGGTCTCACCGAGATGAGGTTTTGCCCTAGCCCTAGGACATCGGTCCCACCGAGTTTATCATGTAGGTCCCACCGAGATTAGTAACATTCACATTTTGAACTAAATCAGTCTCACCAAGTTCTTCTATTTGGTCTGACCGAGTTGGGTCAAATGTGTGTAACGGTTGGATTTTGTGTGCAGGCTATATACAACCCTCCAACCCCATCTCCATTTGAGAGAGAGCCATAAGAACATGCCTACACTTCCACTACTCATTTTTTGAGAGAGAACCATCTCCTCATGTGTTGAGATCAAGACATTCCAATCCAACCACAAGAATCTTGATCTCTGGCCTTTCCCAAGTTGCTTTTCACTCAAATCATCTTTCCACCATAGCCAAATCTGTGAGAGAGAGTTGAGTGTTGGGGAGACTATCATTTTAAGCACAAGAGCAACGAGTTCATCATCATCATACCAACTATTACCTTTTGCAGAGTGGTGTCTCCTAGATTGGTTAGGTGTCGCTTGGGAGCCTCGACAAGATTGTGGAGTTGAACCAACAAGATTGTAATGGCAAGGAGATCGCCTACTTTGTGAAGATCTACCCAAGTGAGGCAAGTCCTTCGTGAGCGAGGGCCATGGTGGGATAGACAAGGTTGCTTCTTTATGGACCCTTCGTGGACTCGCGCAGCCGTTACCCTTCGTGGGTTGAAGTCTCCATCAACGTGGATGTACGATAGCACCACCTATCGGAACCACGCCAAAAATCTCCGTGTCTTCATTGCGTTTGCACACTCCAATCCCATCACTTTAATTCTTGCAAATAGCATGCTTTACTCTTTCCGCTTCTTAGAGCATCTCCAGCCGCGCCCCCAACAGGCCCTCCCCAGGCGTTTTTGCCGCGCTGACGCCAAAAAAACGGCCCAGTCGCGCCCCCAGAAGCCCGTTTTTCACCGGCTCGGGCCAAAACTGGTGCCAGCGGACCCAGGCCGAACCCGGCGCCCTGAGGGGCGCTTGGGGAGCCGGCACAAACGAAAAAGGCACGTGGGTCAACCATGTCGGCGACCAGAGGGCCTTTTCCCGCCGTTTCTTGACGCTTTTCCCTCGCATACCTCCCGCTCGCTCGGCTTCCTCCCGCCATTCCCTCCCTTCCTCCCGCCAAACCCCCTCCCGCTCGCCTTCCAGTCGCCGCCATGCCGCCGAAGAAGTACGCCATGCCGCGCGCGGCGGCAACCGCGACCCGCACCGTGGCCTAGCCGAAGCAGAGGAAGCTGAGGGCACCGCCATCGAAGCCACCGGGCATGTCGAACGCCGAGTGGAGAGTGTAAGTTCAGCGACGCGATGTAGTCACCGCCGACCGGCGGAACAGGGCCATCGCCAAGAAGGCCCGCGACAACGCGGCGCGCGCGGCGGCGGCTGCGGCGGCCTCCTCATCGATCGACCACGCGGGGATGATTAATCCACCCGTCGTCAGCCACGCCCAGTACGCGCCCTGGGGACAGCAAGGCATCGGTTCTCCATGGGGATCGTTGTTGCCCGGCTACGCCGATGGCGATGCGCACGGTGGGTTCAACCCAAACGTGACCTTCCCCCATGGCCACCCCGCGACGTGCACACCCTCGCCCGCAAGGTTGTCAGAATCGCGATTTTGAATCGGATCGGAGCCCTGATGGTAGGATCGCAAATCGTGGAATCTTCACTATCAGGATCGTAGAAACGTAGATTCTATGAACTAAAGTCGCAGAATCAGAGGGGTTAGTTTGGATCGTAAAGTCATAGAATCGTACAACATAATCGTGATTCTGACAACCTTGCTCGCCCGCCTACGTCGGCATGCAGTACCCTCCATACAACTACTCGCCACCCGCCTACGCGTCCACACCGACGCCCCATCTCCACCGTGGACCGCTGCCCTTCTCGCACCTCGGTGACACCGACGACATAGGAGCTGACATGGACGACATCATCGCGACAGGTTCGACCGCGGCCGCCGCGTCTCCCGGGTTCGCCACCCAGGACGAGGTAGTGGATCTCAACGGCAGCATGGAGGCCGAGCTCGGCTACGTCTACGGTGAGGACGTGCATGAAGCACAGGAACCCGAGGAGGAGGAGGAGGACGAGGAGGAGGAGGAGGAGGAGCCGGCTCCTGATCCGACGAAGGGGCGCCAGAAGAAGAAGCGGGTGGCTAGGCGAGGTGAACTGCGCATCAAGTGGGCGTCCAAGGAGGAGGAATGCCTCGCCGAAGCATGGAAAGTCGTCTGCCTCGACCCAACCACCGGCACGAACCAGAGCTTCGAGACGTACTGGGACCGCATCAAGGCCGAGTTCGACGAGCGGAAGCTCGTCGACCCCTACTTCAAAGGCGTCTACATGCAGGGCAGCTCCAAGGCGATGGCGAACCATTGGGGGCGTATCCAGGGGGCGTGCAACAAATGTCATGGTATCGTCGAGGAGGTCGCGGCTCGTCCGGAGAGCGGTGCCAGCGTTGAGGATCTGGTACGCACGCCGTTCGCCCGCTTCTGTTCGTCGTCTACGCCCGCCAACTGTTTGTTCCTCCGCGCAGTTGCTGCGCATGTTTGCCATGTATTGGCATGACAAGCTCGATGCCGACTTCAAGTACCTCCAC
The DNA here is from genome assembly GCA_902687465.1 of Secale cereale. Taxonomy (NCBI): domain Eukaryota; kingdom Viridiplantae; phylum Streptophyta; class Magnoliopsida; order Poales; family Poaceae; genus Secale; species Secale cereale. The sequence continues at coordinate 330,719,929 of LR738709.1, forward strand.
GTCTACAAGCACATTGACAAGTGCGAGAAGTGGGCGGAAGTCCGACGTACCCTCGACAAGGCCAAGGAGACATACAAGCCGGACGTGACGACTCCGGGCGCGTCAGAGGTGCGGCCGGGCGGACACAAAGTGGCAAAGAAGGGGAAACACACAGACGCGGCAACCGCGTGAGTGCAGGAGTCCATCGAGCATTGCCTCGCCGACGCCCAGGCCCGGGCCGTCCTGCGCGAAGAGAAGACCGAGGCGCGGTGGTCGTCGTTGTTGACGAACAGCGCCATCAAGCTCGACCTGCTCCGGACCAACGTCGACCTGCTCCGGACGAACGTCACCGCGAAGAAGAGGAACACCGACATGGCTTTTCTGATGGGCGGGGCGGACATGCTCCAGAGCAACGACGAGCAGCTCAAGGCGTGGTACATGGCGGAGCGCGGCCTCATCCTGAACCAGCTGCAGACGACGCCGACAACGCCGACGACGCCGACGACGCCAGCTCCCGAGCCCACGGCCACACCGACGCCAAGCCCGAACGATGCCTCTACATCGCCGCCCAGCAGTACCGAAGCCGCGCCGACACAGCCCAGCACCGAAGCAGCTCCGACACCGCCGAGCCCGCGCACGCCGACTCCGCCAACGCCTGGAGCCGACCCCGCCGAGTGATTCATTGCGCACGCGAACTTGCGGTGCTCTGTTTTTTGTAATGCCAGACTACATCCGATCGCCGGATTTGTGGCGTCTTTTGTGAGCGGGAACGACCTAGTTCAAATTTCCCGCATCCTGGGGCCGGCGCTTGGGGGCGTGACTGGGAGCTAGGTCGCCCACAGGGGCCGAACTAGCGCCGGCACGCCCCCAGGCCGCTCTAATTAGGCGCCCTTGGGGGCCGAACGGCTGGAGATGCCCTTATACTCTTGTCATGATTGCTAGAAATGTAGTGTGAATGCTTAATCTTGTGCTAAAACTCAACCTCAACTTGAAGAGAAATTAAAAACTACCACTTTTGCTCATTGAGGGTTTAATTACCCCCATCTACACCCCTCTTCTCGATCCTTCAATTGGTATCAGAGCATTGATCTCCATTGCTTTGGTTTAATCACCATTGGAGAAAGATTGATGAGTCTATGTTCAGGAGTATTAGACGTAGAGTATCTTTTCTTGATGGAGAGTTTTATGATTCTTGGAAAAATGAGATGCTTGAGATTTTCAAAGAATAGAACTTGAACACTCGATGAGCATCTTGACATGGTTCGCAATCTTAGAACTGTTGATCTTATCACTAGAGGATTCTCTAGAAATTTTCTTGTTTGCTTACCTACTTTCAAATGTTCTTATACCATATGGAATTATCTTGAGAAGCGGTTACCAAACTATTCCTTGAAGAACCTTGATGAATTTTTTCACAAGACAATTTCTTTTCATAAGATGGACTCTAGATATCCTGAGTTTGTTGAATGTTTCCTTGAAATTTGTTATCTTATGCGTGCCAAATGAAATGCTAGAATCGTAGGCGATATCATCTTAGAAGCTATAAGTCGAAATTCCAAGGACTCACTTGACCTAGGTGATGATCATATTGACGACGATGTTGAGCACGACTATTATGATGGTGATGATAGTGACCTCAATGAGTCGATGAGACACTTTGGTCTTATGGCTAATCTTCGTGGCTACATGTCTGGATGAAAGGAATGGGTTCTTGATAGTGGATGTACTGACCATATGATCGGAGATAGAGATGTGTTCCATGAGCTTGCAAATAACAATGGTCCCCGCAAGTATGTCACTTTTGGTGATAACTCTAAGGGTAAGGTAGTTAGCCTTGGTAAGGTGGCCATCTCACATCATAGCTCTATCCAAAATTCCATGCTCATTGAATCCCTTGGTTATAATCTGCTTTCGGTATCTAGACTAGCTGACTTTGGTTTCAAAGTTTTATTTACTGGAGTAGATTGCCAAGTGTTTCGTAGAGATATTATAAAATGGTCTTTACCGTTACTCGTTGAGGTGACCTATACATTGTTGATATCACTAAGAAAGTTCAACCTAGAACTTGCTTAATTTCTAAATTTTCTAAAGGTTGGTTATGGCATAGAAGGTTAGGTCATGTGGGCATGCAAAATCTTGATAAGCTTATCCAAGGTGATAATATCCTTGGTGTTAAAGATGTTATATTTGACAATGATAGACTTTGTAGTGCTTGTCAAGCAGGAAAACAAGTCAGAGGACATCATCCCGTGAAGAACATCATGACCACGAGAAGACCGCTTGAGCTACTTCACGTGGATCTTTTTGGTCCCAACATTTACAAGATTCTCAGTGGTAACTCGTTCGGATTGCACATTGTTGGTGATTTTTCAAGATTTTCGTGGGTGTTATTTCTTGATGATAAATCACAGGTCCAAAGGATCTTCAAGAACTTCGCTAGGAAGGCCCAAAACCAATTTGAAGTGAAGATGAAGAAGGTTCGGAGCGACAATAGAACGGAGTCCAAGAACGCCAATGTGGATACCTTTCTTGACGAAGAAGGGATTTCACATGAGTTCTCGGCTACGCACACACCTCAACAAAATGGAGTTGTTGCGAGGAATAACTGGACACTAATTGAGATGGCAACAATGATGCTTAATGAATACAAGACGCCAAGACACTTTTGGGCGGAAGTAGTTGAGACAACTTGTCATGCTACCAATTGACTATATCTTCATAACCTTCTCGGCAAGACGGCATATGAGCTTCTCACTAGTAACAAACCCCAAGTTGGATACTTTCAAGTATTTGGCTCAAAGTTTTACATTCTTGATAAGCATCGTCGTTCAAAATTTGCCCCTAAATCTCATGAAGGTTTCCTACTCGGTTATGGCTCAAACTCTAACACTTACTGTGTCTACTACAATTTCACCTGAAAGGTTGAAGGGATGGTGGATGTGAAGTTTGATAAATCTAATGACTCCCAAGTAGAGCAATTGCCAATTGATGTAGGAGATAAAGATCTGTCGGAAGCAATTCAAGACTTGTCTATTGGCAAGATTCGTCCAACGGAGGTGAAGGAGAGTACTTCGTCCATTCAAGTGGAAGCCTGAACTTCACACCAACATGAACCACAAGTTGACTTGGAGGCATCCACAAGTTGGACAAGTCAAGACGAAGGAAACGAGGAAGTATAGCAAGATGAACCGTATCGACCTCCTTCCCCACCTTCACAAGAGAATATCAACGCGAACAAGAATGAAGAAGGACAAGAAGAATAAGAAGCAGAAGAAGAAGAAGAAGAAGAAGAAGACGAAGAAGAAGAAGAAGAAGAAGAAGAAGAAGACAATGATGAGGATGTTCCACCCCGACCCAAACAAAACCTCTCACGAGTTAGAGCAATAATTGCAAGAGATCATCCTGTAGATCAAATCTACAATGAGATTCAAACCGGGAGAATTACTTGCTCTAAATCTCGTTTAGCTAACTTATGTGAACATTATTCATTCATTTCTAATGTTGAACCTATGAAGGTTGAAGAAGCTCTTTATGATCCAGATTGGGTGAATGCTATGCACGAGGAACTACATAACTAAGAGAGAAACCAAGTATTGACATTGGTTGAGAAGCCCGATGACAAGCACAATGTCATTGGAACCAAATGGGTGTTTCAGAATAAGAAAGATGAAGATGGACAAGTTGTACGCAACAAGGCCCGCATCGTCGCTCAAGGCTACACTCAAGTCAAAGGTATGGATTACGGTGAGACATATGCCCCCGTTGCTAGACTTGAGTCCATACGCATCTTACTTGCTTATGCCCGTCACCATGGCATCACTTTATACCAAATGGACATTAAAAGTTATTTTTTTAATGTTGAAATTGAGGAGGAAGTTTATGTTAAACAACCTCCCGGCTTTGTTAATACCAAGAAACCTAATCATGTCTACAAACTTCACAAATCTCTGTATGGTCTTAAACAAGCTCCTAGAGCATGGTATAAATGCTTGACCAAATTTCTTATTGAAAAATGCTTTGAAATTGGGAAAATTGATTCCACACTTTTTCCTTAAAAGGGTTAATGATGAATTATTTGTGTGCCAAATTTATGTGGATGATATCATATTTGGTTCTACTAGCCCCCACTTTAGTGAAAAAATTGGAAGGCTAATGTGAGAGATGTTTGAGATGTCTATAATGACTGAACTCAATTTTTTTCCTTGGTTTGCAAATCAAGCAAACTAAGGAAGGTACCTTTGTTTCTCAAACAAAGTATACCAAGGATATTTTCAAGAAGTTCAACATGCAAGAAAGCACCCATGCCTACTAGTGGACACCTTGACTTGACTGAGGATGGAAAACGGTTGACAAAAAGGTTTACCGCTCAATGATTGGTTCATTGTTATATCTATGTGCATCCCATCCCAATATCATGCTAAGTGTGTGCATGTGTGCACGATATGAAGCGGCCCCTAAAGAATGTCATCTTAAGGCTGTGAAAAGGATAGTGAGATACTTAATTCATACACCAAACTTTGGCATTTGGTATCCTAATAGGTCTTCTTTTGATCTTGTTGGCTACTCCGATTCGGACTATCCCAGCGACAAGGTTGATAGAAAGTCCACTTTGGGTACTTGTCAATTTCTTGGTAGATCCCTTGTGTCTTGCTCCTCCAAGAAAAAAAAACTCGGTATCCTATCCACCGCTGAAGCGGAATACATTGCCGCTGGATCATGTTGTGCTGAATTACTTTGGATGACCCAAACCCTTAAGGATTATGGGATATATGTAAAACATGTTCCATTGCTTTATGATAATGAGAGTGCTATTAAGATTTCTAACAATCCCGTGCAACATTCTTGAAATAAGCTTATTGAAGTTCGTCATCATTTCATTCGAGATCATCACTACTGCAAGATGCTGCTTGCTACCTCTTGAGCTTGCGTTGTTTTTCCCTTGAAGAGGAAAGGGTGATGCGGCACAGTTGCGTAAGTATTTCCATCAATTTTTGAGAACCAAGGTATCAATCCAGTAGGAGACTACACGCGAGTCCCTCGTAATTACACAAACAAATAAGAACCTTGCAACCAACACGATAAAGGTGTTGTCAATCCCCTCTCGGCCACTTGCAAAAGTGAGATCTGATACAGATAATAACATAAATATTTTTGGTATTTTGTTTTATAGATTGAAAGTAAAGATTGCAAAACAAAAGTAAAGTAAAGATAAATAGTTGATGGAAGATTTATATGATGGAAGATAGACCCGGGGGCCATAGGGTTCACTAGTGGCTTCTCTCAGGATAGCTGATTTCTACGGTGGGTGAACAAATTACCGTCGAGCAATTGATAGAAAAGCGCATAGTTATGAGAATATCTAGGCATGATCATTGTATATAGGCATCACGTCCGTGACAAGTAGACCGAAACGATTCTGCATCTACTACTATTACTCCACACATCGACCGCTATCCAGCATGCATCTAGAGTATTAAGTTCATAAGAACAGAGTAACACTTTAAGCAAGATGACATGATGTAGAGGGATAAGCTCATGCAATATGATATAAACCCCATCTTTTTATCCTCGATGGCAACAATACAATACGTGCCTTGCTGCCCCTGCTGTCACTGGGAAAGGACACCGCAAGATTGAACCCAAAGCTAAGCACTTCTCCCATTGCAAGAAAGATCAATCTAGTAGGCCAAACCAAACTAATAATTCGAAGAGACTTGCAAAGATATTTAAAACATGCATAAAAGATTTCAGAGAAGAATAAAATATTGTTCATAGATAATCTTGATCATAAACCCACAATTTATCGGATCTCGACAAACACATCGCAAAAAGAATTACATCAAATAGATCTCCAAGTAGATCAAGGAGAACTTTGTATTGAGATCAAAAGAGAGAGAAGAAGCCATCTAGCTAATAACTATGGAACCTAAGGTCTATGGTAAACTACTCACAACTCATCGGAGAGGCTATGGTGTTGATGTAGAAGCCCTCCATGATCGATTCCCCGTCCGGTAAAGCTCCTGAACAGGCCCCAAGATGGGATCTCACGGGTACAGAAGGTTGCAGCGGTGCAATTAGGGTTTCGTGGTGCTCTCGGATGTTTTTAGGGTACATGGATATATATAGGAGGAAGGAGCATGTTGGTGGAGCTACAGGGGGCCCCGAGGGTGGGGGGTAGTGCCTACCCCCCTGGGCGCCCCCTGCCTCGTGGCCACCCCGTGGCTTCCCTGGCGTATACTCCAAGTCTTCTGAGTTGTACTTGTTCCAAAAACGATCCTCCGAAAGGTTTCATTCCATTTGGACTCCGTTTGATATTCCTTTTCTGCGAAACACTGAAATACGCAAAAACAACACTTTGCACTAGGCCTTGGGTTAGTAGGTTAATCCCAAAAATAATATAAAAGTGTATAATAAAGCCCAATAAACCTCCAAAACATATATTTTGATAGCATGGAACTATAAAAAATTATAGATACATTGGAGACGTATCACTGCTAACGTGACACTACAATCAGAGACCCTTCGACGAAACTGTGTGCGATGCAATAATCACAAACGGGGGTGAAAAAACCCATCAAAAAAGGTGCAAAACATTTGCAATGATGGATGCGTCAAACACGGTTCAAATTTTAGTTGCGTGTGGGATGCAGGGCATACGGTTCAGTTCAATTAACTGTTTGCGATGAGGATGAACAAAAGAAACGGGCAGCCAGATGAAGGTGTATGTGATATACAACATACGGTTCGCTCGGATGAACTGTTTGTGATTAGGCAACACAAAATAAACGGTGAGCCAGATCAAGGTGTGTGAGATATATGGCATGCGGTTCACTCGGATGAACTGTTTGTATTGAGACAAGAGAACATAAACGGTTCAATACAACAAGATGTGTGTGATATGCGGCAAACTTGTCTTTATTCAGAAATATGTGTGAAGACCGATAATAACACATATGATTCCTTATAATAAGACGTATGTGATATGCTCTGTCTACACAACATCTATTGGCCATTGGGCGACGGGCGGTCATCCAGGTACGCGAAAGGATGCAAAGAGGGCATCCTATATCAGCAAGGACTAGCTATTTTACCAACAACTCATCTAAGAGAACTCTCAAGTTAACTGTGCTCAGGCTGGAGCAGCCATGAGAAGGGTGACCGGACGGGAAGTTGTCAAAATTTCAAAACCCACTGATGGGATGGATCATGAAGGTCCTTAGATCATAATTGTCCACTAAGGACCTACATGATACGTCCCATTAGTGGGGTTTTTTAACACATGTTAAAGAAGGTCTACCGCATTACTTTTTGACAATGTGCGATACCTAGCATACAGTTGATCCATCCGACCTGTTTGTGACGGAATAAGCCGTGTGTGTTGTGGGGTGGAATTAACCTCAAGGTCCTTGTTTTGTTTTGTTTTTGTTTTTTAAACACATGTTAAAGAAGGTCTACCGCATTACTTTTTGATAGTGTGCGATACGTGGCATACAGTTGATCCACCCAACCTGTTTGTGATGGAATAAGCCGTGTGTGTTGTGGGAAAATGCTTGATAGTATTCAACTGTTTGCGATTGATGAATTCATCACCGACAGGTTCCCTAGTGTGGTTCGTGTTCATCTGATCATCATCTACTTCTTGTGCTAGCTCGATGTTCCTTCTATGCTAAGTTTCCATTAATTGATGGTGTTTTATGAACACGCCACCGTTTCCCGCCACCCACCGATATTGCGCATAAACCTAGGCGGTGCGCGACGCACGGAGGCGATAAGCGTAGCCTATAGCACATCCACCTTTTCCAAGCATGCCAACCCACCAAAGTGCCACCTCTGCCATCAACCTCGTCGGCGAGGAAAACAAGCAGGCGCCACGGCCCGTCGAGGCCGAGGTGCTCCCCGGCAATGCGATGGACGACGTCGTGATGCGCGTCATCGCCAGGGTTGAGCAGACCTTTGGCGCATGGCGCTTGAGTGCCGCAGATCAATATAGGCATGTCAGCGCCGATAGGCTGCAGCTCACCACACAACTCTACCGATGGTGCACCGCAAAGCAAGCTAGGCGCGTCCACACAGATAGGCTGCGGCTCGCCGCTCGGCGAGACCGTTGGAGCGCCGCAGAGCGACAGGCATGGTGCGCCGCATAGCAAGAGCGGATCCATCGACGCTTGCCTGCTGTCGAAACGGTGTCGTAGCTGGGTACACGTCCCGTCAGTACCTTCATTCCTTGCCAGGAGTGGGCAGAGGCCCTCAGCGCTGTACTTGCACCAGAGGCCGGCCGCGCCATACTTGCACCGGATGCCCACGGCACCGTTCGCATGGGTGGTGTCGTTTGCCTTGTCCGCGGCCCGCTGGATGCCAACGCGCTGGTCCGTAGTCTCGATCGCCTCCTTGGCCCAGGTGTTCACCTGGGCGCAGTAGAGGAACATGGCTGTCGCATCCTTGAGCTGGTGATCTCCGATGCCAACTTGGAGCTCGAGATCGCGCTCCAGATGCACCACGAGCATGTCGGAGGAACGCCTCCACGAGTTCACGCAGAGCCAAGAGCTACCGTAGGAAAGGGTTGCTGGTCATGGTCTCATGGACGCGTTTTATTTTGTTGAGTCGTTGCGACGTGGATAACTATGTATTAACATCAATCATAGTATTGCTCTGTTTCAATGTGTGTACTTTTTTCCGTTCTTATATATTCTGTTTCAATGTGTCTATATACGCTTTCCATTCTATATATGTGGATGATAACAACTAGATTCAAATTAGTATACAAAAACAGATAGAAAATGAAAATTTGTATAACAATTGAAATGGAATTCTATATATGTGGATGATAACAACTAGATTCAAATGAGAATGCAGGCGGACGGCGTGAGCAAGGTAGTATTTATCGGTGGCCGGAATCTAGATCGACAGGAATAGTGTACACGCCTATTGCCGAAATTTATGAGTACTGTAGTTTGAATTACACATGATTTCCACATTAGAATCCATGTGTGAACATAATAGCTGACGGTTTCCAATACAGAACCGTGTCTGATTAATAACCCCCGCCATTCACCTTCCAAACATAGAGGCGCCAAATAGAGTGCCAATCATGCGGGGGTCGGTTGTCTTGCTAGATCTTTACATTTTCTTTTTTGAACACCAGATATTTACATGGTCTGAAGATTTTATAACTCGCACATAAGTACACAAAAATATGAATTTTGAAACCATTATGGTTAGCCGTTGCATGTAGATGATGTCAATGAAATTTTGTTTTGAATCATATGGATCTGAACATTCATGCCAAATGAAGAAGAAATACATTGCTAAATATGTTAGGTAGCATTCCACATCAAAAATTCTGTTTTTATCATTTACCTACTCGAGGACGAGCAAGAATTAAGCTTGGGGATGCTTGATACGTCTCCAATCTATCTATAATTTTTTATTGTTCCATGCTATTATATTATCAACTTTGGTTGTTTTATATGCATTAATACGCTATTATATATATTTTTGGGACTAACTTATTAACCTAGAGCCTAGTGCCAGTATCTGCTTTTCCTTGTTTTTGAGCTTCACAGAAAAGGAATATCAAACATAATAAAACTTTCGCGATGATTTTTTTTGACAGAAACACACCCACGAGACTTGCAGTAGGGGCCAGGGAAGCCATGGGGTGGCCACAAGACGTAGGGGCGTGCCCCTGGGTTTGTGCCCCCCCGTGACTCCCCTGCACTGTCACATTGCCCTATATATTCACAAATATTGCCAAAACTCTAGAGGGAGCAACGAAATACTTTTCTACCGCCGCAGGTCTCTGACTTCATGAGATCCCATCTGGAGGCCTTTCCGATACTCTGTCGGAGGGGGATTCGATCACGGAGGGCTTCTACATCAACCTTGCTACCCCTCCGATGATGCGTGAGTAGTTTACCACGAACCTACGGGTCCATAGCTACTAGCTAGATGGCTTCTTCTCTCTCTTTGATCTTCAATACAATGTTCTCCTTGATGTTCTTGGAGATCTATTCGATGTAATATTCTTTTGCGGTATGTTTGTCGAGATCCGATGAATTGTGGATTTATGGTCAGATTATCTACAAATATTACTTGAATCTTCTCTGAATTCTGATACGCATGATTTGATATCTTTGTATTTCTCTTCGAATTATTGGTTTGGTTTGGCCAACTAGATTGGTAGTTATTGCAATGGGAGAGGTGCTTAGTTTTGGGTTCCATCCTGTAGTGTCCTCACCCAGTGACAGAAGGGGTAGCGAAGCGCGTATTGCATTGTTGCCATCAAGGATAAAAAGATGGGGTTTATATCATATTGCTTGAGTTTATCCATCCACATCATGTCATCTTGCTTAAGGCGCTACTCTGTTCTTATGAACTTAATACTCTAGATGCATGATGGATAGCGGTCGATGTGTGGAGTAATAGTAGTAGATGCAGGCAGGAGTCGGTCTACTTGTCACGGACATGATGCCAATATTCATGATCATTGCCTTAGATACCGTCATAACTTTGCGCTTTTCTATCAATTGCTCGACAGTAAGTTTTTTACCCATCGTGCTTTATTCAATAGAGAAGCCTCTAGTGAAACCTATAGCCCCCGGGTCTATTTTCTGTCTTATATTTTCTGATCTATAAAACCAAAAAACCCCAAAATATCTTGCAGCAATTATTTTGTGTTTACTTTATTTATATTTTTTATTTTAGTTTTAAATCTATCTCTATCAGATCTCACTCTTGTTCGTGACATTGAAGGGATTGGCAACCCCTTTTCCGTGTTGTGTGCAAGTGTTTGTTAGTTTGTGCAGGTGCATATATTGGAGACTTTTTTGTACCTCCTACTGGATTGATACCTTGGTTCTTAACTGAGGGAAATACTTATCTCCACTTTGCTGCATCACCCTTTCCTCTTCAAGGGAAAAATCAACGCAAGCTCAAGAAGTAGCACTAGTCTGCACGCCTGGGATGCCTCCATTTCAATTGAACTGGGCAAAAACTTTGGGTCATTCAATTTGTCGACCGCCTCGTTTCTTGTCAACAAGGTAGAATTTTGACGATCTATAGGACAAAGATGAGCCAGTAAACTAACTGGATGAAAGTAGTGGCCAAGTTGCTCAAACCACTCGCGGCATCGAGGCCACTATCACGAGGATAACCCTGCAAGCAAAGTTTAGATGGTCTATGCTGCCTCTTATGTACTCGAAAGTTTGTTCAGACCAGCTTTAATTTTAGCAAGAAGTACCATCGAGTGAACGCCACTTACCAGTCTGTACCCTAGGTAATTAAAGTGTGTCGATGGATGATATTGGATGTGTCGTCTCAATCATTTGGAGGCGCAAACATGCTGAACTTGTGTATATCTGAATCATTTTTGTGAATGTTAACTATGAATATTGGCTTGTGATCTATGAAACATTTGGATGCATAGACATGCTATACTTGTCTATACATGAATCTTTTGAGTTGTTGATTGTGAATGTTGGCTATGAATATGGACGTATCATGTGAACCAGAGTTTGATCTGAATGTTTACATTTTCTATTGTACTTGTGTGTGAACTTGTTAGAATGTATAACGTGAGATTGTTAGAATGTACACTGTCGGATTGTGACGTGCCCAAACTAGCAGCGCGGTCGGGCTGCCAGCTGCTGCTCAGGGGACGGCGGCGCTACCTCGCGTCGTGCCCCACGCCTCCTGTTAAATCCAGTTCGCTCCAGTCCCCAACCGCCAGAATGGGATGCAAGTTTCATATTCTTTCCCCAAGCGCTTCTAGGGGATTGAAGAAGGGCGGCATCCAATCCACCACTGGTGATGGTTACCTTTCCAAGTGACTTTCAGAGAAAAAACTGAAGTTTTAGTTTCAGATAAGAAAGTGCATGTTCCAGTGGCTGAACATTTAAATCAGCACACACATTTCAAACATGGATAACAGAATGTTGGAAATTTTAGTCATGGTTGAAAATGGAACTAACAACAAGTTAACATCATGCTGATCAACATTCATGTACGGCACATCTTCATATGATGCACAGTCAAAAATATATGCTTTTTTTGCCAAGAGAATGTCGAGCGTGCGAAAAACTGTGTAAAGTAGGGACGAAATTTCGGCAAGTGGTGGAGGTGGTGTGTGTACATGACATGGTGTGGCCCACATGTCAATAATAGCTGAGGAAATTTTTATCTATTTTTCCAGTGCACCATTTGGAATCAAATCCGTAAAATATTGCTTTTGTGTGATATGGATGTAGCGACCGGGCTACTACAGGTATGTTTGAAATAATGAAGGCACTCTTTTTCACTTCTCTAAGGCGTCTTCCCCGGCTTCGGTTCGCTCATGTCCATGTCCACGATGTCCTCTTCCGTCTTTGTGTGCTCGCCGTAGCGTCGTCGTCTTCTGTTGTCAACATGCTCAACAAACGAGAGGAATCTGGAGAGGACTGTACGTCCAGAGGCTGATAGTCGGGACCCACCAGGACCATGGCCGTGCAAGCAAGTGACTCATTTCAAAAAATGATTCTTCCTAATATGTAGTGCGCTTTGGGCCCACGAGTTTGTCAACCAAGTAGTGTGAAAGCACAAGTGCTCCCTGGGTGATTTTGGTAATTATTGTCAACATATCTCTTGTTGGACTGCTATCTTTACCTAGTATATCTCAGATGAGTTCAACAATAGAGTGGCAAGGACAAGAGGATGTGGAACCCCTTCAAAATGCTAAGGAAAAAAGATTGGCAGTAGCTCAACACTCTTCATTTTTATTTTAGTGACCCAAGATCACATTGAGTCCATAGGACAACCAATACTATTAAAAGGGGATGAGGTGATGCTTAATGGTCTACTTGCCCAAAGTGCTTAGTGATATTGCTCCAAAACCCTCAGTCACTTTCTCACTTCCAAATATGTCCAAAACCCAATGTCAAACTCGGCCCCACCGATTTGATCTATCCGGCGCCATCGAGGTCATTTAACATAGCCACCGTCAGAAACCCTAGACATTTCGGTCACACCGATATGGATCTCGGTCTCACCGAGATGGCCTCGCAAACTCTCTATTTCCTATTGTAATTATTTTGGTCTCACCAAATGTGCAATCGGTCCCACCAAGTTTGCCTAACCAATTCTCTGCTTGCCTGTTGCTGAAATCGGTCTCACCGAGTTCATGCAATCGGTTTCACCGAGATGAGGGTTTTCCCTAGCCCTAGCACATCGGTCCCACCGAGTTGATCATGTAGGTCCGACCGAGATTACTAACATTCACATTTTGAACTAAATCAGTCTCACCGAGTTCTTCTATTTGGTCTGACCGAGTTGGGTCAAATGTGTGTAACGGATGGATTTTGTGTGGAGGCTATGAATAACCCTCCACCCCCATCTCCATTTGAGAGAGAGCCATAAGAACATGCCTACACTTACACTACTCATTTTCTGAGAGAGAACCACCTACTCATGTGTTGAGATCAAGACATTCCAATCCAACCACAAGAATCTTGTTCTCTGGCCTTCTCCAAGTTGCTTTTCACTCAAATCATCTTTCCACCATAGCCAAATCTGTGAGAGAGAGTTGAGTGTTGGGGAGACTATCATTTTAAGCACAAGAGCAAGGAGTTCATCATCCTCATACCAACTATTACCTTTTGCAGAGTGGTGTCTCCTAGATTGGTTAGGTGTCGCTTGGGAGCATCGACAAGATTGTGGAGTTGAACCAAGAAGATTGTAATGACAAGGACATCGCCTACTTTGTGAAGATCTACCCAAGTGAGGCAAGTCCTTCGTGAGCGATGGCCATTGTGGGATAGACAAGGTTGCTTCTTCATGGACCCTTCGTGGACTCGCGCAGCCGTTACCCTTCGTGGGTTGAAGTCTCCATCAACGTGGATGTACGATAGCACCACCTATCGGAACCATGCCAAAAATCTCCGTGTCTTCATTGCGTTTGCACACTCGAATCTCATCCCTTTACTTTCTTGCAAATAGCATGCTTTACTCTTTCCGCTTCTTATACTCTTGTCATGATTGCTAGAATTGTATTGTGAATGCTTAATCTTGTGCTAAAACTCAACCTCAACTTGAAGAAATTAAAAACTACCACTTTTGCTCATTGAGGGTCTAATCACCCCCCTCTAGACCCCTCTTCTCGATCCTTCAATTGGTATCAGAGCATTGATCTCCATTGCTTTGGTTTAATCACCATTGGAGAAAGATGGATGAGTCTATGTTCAGGAGTATTAGACGTAGATTATCTTTTCTTGATGGAGAGTTTTATGATTCTTGGAAAAATGAGATGCGTGAGATTTTCAAAGAATAGAACCTTAACACTCGAAGAGCATCTTGACATGGTTCGCAATCTTAGAACTGTTGATCTTATCACTAGAGGATTGTCTAGAAATTTGCTTGTTTGCTTACCTACTTTCAAATGTGCTTATACCATATGGAATTATGTTGAGAAGCGGTTACCAAACTATTCCTTGAAGAACCTTGATGAGTTTTTTCACAAGACAATTGCTTTTCATAAGATGGACTCGATATATCCTGAGTTTGTTGAATGTTTCCTTGAAATTCGTGATCTTATGCGTGCCAAAGGAAATTCTAGAATCATAGGCGATATCATCTTAGAAGCTATACGTCGAAATTCCAAGGACTCACTTGACCTAGGTGATGATCATATTAACGACGATGTTGAGCATGGCTATTATGATGGTGATGATAGTGACCTCGATGAGTCGATGAGACACTTTGGTCTTATGGCTAATCTTCGTGGCTACATGTCTGGAGGAAATGAATGGGTTCTTGATAGTGGATGTACTGACCATATGACCGGAGATAGAGATGTGTTCCATGAGCTTGCAAATAACAATGGTCCCCGCAAGTATGTCACTTTTGGTGATAACTCTAAGGGTAAGGTAGTTGGCCTTGGTAAGGTGGCCATCTCACATGGTAGCTCTATCCAAAATGCCATGCTCGTTGAATCCCTTGGTTATTATCTGCTTTCGGTATCTAGACTAGCTGACTTTGGTTTCAAAGTTTTATTTACTAGAGTAGATTGCCAAGTGTTTCGTAGAGATATTATAAAATGGTCTTTACCGGTACTCGTTGAGGTGACCTATACATTGTTGATTTCACTAAGAAAGCTCAACCTAGAACTTGCTTAATTTCTAAATCTTCTAAAGGTTGGTTATGGCATAGAAGGTTAGGTCATGTGGGCATGCAAAATCTTGATAAGCTTATCCAAGGTGATAATATCCTTGGTGTTAAAGATGTTATATTTGACAATGATAGAATTTGTAGTGCTTGTCAAGCAGGAAAACAAGTCAGAGGACATCATCCCGTGAAGAACATCATGACCACGAGAAGACCGCTTGAGCTACTTCACGTGGATCTTTTTGGTCCCAACATTTACAAGATTCTCAGTGGTAACTCGTTTGGATTGGTCATTGTTGGTGATTTTTCAAGATTTTCGTGGTTGTTATTTCTTGATGATAAATCGTAGGTCCAAAGGATCTTCAAGAACTTCGCTAGGAAGGCCCAAAACCAATTTGAAGTGAAGATCAAGAAGGTTCGGAGCGACAACAAAACGGAGTTCAAGAACGCCAATGTGGATACCTTTCGTGACGAAGAAGGGATTTCACATGAGTTCTCGGCTACGTACACACCTAAACAAAATGGAGTCGTTGCGAGGAATAACCGGACACTAATTGAGATGGCAACAACGATGCTTAATGAATACAAGACGCCAAGACACTTTTGGGCGGAAGCGGTTGAGACAGCTTGTCATGCTACCAATTGACTATATCTTCATAACCTTCTCGGCAAGACGACATACGAGCTTCTCACTAGTAACAAACCCCAAGTTGGATACTTTCAAGTATTTGGATCAAAGTTTTACATTCTTGATAAGCATCGTCGTTCAAAATTTGCCCCTAAATCTCATGAAGGTTTCCTACTCGGTTATGGCTCAAACTCTCACACTAACCGTGTCTACAACAATTTAACCCGAAAGGTTGAAGAGATGGTGGATGTGAAGTTTGATGAATCTAATGACTCGCAAGTAGAGGAATTGCCAATTGATGTAGGAGATAAGGATCCTTCAGAAGCAATTCAAGACTTGTCTATTGGCAAGATTCGTCCAACGGAGGTGAAGGAGAGTACTTCGTCCATTCAAGTGGAAGCCTCAACTTCACACCAAGATGACCCACAAGTTGACTTGGAGGCATCCACAAGTGGGACACGTCAAGACGAACAAAACGAGTAAGTATAGCAAGATGAACCGTATCGACCTCCTTCTCCACCTCCACAAGAGAATATCAAGGCAAACAAGAATGAAGAAGGACAAGAAGAAGAATAAGAATAAGAATAAGAAGAAGAAGAAGAAGAAGAAGAAGAAGAAGAAGAAGAAGAAGAAGAAGAAGAAGAAGAAGAAGAAGAAGAAGAAGACAATGATGAGGATGTTCCACCCCAACCCAAACAAAATCTCTCACGAGTTAGAGCAAGAATTGCAAGAGATCATCCTGTAGAACAAATCTACAATGGCATTCAAACCGGGAGAATTACTTGCTCTAAATCTAGTTTAGCTAACTTTTGTGAACATTATTCATTCATTTCTAATGTTGAACCTATGAAGGTTGAAGAAGCCCTTTATGATCCGGATTGGGTGAATGCTATGCACGAGGAACTACATAACTAAGAGAGAAACCAAGTATTGACATTGGTTGAGAAGCCCGATGACAAGGACAATGTCATTGGAACCCAATGGGTGTTTCAGAATAAGAAAGATGAAGATGGACAAGTTGTACGCAACAAGGCCCGCATCGTCGCTCAAGGCTACACTCAAGTCGAAGGTATGGATTACGGGTGAGACGTATTTCCCCCGTTGCTAGACTTGAGTCCATACGCATCTCACTTGCTTATGCCAATCACCATGACATCACTTTATACCAAATGGACATTAAAATTTATTTTCTTGATGGTGAAATTGAGGAGGAAGTTTATGTTAAACAACCTCCCGGCTTTGTTAATCCCAAGAAACCTAATCATGTCTACAAACTTCACAAATCTCTTTATGGTCTGAAACAAGCTCCTAGAGCATGGTATAAATGCTTGACCAAGTTTCTTATTGAAAAATGATTCGAAATTGGGAAAATTGATTCCACACTTTTTCCTTAAAATGGTTAATGATGAATTATTTGTGTGCCAAATTTATGTGGATGATATCATATTTGGTTCTACTAACCCCCACTTTAGTGAAAAATTTGGAAGGCTAATGTGAGAGAAGTTTGAGATGTCTATAATGACTGAACTCAAATTTTTTCCTTGGTTTGCAAATCAAGCAAACTAAGGAAGGTACCTTTGTTTCTCAAACAAAGTATACCAAGGATATTTTCAAGAAGTTCAACATGCAAGAAAGCAGAGGTATGAAAACACCCATGCCTACTAGTGGACACCTTGACTTGACTGAGGATGGAAAACAGTTGACAAAAAGGTTTACCGCTCAATGATTGGTTCATTGTTATATCTATGTGCCTCCCGTCCCAATATCATGCTAAGTGTGTGCATGTGTGCACGATGTGAAGCGGCCCCTAAAGAATGTCATCTTAAGGCTGTGAAAATGATAGTAAGATACTTAATTCATACACCAAACTTTGGCATTTGGTATCCTAATAGGTCTTCTTTTGATCTTGTTGGATACTCCGATTCGGACTATCCCGGTGACAGCGTTGATAGAAAGTCCACTTTGGGTACTTGTCAATTTCTTGGTAGATCCCTTGTGTCTTGTCAAGTCCTGCTTGCTACCTCTTGAGCGTGCGTTGTTTTTTCGTTGAAGAGGAAAGGGTGATGCAGCACGGTAGCGTAAGTATTTCCGTCACTTTTTGAGAACCAATGTATCAATCCAATAGGAGACTACACGCGAGTCCATCGTACCTACACTAACAAATAAGAACCTTGCAACCAACACGATAAAGGGGTTGTCAATCCCCTCTCGGCCACTTGCAAAAGTGAGATCTGATAGAGATAATAAGATAAATATTTTTGGTATTTTGTTTTATAGATTGAAAGTAAAGATTGCAAAACAAAAGTAAAGTAAAGATAAATAGTTGATGGAAGGTTTATATGATGGAAGATAGACCCGGGGG
Source organism: Secale cereale (assembly GCA_902687465.1). NCBI lineage: Eukaryota > Viridiplantae > Streptophyta > Magnoliopsida > Poales > Poaceae > Secale > Secale cereale. The sequence goes on from LR738709.1 coordinate 330,738,030, forward strand.
CCATAGGTTTCACTAGTGGCTTCTCTCATGATAGCATATTTTCTACGGTGGGTGAACAAATTACTGTCGAGCAATTGATAGAAAAGCGCATACTTATGAGAATATCTAGGCATGATCATTGTATATAGGCATCATGTCCATGAAAAGTAGACCGAAATGATTCTGCATCTACTACTATTACTCCACACATCGACCACTATCCCGCATGCATCTAGAGTATTAAGTTCATAAGAACAGAGTAACGCTTTAAGTAAGATGACATGATGTAGACACCATCTTTTTATCCTCAATGGCAACAATACAATACGTGCCTTGCTGCCCCTGCTCTCATTGGGAAAGGACACCAGAAGATTGAACACAAAGCTAAGCACTTCTCCCATTGCAAGAAAGATCAATCTAGTAGACCAAACCAAACTTATAATTCTAAGAGACTTGCAAAGATATTTAAATCATACATAAAATATTTCAGAGAAGAATCAAATATTGTTCATAGATAATCTTGATCATAAACCCACAATTTATCGGATCTCGACAAACACACCGCAAAAAGAATTACATCAACTAGATCTCCAAGAAGATCGAGGAGAACTTTGTGTTGAGATCCAAAGAGAGAGAAGAAGCCATCTAGCTAATAACTATGGACCCGAAGGTCTGTGGTAAACTACCCACAACTCATCGGAGAGGCTATGGTGTTGATGTAGAAGCCCTCCGTGATCGATTCCCCCTCTGGTGGAGCTCCGGAACAGGCCCCAAGATGGGATCTCTTGGGTACAGAAGGTTGCAGCGGTGGAATTAGGGTCGCGTGGTTCTCTCAGATGTTTTCAGGGTACATGGATATATTTAGGAGGAAGGAGCATGTAGGTGGAGCTACGGGGGGCCCACGAGGGTGGGGGGTGCACCTACACCCCTTGGGCGCGCCCCCTTGCCTTGTGGCCACCCCATGGCTCCCCTGGCGTGTACTCCAAGTCTTCTGAGTGGTATTTGTTCCAAAAAAGATCCTCCCAAGGGATTCATTCCATTTGGACTCCGTTTGATATTCCTTTTCGGCGAAACACTGAAATAGGCAAAAACAACAATTTTCACTGGGCCTTTGGTTAGTAGGTTAGTCCCAAAAATAATATAAAAGTGTATAATAAAGCCCATTAAACATCCAAAATGGATAATGTAATAGCATGGAAGAATACAAAATTATAGATACGTTGGAGACGTATCAAGCATCCCCAAGCTTAATTCCTGCTCGTCCTCGAGTAGGTAAATGATAAAAACAAATTTTTTGATGTGGAATGCTACCCAACATAATTCTCAATGTAATTTTCTTTACTGTGGCATGAATGTTCAGATCCGAAATATTCAAGGCAAAAGTTTAATATTGACATCCGAATAATAATACTTCAAGCGTACTAACAAAGCAATTATGTCTTCTCAAAATAACATGGACAAAGAAAGTTCATCCCTACAAAATCATATAGTTTGGCTATGTTCCATCTTCATCACACAAAATACTCAAATCATGCACAACCCCGGTTTCTGCCAAGCAATTGTTTCATACTAATTTTTTCAAACTTTTTCAACTTTCACGCAATACATGAGCATGAGCCATGGATATAGTACTATAGGTGGAATAGAGTGGTGATTGGAGAAGACGAAAGAGGAAGATGGTCTCACATCAACTAGGTGTATCAATGGGCTATGGAGATGCCCATCAATAGATATCAATGTGAGTGAGTAGGGATTTCCATGCAACGGGTGCACTAGAGCTATAAATGTATGAAAGCTCAACAAAAGAAACTAAGTGGGTGTGCATCCAACTTGCTTCCTCACGAAGACCTAGGGCATTTGAGGAAGCCCATCGTTGGGATATACAAGCCAAGTTCTATAATGAAAATTCCCACTAGTATATGAAAGTGACAAAACAAGATACTCTCTATCATGAAGATCATGGTGCTACTTTGAAGCACAAGTGTGGAAAAAGATAGTAGCATTGTCCCTTTTTTTCTTTTTCTCCTTTTTTTCTTTTTCTTTTGTGCCTTTATTTATTTTTCTTTGGCCTTTCCTTCTCTTTTTTTGGACAATGCTCTAATAATGATGATCATCACACTTCTATTTAATTACAACTCATAGATTACAACTCGATACTAGAACAAAACATGACTCTATATGAATGCCTCCGGCGGTGTACCGGGATGTGCAATGAATCAAGAGTGACATGTATGAAAAATTATGCATGGTGGCCTTGCCACAAATACGATGACAACTACATGATCATGCATTGCAATATGACAATGATGAAGCGTGTCATAAAAAACGGAACGGTGGAAAGTTGCATGGCAATATATCTCGGAATGGCTATGGAAATGCCATAATAGGTAGGTATGGTGGCTGTTTTGAGGAAGGTATATGGTGAGTGTATGGTACCGGCGAAAGTTGCGCGGTACAAGAGAAGCTAGCAATGGTGGAAAGGTGAGAGTGCGTATAATCCACGGACTCAACATTAGTCATAAATAACTCACATACTTATTGCAAAAATCTACAAGTCATCAAAACAAAGTACTACACGCGATCCCGACCTCCACACAAAGGATGACAATCAATGAAATACCTCATGCTTCAAATTTGTTACACAACTGTTACCATACGTGCATGCTACGGGACTTGCAAACCTCGGCACAAGTATTTCTCAAATTCTCAACTACTCTACTATCATGACTCTAATATCAGCATCCTCATATCTCAAAACAATCATCAAGTATCAAACTTCTCATAATAGTGAATGCACTTTATATGAAAGTTTTTACTATACCCATCTTGGATGCCTATCATATTAGGACTAATTTTATAACCAAAGCAAATTACCATGCTGTTCTAAAGGACTCTCAAAATAATATAAGTGAAGCATGAGAGATCAATAATTTTTATAAAATAAAACCACCATCGTGCTCTAAAAAGATATAAGTGAAGCACTAGAGCAAAACTATCTAGCTCAAAAGATATAAGTGAAGCACATAGAGTATTCTAATAAATTCCGAATCATGTGTATCTCTCTCAAAAGGTGTGTCCAGCAAGGATGATTATGGTAAACTAAAAACCAAAGACTCAAATCATACATGACTCTCCAAGCAAAACACACATCATGTGGTGAATAAAAATATAGTCTCAAGTAAAGTTACCGATAGACAAAGACGAAAGAGGCGATGCCTTCCCGGGGCATCCCCAAGCTTAGGATTTTGGTTGTCCTTGAATTTTACCTTGAGGATCCTTGGGCATCCCCAAGCTTAGGTTCTTGCCACTCTTTGTTCCATTGTCCATCAAATCCTACCCAAAAACTTGAAAACTTCACAACACAAAACTTAACAGAAAATCTCGTGAGCTCCGTTAGTATAAGAAAACAAACCACCACTTTAAGGTACTGTAATGAACTCATTCTTTATTTATATTGGTGTTAAGCCTACTATATTCCAACTTCTCTATGATTCATACCCCCGATGCTACTCATAGATTCATCAAAATAAGCAAACAGCACACGAAAAACAGAATCTGTCAAAAATAGAACAGTTTGTAGCAATCTGCAACTTTCAAAAACTTCTGTAACTCTATTTTTTTTGAAATAAATTGGTGGATGTGAGGAATTTGTCTATTAATCATCTGAAAAAATCAACTTAAAAGCACTCTCCAGTAAAAGATGGCAGCAAATCTCGTGAGCGCAAAAGTTTTTGTTCTTTTACAGTTAGATCGCAAAGACTTCACCCAAGTCTTCCCAAAGGTTCTACTTGGCACGAACACTAATTACAACACAAAACCACATCTAAACAGAAGTAAAAGCAAAGAAAATAAAATTGGGTTGGCTCCCAACAAGCGCTATCGTTTAACGCCCCTAGCTTGGCATGGTACAAAAATAGATCTAGGTATTGCCATAATGATAAGGTAGATCGCGGAAACTCATCTCATCTTCCCTACGTTCAGCAACAAGTTTTCTTTGTGGCAAGTGCTACTTCTCGAGCTTGCATTGTATTCCCTCGAAGAGGAAAGGGAGATGCAGCACCGTAGCGTAAGTATTTCCCTCAGTTTTTGAGAACCAAGGTATCAACCCAGTAGGAGACCACACGTGAGTCCCTCGCACTTGCACAAATAAATAAGAAATTCGTAGCCAACGCGATAAGGGGTTGTCAATCCCTTTACAGTCACTTACGAAAGTGCGATCTGATAGAGATGATAGTTTATATTTTTGGTATTTTTTTATAAGAACATAAAATAAAAGCGATAAAAGTAAAGTAGATATAGATTGATATGTTGAGAATAGACCCGGGGCCATAGTGTTCTCTAGTGGCTTCTCTCATGATAGCGATATTCTACGGCGGGTAACCAAATTACTGTCGAGCAATTGATAGAAAAGCGAATAATTATGAGACTATCTAGGCATGATCATTGTATATAGGCATCACATCCAAGACAAGTAGACCGACTCCTGCCTGCATCTACTACCATTACTCCACACATCGACCGCTATCCAGCATGCATCTAGTGTGAGTTCATAAGAACAGAGTAACGCCTTAAGCAAGATGACATGATGTAGAGGGATAAACTAAAGAAATATGATATAAACCTCATCTTTTTATCCTCAATGGCAACAATACAATACGTTCCTTGCTGCCCCTACTGTCACTTGGAAAGGACACCGCAAGATTGAACCCAAAGCCAAGCACTTCTCCCATTGCAAGAACTATAGATCTAGTAGGCCAAACCAAACCAATAATTCGAAGAGACTTGCAAGGATATTATGAGCACACATAAAAAGTTCAGAGAAGAACCAAAATCTTTCATAGATAACCTTGATCATAAACTCACAATTCATCGGATCTCGACAAACACACCGCAAAAAGAGATTACATCGAATAGATCTCCTCGAAGACCGAGGAGAACTTTGTATTGAGATCCAAAGAGAGAGAAGAAGCCATTTAGATACTAGCTATGGACCCGAAGGTCTGTGGTAAACTACTCACAACTCATGGTGAGGGCGATGATGATGATGAAGAAGAACTTCGTGATGGATCCCCCTCCGATGGAGCTCCGGAACAGGCTCCAAGATGGGATCTCACGGGAACAGAAGGTATGGTGGTGGAATTAGGGTTTTCTCTCTGTTGTCGAAGGTTTCAGCGTATGTAGACTTATATAGGAAGAAGGAGGACACCGGGGGGGGGGGTGCTCAGGGGCCCCACGAGGCAGGGGGGCGCGCCCCCACCCTCGTGGACCACCCCTTGATCCCCTGACGTGGTTGTCAAGTCCTCCGTGCGTGATTTTCTCCAAAAATATCTCTCGCGAAGGTTTCATTCCGTTTGGACTCTGTTTGATATTCTTTTTCTGCAAAACCCTGAAAAGGCAAAAAACAACAATCTGGACTGGGCCTTTGGGTTAGTAGGTTAGTCCCAAAAATGATATAAAAGTGTATGATAAAGCCCAATAAACATCCAAAACTTCATAAATAATAGCATGGAACAATCAAAAATTATAGATACGTTGGAGACATATCAAGCATCCCCAAGCTTAATTCCTGCTCGTCCTCGAGTAGGTAAATGATAAAGAAAGAATTTTTGATGTGGAATTCTAGCCAATATAGTCTTTCAATGTAATTCTCTTAATTGTGGCATGAATGTTCAGATATGAAAGATTCAAGATAAAAGTCTATATTGACATAAGAAATAACAATACTTCAAGCATAATAACAAAGCAATCATGTCTTCTCAAAATACTATGGCTAAAGAAAGTTATCCCTACAAAATCATATAGTCTGGCTATGCTCCCTCTTCACCACACAAGATATTCATATCATGCACAACCCCGATTTCATCCAAGCACTTGTTTTCATACTCTATCTTTTCAAACCTTTCAACTTTCATGCAATACACGAGCGTGAGCCATGGACATAACACTATGGGTGGAATAGAGGTGGTTTTGGAGAAGACAAAAAGGAGGGAGATAGTCTCACATCGACTAGGTGTATCAACGGGCTATGGAGATGCCCATCAATAGATATCAATGTGAGTGAGTAGGGATTGCCATGCAACGGATTCACTAGAGCTAAATATGAATGAAAGCTCAACAAAAGAAACTAGTGGGTGTGCATCCAACTTGCTTGCTCACGAAGACCTAGGGCATTTGAGGAAGCCCATCGTCGGAATATACAAGCCAAGTTCTATAATGAAAATTCCCACTAGTATATGAAAGTGACTAAACATGAGACTCTCTACAATGAAGAACATGGTGCTACTTTGAAGCACAAGTGTGGAAAAAAGATAGTAGCAATTGTCCCTTTTTTGGGCCTTTCTTTTTTTCTTTTGGCCTTTCCCCTTTTTTTCTCTGTTTTTGCGGAGGGGCTTTATAGATTTAGCATTTCCTCCCATGGGACAATGCTCTAATAATGATGATCATCACACTTTCATTACAACTCGATATTACAACTCGATACTACAAGAAGTAGGTATGACTCTATATGAATGCCTCCGGCTGTGTACCGGTATGTGCAATGAATCAAGAGTGACATGTATGAAAAATTATGCATGGTGGCCTTGCCACAAATACGATGTCAACTACATGATCATGCAATGGCAATATGACAATATGATGCATGTCATATGAACAGAACGGTGGAAAGTTGCATGGCAATATATCTCGGAATGGCTATGGAAATGCCATGATAGGTAGGTATGGTGGCTGTTTTGAGGAAATATATGGTGACTGTTTTGAGGAAGGATATATAGTGGGTTTATAGCACCGGTGAAAGTTGCGCGGTACAGGAGAGGCTAGCAATGGTGGGAAGGGTGAGAGTGCGTATAATCCATGGACTCAACATTAGTCATAAGAACTCATATACTTATTGCAAAAATCTATGAGTCATCAAAACAAAGCAATCAACGCATGCTCCTAGGGGGGAGGTTGGTAGGATTTAACCATCGCGCGCCCCCGACCTCCACAAGGTTGGCACTCTACAAATACCTCATGCTCTAACTTCGTCACATAGCGGTTCATCATATGTGCATGCTATGGGAATCACTGACCTTAACACAAGTATTTCTTAATTTCATAATAACTCCACTAGCATGACTCTAATATCACTATCCTCATATCTCAAAACAATTATCGAGCATCCAACATCTCATTCTATTCAATACACTTGGTGTGAATTTTTTTACTACATTGACATTGGATGTCTATCATGTGAAGACTAGTTTCTTTAGCCTAAACACATTACCATGCTGTTTTAATAGACTCACAAATAAATATAAGTGAAGCATGAGAGTTCAACAATTTCTACAGAATATTACCACCACCGTGCTCTAAAAGATATAAATGAAGCACTAGAGCAAAACTATTCAACTCAAAAGATATAAATGAAGCACATAGAGTGTTCTAACAATTCCTAGACAATATTTAACTCTCTCAAATAGGTGTGTCCAGCAAGCATAATTGTGACAAACTAACAAGCAAATACTCAAATTATAGAAGACGCTCCAAGCAAAACACATATCATGTTGCGAATAAAAATATAGCTCCAAGTATAGTTACCGATGGATGAAGACGAAAGAGGGGATGCCTTCCTGGGCCATTCCCAAGCTTAGGCTTTTAATTATCTTGAATTTACTTGGGGTTCCATGGCAATCCCCAAGCTTAGGCCTTTGCTACACCTTGTTCCATAGTCCATCAAAGCAATACTCAAAACTTGAAAACTTCACAACACAAAACTTAGACAAAAATTCTCGTGAGCTCCGTTAGTATAAGAAAGCAAACCACTACTCAAAGGTGCAGCAATGAATTCATTCTTTGTTTATATTGGTGTTAAACCTACTGTATTCCAACTTCTCTATGGTTCATATCCTCCAATACTACTCATAGAAGCATTGAAATAAGCAAACAATGCACGAAAAACAGAATTTGTCAAAAACAGAACAGTCTGTAGTAATCTGCAGGTTTCGCCTACTTCTGGAACTCCAAAAACTTCAAACTAAATTGGTAAATTTGCGGAATTTGTCTAAAAATCATTGGCAAAAAGAATAAACTAAATATCACGCTCCAGTAAAATATGAAGACCACTTTAGCAAGCGCTAACGATTCTGTTTTTCACAGCAAGATCACATAAACTTCACACAAGTCTTCCCAAGGGTTCTACTTGGCACAAACACTAAAAAAACATGAAACCACATCTAATCAGAGGCTAGATGCAATATTTATTCCATAAAAGCAGCAAAAACAAAAAATATAAAATTGGGTTGCCTCCCAACAAGCTCTTTCTTTATAGCCATTAAGATAGGCTTGGGATTTCAATGATGCTCACATGAAAGATAAGGATTGAAGCACAAGGAGAGCATCATATAGCATGTGAAAAACACATCTAAGTCTAACATACTTCCTATGCATAGGCATCTTATAAGCAAACAAATTGGCAAGGAAAGAAAAACTAGCAAATGCAAGGAAGAAGAAAGAAACAATAGCAATCTCAACATGAAGAGAGGTAATTTAGTAACATGAAGATTTCTATGACCATACTTTCCTCTCTCATAATAATTGCATGTAGGGTCATAAGAAAATTCAACAAAATAGCTGTCACATAACATATTCTCAACACGATCCACATGCATGCAAAGTTGGCACTCTTCCAAAACAGTGGGATTAACATTAACTAAAGGCATGACCTCTCCAAACCCACTTTATCAAAAATTTCATAAGTTTGAACATTCTACCAATATGTGGGATCTAAAGTTGACACTCTTCCAAACCCACTTTCAACATTATTGCAAACATTATTATCAGTCTTATATTCATCATGGAGATTAAATAAATTTTCAAGATCATAAGAAGAATCACCCCAATCATGATCATTGCAACAAGTAGTGGGCATAGCAAAATAAGCATCCCCAAGCTTAGGGTTTTGCATATCATTAGCACAATTGACATTAATAGAATTTACAATAACATCATTGCAATCATGCTTTTTATTCAAGGAGCTATCATGAATCACTTTTTATTTTAACAATTCCTCACAATTTTCAGATTCATAAATTTCAAGCAAAAACCCATAAAGATAATCTAGTCCACGCGGCTCACTAGCAATTGGTTCAACATAATTGGATCTCTTAAAGAGATTAGAAAGTGGATGAGGATTCATACTTTAGGAAGCGAAGATGCAAGCTAATAGAGGGCACATAGCACACGAGCAAACAAGCGGCATGCGAATGATAAACACACGGCAGAAGAAGGGCAAATAAAACGGCAAGGGTGAAGTGGGGGAGAGGAAAACGAGAGGCAAAAAATGGAATGCGAAGGATAAGGGTTTGTGATAGGTACTTTGTATATGACTTTTGCGTAAGCCTCCTCGACAACGGCGCTAGAAATTCTTCTTGCTACTTCTCGAGCTTGCATTGTATTCCCTCGAAGAGGAAAGGGAGATGTAGCATAGTAGCGTAAGTATTTCCCTTAGTTTTTGAGAACCAAGGTATCAATCCAGTAGGAGACCACACACGAGTCCCTCACACCTGCACAAACAAATAAGAACTTCACAGCCAACGCGATAAGGGGTTGTCATTCCCTTTACGGTCACTTACGAAAGTGAGATCTGATAGAAATGATAGTTTATATTTTTGGTATTTTTGTTTATAAGAACAGAAAATAAACGAGATAAAAGTAAAGTAGATGTAGATTGATATGTTGAGAATAGACCCTGGGGCCATAGTGTTCTCTAGTGGCTTCTCTCATGATAGCGATATTCTACGACGGGTAAACAAATTACTGTCAAGCAATTGATAGAAAAGCGAATAATTATGAGACTATCTAGGCATGATCATTGTATATAGGCATCACGTCCAAGACAAGTAGACCGACTCCTGCCTGCATCTACTACTATTACTCCACACATCGACCGCTATCCAGCATGCATCTAGTGTATTGAGTTCATAAGAACACAGTAACGCCTTAAGCAAGATGACATGATGTAGAGGGATAAACTCAAGCAATATGATATAAACCCCATCTTTTTATCCTCGATGGAAACAATACAATACGTGCCTTGCTGCCCCTACTGTCACTGGGAAAGGACACCGCAAGATTGAACCCAAAGCCAAGCACTTCTCCCATTGCAAGAACTATAGATCTAGTAGGCCAAACCAAACCAATAATTCGAAGATACTTGCAAGGATATTATGAGAACACATGAAAAGTTCAGAGAAGAACCAAATATCTTTCATAGATACCCTTGATCATAAACTCACAATTCATCGGATCTCGACAAACACACCGCAAAAAGAGATTACATCGAATAGATCTCCTCAAAGATCGAGGAGAACTTTGTATTGAAATCCAGAGAGAGAGAGAGAGAAGAAGCCATCTAGATACTAGCTATGGACCTGAAGGTCTGTGGTAAACAACTCACAACTCATGGTGAGGGCGATGATGATGATGATGAAGAACTCCGTGATGGATCCCCCTCCGGTGGAGCTCCGGAACAGGCTCCAAGATGGGATCTCACGAGAACAGAAGGTACGGTGGTGTAATTACGGTTTTCTCTCTGTTGTCGAAGGTTTCGGGGTACATAGACTTATATAGGAAGAAGGAGGACACCGGGGGGGGGGGGGGGGGG
>LR738709.1:330748718-330828400 GCA_902687465.1 Secale cereale
GGGGGTGCTCGGGGCCCCCACGAGGCAGGTGGGCGCGCCCTGGGAAGGGGGGCGCGCCCCCACCCTCGTGGGCCACCCCTTGATCCCCTGACGTGGTTCTCAAGTCCCCCGTGCGTGATTTTCTCCAAAAATATCTCTCGCGAAGGTTTCATTCCGTTGAGACTCCGTTTGATATTCTTTTTCTGCAAAACCCTGAAACAGGCAAAAAACTGCAATCTGGACTGGGCCTTTGGGTTAGTAGGTTAGTCCAAAAATGATATAAAAGTGTATGATAAAGCCCAATAAACATCAAAGACTTCATAAATAATAGCATGGAACAATAAAAAATTATAGATACGTTGGAGACGTATCAGCAAGCAGAAGTAAACAAAATGGCTAAATTTAATAGGACAAAAGTCCCCAAGATCAAGCTCAGGAGGTATGGGTTCCTCCTTTGTCCCTTCATATTGCACAACCAATTCATCATTATAAGTATTCTTTTGGCAGAAGGTCATGAGCCTTTGCTCGAGACAAAAACCTAACCCATTGTTTTGAATAGCAAAATCATCATTCAGTTCAGGGATTCTATCAACTAGAACCTCGGTAGGTACCTATTTTCTAAGGTTTTCATTAAAAGCAACCTGATCTACAGATTGTAAAGGCATTATGTCTTCTTGATTAAAAAGGATAGCTTCTATGGGACGACGACCAGTGTCCGCCCTATAATGCGCAAAAATTTCTTTGGCGTCTCTCATTATAAATCTGAACTCATGTGCCAAAAAGATGGTAGCAGCACGCTTAACAGAAGAATGCTCAACATTGGAAAATTCTAGAAAAAATCTCTGAATGCAAGGGTGCATGTGGATTAATTGTCTTTCAAGTTCAACAACAAGCAAAGATATAGCGGCCGCAAGACTTCTGGTTCTATGAAGAACAGATCCACCCATAGTGGGCAAGGCACTGGCGCAAGTACAGAAATCTTGAATATTTCCTTTCCCAATAATATTACCACTACCAATCCGGAACTTTTTAGTGTGTAAAGTAGGAGGTTCCTCGTGAGGATAATTAAAAGCATCAAAGTTTCCCCCATCATTACCAATATCTTTTTCAATGATAACTTCCCCCATTTCAGACATGATAGCAAAAACCACACTAAGGACGAACACACAAAAGACAAGCGAACAGAAAAATGGCGAATAAAACGGCAAAGGTGAAGTGGAGGAGAGGAAAACGAGAGACAAATGGCAAATAATGTAATGTGAGGGATAAAAGTTTGTGATGGGTACTTGGTATATGACTTTTGCGTAGATCTCCCCAGCAACGGCGCCATAAATTCTTCTTGCTACCTCTTGAGCTTGCGTTGTTTTTCCCTTGAAGAGGAAAGGGTGATGCAGCACAGTTGTGTAAGTATTTCCCTTAGTTTTTTAGAACCAAGGTATCAATCCAGTAGGAGACTACACGCGAGTCCCTCGTACCTACACAAACAAATAAGAACCTTGTGACCAACACGATAAAAGGGTTGTCAATCCCTTCTCGGCCATTTGCAAAAGTGAGATCTGATAGAGATAATAAGATAAATATTTTTGGTATTTTGTTTTATAGATTGAAAGTAAAGATTGCAAAACAAAAGTAAAGTAAAGATAAATAGTTGATGGAAGATTTGTATGATGGAAGATAGACCCCGGGGCCATAGGTTTCACTAGTGGCTTCTCTCAGGATAGCAGATTTCTACGGTGGGTGAACAAATTGCTATCGAGCAATTGATAGAAAAGCGCATAGTTATGAGAATATCTAGGTATGATCATTGTATATAGGCATCACGTCCGTGACAAGTAGACCAAAACAATTCTGCATCTACTACTATTACTCCACACATCGACCGCTATCCAACATGCATCTAGAGTATTAAGTTCATAAGAACAGAGTAACGCTTTAAGCAAGATGACATGATGTAGAGGTATAATCTCATGCAATATGATATAAACCTCATATTTTTATCCTCGATGGCAACAATACAATACGTGCCTTACTGCCCTTGCTGTCACTGGAAAAGGACACCGCAAGATTGAACCCAAAGCTAAGCACTTCTCCCATTGCAAGAAAGATCAATCTAGTAGGCCAAACCAAACTAATAATTCGAAGAGACTTGCAAAGATATTTAAATCATGCATAAAAGATTTCAGAGAAGTATCAAATATTGTTCATAGATAATCTTGATCATAAACCCACAATTCATCGGATCTCGACAAACACACTTCAAAAAGAATTACATCAGATAGATCTCCAAGAAGATCAAGGAGAACTTTGTATTGAAATCCAAAGAGAGAGAAGAAGCCATCTAGCTAATAACTATGGAACTGAAGGTCTGTGGTAAACTACTCACAAATCATCGGAGAGGCTATGGTGTTGATGTAGAAGCCCTCCATGATCGATTCCCCCTCCGGTGGAGCTCCGGAACAGGCCCCAAGATGGGATCTCACGGGTACAGAAGGTTGCAGCGGCGCAATTAGGGTTTTGTGGTGCTCTCGATGTTTTTATGGTACATGGATATATATAGGAGGAAGGAGCTTGTCGATGGAGCTACGGGGGGCCCACGAGGGTGGGGGGAGTGCCTACCCCCCTGGGCGCGCCCCCTGCCTCGTGGCCACCCCGTGGCTTCCCTGGCGTGTACTCCAAGTATTCTGAGTTGTATTTGTTCCAAAAACGATCCTCCGGAAGGTTTCATTCCATTTGCACTCCGTTTGATATTCCTTTTCTGCGAAACACTGAAATAGGCAAAAAACAACAATTTGCACTAGGCCTTGGGTTAGTAGGTCAATCCCAAAAATAATATAAAAGTGTATAATAAAGCCCATGAAACATCCAAAACATATAATATGATAGCATGGAACAATAAAAAATATAGATACATTGGAGACGTATCACTGCTAACGAGACACTACAATCAGAGATCCTTCATCGAAACTGTGTGCGATGCAATAATCGCAAATGGGGGTGAAAAAACACGTAAAAAAAGGTGCAAAACATTTGCAATGAGGGATGCATCAAACACGGTTCAGATTTTAGTTGAGGGTGCGATGCAGGGCATACGGTTCAGTTCAATTAACTGTTTGTGATGAGGAGGAACAAAAGAAAGCGGCAGCCAGATGAAGGTGTATGTGATATACAACATACGGTTCGCTTGGATGAACTGTTTGTGATTAGGCAACATAAAAGAAACGGTCAGCCAGATCAAGGTGTGTGCGATATACGGCATGCGGTTTACTCGGATGAACTGTTTGTATTGAGACAAGAGAACAGAAATGGTTCAATATAACAAGATGTGTGTGATACGCGGCAAACTTGTCTGTATTCAGTGTGTGAAGACCGATAATAACACATACAATTGCTTCTAATAAGACGTATGTCATATGCTCTGTCTACACAACATCTATTGGCCATTGGGCGACAGGCGGTCATCCGGGTACGTGAAAGGATGCGAAGAGGGCATCCTATATCAACAAGGACTAGTTGTGTCACCAATAGCTCATATAAGAGAACTCTCAAGTTAACTGTGCTCAGGCTGGAGCAGCCATGAGAAGGGTGAACGGATGGGAAGTTGTCAAAATTTCAAAACCCACTGATGGGATGGATCATGAAGGTCCTTAGATCATAAATGTCCACTAAGGACCTTCATGATACGTCCCATTAGTGGGTTTTTTGTTTTTGTTTTTTAACACATGTTAAAGAAGGTCTACCGCATTATTTTTTGACAATGTGCGATACCTGGCATACAGTAGATCCATCCGACCTGTTTGTGATGGAATAAGCCGTGTGTGTTGTGGGGTGGAATTAACCTCAAGGTCCTTGTTTTGAATTTTTTTCGTTTTTTAAACACATGTTAAAGAAGGTCTACCGCATTACTTTTTGACAATGTGCGATACATGGCATACAGTTGATCCACCCGACCTGTTTGTGATGGAATAAGCCGTGTGTGTTGTGGGAAAATGCTTGCTAGTATTCAACTGTATGCGATTGATGAATTCATCACCGACGGGTTCCCTAGTGTGGTCCGTGTTCATCTGATCATCATCTACTTCTTGTGCTAGCTCGATGTTCCTTCTATGCTAAGTTTCCATTAATTGATGGTGTTTTATGAACACGCCACCGTTTCCCGCCATTACCTCACCTGTTTCTCGCCACCCAGCGATATTGCGCATAAACCTAGGCGGCGCGCGACACACGGAGGCGACAAGCGTAGCCTATAGCACATCCACCTTTTCCAAGCATGCCAACTCACCCAAGTGCCGCGTCTGGCATCAACCTCATCGACGAGGAAAAGAAGCAGGCGCCACGGCCCGTCGAGGCCGAGGTGTTCCCTGGCAATTGGATGGACGACACCGTGATGCGCGTCATCGACAGGGTTGAGCAGACCTTTGGCGCATGGCGCTTGAGCGCCGCAGATCAATATAGTCATGTCAGTGTCGATAGGCTGCAGCTCACCGCACAACTTGATCGATGGTGCACCGCAGAGCAAGCTAGGCGCGTCCACGTAGATAGGCAGCGGCTCGCCGCACGGCGAGACCGTTGGAGCGCCGCAGAGCGAGAGGCGTGGTGTGCTGCATAGAAAGAGCGGATCCATCAACGCTTGCCTGCTGTCGACACGGCGTCGCAACTGGGTACACGTCCCGTCAGTACCCCCATTCCTTGCCAGGAGTGGGCAGAGGCCCTCAGCACCGTACTTGCACCAGAGGCCGGCCGCGCTGTACTTGCACCGGATGCCCGCCGCACCGTTCGCATAGGTGGCACCGTTCGCCTGTCCGCGGCCCGCTGGATGCCAACGCGCTAGTCCGTAGGCTCGACCGCCTCCTTGGGTGCAGTAGAGGAACATGGCCGTCACATCCACAAGCTGGTGATCTCCGATGAAATAGCCAACTTGGATCTCGAGATCGCGCTCGAGATGCACCACGAGCATGTCGATCGCTTGGAGGAATGCCTGCACGAGTTCAGGCAGAGCCAAGAGCTACCATAGGAAAGGGTTGCTGGTCATGGTCTCATGGACGCGTTTTATTTTGTTGAGTCATTGCGACGTGGATAACTATGTATTAACAGCAATCATAGTATTGCTCTGTTAATTGCTCTGTTTCAAAGTGTGTACCCTTTTTCCGTTCTTATATGTTCTGTTTCAATGTGTGTATATACGCTTTCCATTTTGTATATGTGGATGATAGCAACTAGATTCAAATTAGTATACAAAAATAGATAGAAAATGGAATTCATAATATATATATATATATTAATTGTTCATTAGTTCATCACATAATATATATAATATCATCACATATACGTGATGATATTTAACTACTAGGTACAATGCATAAAATTGAAAACGAACAATACTGGAGCTTGACGCACCGATCTGCCTCTTGCTGGCGGACTATCTTGCCATTTCGTTGGGTGCCCACCGGAGCTCCTCGTCGGTGGCACGCTGGAGCTTATTGGCCCACCTCCATGCAGTGATGAGGCACCGAGCACCTTTGGCCTTCCTCGCGAAGTACCCGTATTCGTACACCTCCTCCGCACGACGACACACCTGCACTCAAAGCTCCACCTTCTCCTTTTTCTAGGCGGCATTACGGGCTTCACAGGCCGCCTGGTACCTAGCTTTCTCCTCCGCCATCTCCTTCTTGAACGCCACTTGCCTGGCTTTCTCAATCGGCAAGAGTGACTTCCACAGACAAAGATTGTACTGGCCCAAAAACTAACACAAAGTTGGGAGGTTCGGCATAACCTCGTCCGGCGGCGCGTAGGGGTCCTCCTCGTCGCTGCTCATCGAATGAGCGTCCTCGGGGGGCGTCGACTCCTCATCGGTGCGTGGGCAGATCGGCGGCGCCATGGCAGAGTTTTGAGAGAGAGAGAGAGAGAGAGAGAGAGAGAGAGAGAGAGAGAGAGAGAGAGAGAGAGAGAGGTGAGCGAGGGGAGGATGTAGATGAGAATGCAGGCAGACAGCATGAGCAAGGTAGTATTTATTGGCGGCCGGAATCTAGATCGACAGGAACAGTATACACGCCTGTTGCCGAAATTTATGAGTACTGTAGTTTGAATTACACATGATTGCCGCATTAGAATCGATGTGTGAACATAATAGCTGACGGTTTCCAATACAGAATCATGTCTGATTAATAACCCCCGCCCTTCACCTTCCAAACATTGAGGCACAAAATAGAGTGCCAATCATGCGGGGGCCGGTTGTCTTGCCAGATCTTTACATTTTCTTATTTGAACACCAAATATTTACATGGTCTGAAGTTTTTTTAACTCGCACATAAGTACACAAAAATATGAATTTCTAAACCATTATGGTTAGCCGTTGCATGTAGATGAAGTTCAAATTTAAATTACGGTCATTAAATGGCTAGAAAATCACTTAAATGTCTTTATAAGGTCAAATGAAGTCAGAAAGGGTTGAAAATTGATGATGTGGCTTTGAATGGTGCATTTTGAACACACAAAAAGTTTTGGGCCATTTGCATTTCTGTCCCTAACTCGAACCACCTACTCAGATTTGCCCCTAATTTCAAAGCCTGCTCAAAATTGCTCCTCCGCCGTTAGGTGCACTTATAGAAATGCCCTTCCGTGCCGTTTCCGTCCTGTCAAAGACCTTTGACCGTCTAGGGAACATTTTTTGGACAGTCTTACCCCTCTCAGCATATGACACTTACATGCGGGCCCCATCATCCCTAGAAAAAACAAAACGTGCCTCCTCTCTCACCTGTATTATCACTTACATGTGGGTCCCCACCCTAAAAAATAAAAGGAAAAACATCTCTCACACACTTACACGCGGACCCCAACCAAATACGGAGTAGTTTTTATTAGCAATGGCATAATTAACAGTTGGCCTAACTAACTGCCGAAGCCCACATGGCCCACCGTGGCCGAACGCCGGCGCCCGCGCGCGAAGGCACGACGACAGTGTAGGGGAGGATGACCGAGCGGTCCAGGCGCTGCGACACGAGGCTTGCAACGATGCTGGCGCAAATCTGCACTGGCCGGGGGTGGTCGGGTTCGGTGGAACTTTCAGAGACCATGACGGCGGTGAGCTCTCGCGACGGCGAGCGGCGGCGCTAGGCAGGGAGGAGCTACGAGCATGAGGAGGTCCAGGCAAAAAGGGGGAAATGTCCTACGCTCGCCACGAACTCGAGGATGCTCTCAGAAATAGCAGGGGTAGCACATCAGAGGAGATCAGCCGACGAGCGCCGCCGGTCGTCGAAGGTCATTGCCATTCCGGCGTGCCCTGCTCCAATTCCTATCGGGCAGGGCCCCTCCTCGAGCTCTCTATTCCTTCAAGATCGTCAATTTTGCGCTCGGAGGTCCCCTATGAGCTCCCCGCGACGACCATGTCCGTGCGCCGCTTGACTCCGTCGGGCGCTGGATCTGGTGGCCTCCTTCACACCTAACTGGCGCCAGTCGACGCATTACGGGATGATGGTGAGCTCAACGCGGCCATGCCACCTAGCCTGGCACCGCCGCTTGTTGCTGGCCGCCGCCAGTTCCCTGTACACGCCGGAGTTGAGATTGAGAGAGGTAGAGACACGGAGGGAAAAGAGAGAATAAAATTTGTTTTTTTCTTTTTCCTTTTCTTTTTCTTTGGGTGGGCCCTAGATGTATGTGACACATGCATAGAGGGGTAAAAATGACCAAATAACGTCTCGTAAACGATCAAAGCTCTTTGACCAGACGGAAACGGCACGAAAAGGCATTTCTGTAAGGTCACCTAACGGCAGAGGGGCAAATTTGAGCACCCTTTGAAATTAGGGGTAAATGTGAGTAGTGGGTTCGAGTTAGGGACACAAATGTAAAAGACCCAAAAGTTTTGAGTTCACGTAAGTTCAAATAAATGAAATCCCTTTGTAATAGATGAGTTTTCGTCCGAAACCCTGATACTCCAAAAGAGATTGTCCATTTTGTACACGAAGTGCGTCCAGTTTTTGCCGTAATCCTCTCAACTTTTTAGCATATGCTATCTCGGTGAAATTATGATACCATGCCAACTTTCAACCTTCTCAAAGTTCATTTGTAGTGCTTTTCAATTTCAGGGTCATTTAGCTTAAAAATCTATAAATGCATGAAAAATACCAAATGAAGTTAGAAAGGGTTGAAAATTGATGATGTGGCTCTGAATGGTGCATTTTGAACACACAAAAAGTCTGGAGTTCAAATAAGTTCAAAAAGATGAAATATCTTTGTAACAGATGAGTTTTTGTATGAAACCCTGGTACTTCGAAAGAGATTGTCCATTTTGTACATGAAGTGCATCCAGTTTTTGTCGTAACCCTCTCATCTTTTTAGCACATGCTATGTGGGTCAAATGATGATACCATGACAACTTTTAACCTTTTCAGAGTTCATTTGTAATGCTTTTTAATTTCAGGGTCATTTACTTAAACAAATCAATAAATGCATGCAATATACCAAATGAAGTCAGAAAGGGTTGAAAATTGATGATGTGGCTTTGAATGGTGCATTTTGCACACACAAAAAGTCTAGAGTTCAAATAAGTTAAAATAAATGAAATCCCTTTGTGACAGATGAGTTTTCGTCCAAAACCCTGATACTTCAAAAGAGATTGTCCATTTTGTACACGAAGTGCGTCCAGTTTTTGCCGTAACCCTCTCAACATTTTAGCATGTGCTATGTGGGTGAAGTGATGATACCATGCCAACTTTCAACCTTTTGAGAGTTGATTTGTAGTGCTTTTCAATTTCAGGGTCCTTTAGCTTAAAAACAAAATCAGCAAATGCATGAAAAATACCAAATGAAGTCAGAAAGGGTTGAAAATTGATGATGTAGCTCAGAATGGTGCATTTTGAACACACTAAAAGTCTGGAGTTCAAATAAGTTCAAAAATCTGAAATACCTTTGTCACAGATGAGTTTTCGTATGAAACCGTAATACTTCGATAGAGATTGTCCACTTTGTACACGAAGTGCATCCAGTTTTTGCCGTAACCCTCTCATATTTTTAGCACATGCTATTTGGGAGAAATGATGATACCTTGCCAACTTTCAACCTTTCCGGAGTTCATTTGTAATGCTTTTCAATTTCGGGGTCATTTAGCTAAAAAAAATAGTAAATGCATGAAAAATATCAAATGAAGTCAGAAAGGGTTGAAAATTGATGATGTTGCTCTGAATGGTGCATTTTGAACACAAAAAGTCTAGAGTTCAAATAAGTTAAAAAAATGAAATCCCTTTGTAACAGATGAGTTTTCGTCCGAAACCCTGATACTTCGAAAGAGATTGTCCATTTTGTACACGAAGTGCATCCAGTTTTTGCCGTAACCCTGTCAACTTTTTAGCACATGCTGTGTGGGTGAAATGATGATACCATGCCAACTTTCAACCTTTTCAGAGTTCATTTGTCATGCTTTTCAATTTGAGGGTCATTTAGGTGGAAAAAAAACCCAGTAAATGCATGAAAAATACCAAATGAAATTAGAGAGGGTTGAAAATTGATGATGTGGTTTCTAATGGTGCATTTTGAACACACAAAAAGTCTGGAGTTCAAATAAGTTTTAAAAAATGAAATCCCTTTGTAACAGATGAGTTTTCGTCCGAAACCCTGATACTTCGAAAGAGATTGTCCATTTTATACACGAAATGCATAAAAAATGTCAGATTTTAATAAAAATATCTACAACATCACACACAATTGTTTTCTAGGAACCGTTTGCGATGAAAATATCTGGGACTATTTAAGTCTCCCTCCTTAATCTTCACCGGCTCGTCTGCTCCAGTGCCGGCAACCCCCGAATCCACGAATCCCGATCACCATTCCCACACCCCCTGCTTGCAAAGATGACGCCATGGAAATGCTTCGTGAAGGCCCGTACGATGGCCGCATCCCCCCCAGCGCCACCATCTGTGTCAAGAGCGCAGCCTCCTACGCCGAGAGTGCCGCCGCATTCCCATTGAGCGCAGTCACTTCCATCATGAGGGTGTCTACAGAAGCCAACAGGGCACAGCAGCTGAGACGGCTGCAAATGCCGAGAGCGCTCGAGCTGCTGTCCGTGCCGCCGATGTCGCCTTGGCCCAGGTTGAGGCCATCCACGTCAAGATCGAGGATGCACATGCCAAGATATTCCAGGGCACCTCGGACTCCAGCATGCAACCCACGTCCGAAAAGGCGGCGGTGGCCATGGAGAACCTGCTTCCTCATGAGGTCGTCGAGCGGGAGCTAGAGATGCAGGAGGTGGCAGAGATCGAGGAGCGTCTGGAGGAGGAGTTGCACATGGCCGAGGTTGAGGTAGAGAAGAGTCTGTCCATCGAGGAATCGGCGGTGGAGTACCAACGCAAGCTCTGGCGCAACCACTACTACGAGTACTACAACCTTCAGGGCGGTGCCTAGGATGAGGATGCAGTCGACTTTAGCAGGGGTGGGTGGGCGCGGAGTCCACCAACGGCGGCATGTCGCCAGGAAAATTCATCGATGTCTCATCTCACACCGGCGATGCATAGGCCGGCGCGGCGGTGGATTTGTTAAAAATATGCGTACTTAGGCTTTGTTTTTAATGCTGGTCTTTTGTTAGAGCAATGTTTATGTCAAGTGGATCCGTTTAATTACCAAAATTGCTCGATTCAGTAAGTGTGGTATGTTTGCTGTACGCTCTTTTGTGTGCCCAAATTAGCAAGCGATGTTAAATTATGCAATGACGTACCAGGGAAATTTTCACCAAAATTTGAATTATCAAACTCATCCCATGCGCATAAAGCAGAAGAATCGTTTGCGATGCACACAGTCATTCAAAGTGAATGGTCCGGCGGCACCGCGCTCGTTCAAAGTGAATGTGCCCATGCCTTGAGACCAAAATTTGAATTATCAAACTCAGCCCATGCGCGTAAAGCAAAAGAATCGTTTGCGATGCACACACTCGTTCAAAGTGAATGGTCCGGCGGCACCGCACGCAAAGTTTCCCTCCACATTTCCAAAAGTTTGGCCTACCGCCAAAATATCTACCCCCGCCCCCCTTCCCCCCTTCCCCACCCCCTTTTCTCCCTGACCACAAGTCACATTTCCCCTGTTTCCTCCTTCCTTCCTTACTTCCTAAGCTATAGCCGCTCCCTCGCTCTCGCCGTCTCGAATCCTACCGCCGGGATCGCCATGATCTTCTTCAAAGACCTCTCCAGCGGTTCCTCCTTCGACGACGGCTCCTTCACCACCCGGGTATGCCTCTCTTCTCTCTCCCGAGCTATGACTTGGAATGAAGGATTTTTACCCGGCGGTCAATTTGAGTCATTTCTTCCTCTTGTAGCTCACTAGGACCATCAGTGGCAACGAATGGAGCGGGGTGGCTGAAGATCTATCTGGTTGTTGTCACCATCAATCTCGATGCGTGAAGCTAGTTGCGTTTGAATCTGTGGACATTGGGAGGAAGTTTCTGGCATGTGCAGAGAAGGTTACACCCTCTTTCGTTGTTACAAATCATTTATTAGATGTGATTCAGACACTATCACGGTCCCAACCCATTCATACCACACCTTCAACCAAACGCGTCGTAAGACAGTGTCACAGTTGTACCTAGTATCGTAAATTGTTGCCATCTCATTAGCGGTGCCATTAGAAAATTATTTGGCACTGCTTCAGTAGTTTGTGTAGCCAACTTTGGTCCACACATCCAAGCAGCCAAGCAGTAAAATACTAAATCTTTATGGCACGAAGGAACTGGGCATCGGAGCAACTACGTGCTCCGGAGTCCGGGTCCCTGATTTTGTTCCGCTGCATCGGCTCGCCAGTGCAGGGCACCGGTGTGAGATGCAACAACAGTTGTCCTTACACTAGTTTTGGCATACATAGTGGACGACATTAGTGCTATTAGTTCTATGTTACAAATTTGTGCATGTACACACCTATTAGTATCAATTTGCGGTCATCCAAACATTGTCGCTATGCTGTTGCAGTTATATTTACCTTCCTCATAAAATGTTCAATTTGTTATTTATTGTACATGAGTAAGAACTTGTAGCATTGTTGTAGTTAATTATAGCTTCTGATGTTCCAGAATTTGGTTGTTGTCTCAGTAGAAATTAATTCATTTGCACATTGATCTTTTTGAGAAAATATGTCATTATTAACATGTTTCTTTAGTTTTTCAAAAAAAGCATTGGTGATTTTCTATGTTGCTATAAACCCATTTCCCCTACAATTGTTACTGATCTAGTTTTAAATATTATAGGATGAACGGAAGTGTTCTTACTTGGATTGGGTTGATCAAGAGTGGCCATAGTCTTTGAAGATGTGCCTAGCGAAGCTGTGGAGCATGTATGAGGAAGAGAACAGACATAGGCTTAGAGAAACTGTTGTCAACGCTGAAGAATATTTGAAGATGCGGGATAAAAAGTGGAAGGTGGAGAATGAGCTCAAATTTTTTAAATCAGACTTTGCTAAGTTGGTGTTGGTGAAAGAGGAGGCACTTCCGAGTTGGCCCATGCAAAATAGGTTCTTACTGAACTGAAAGCAGAGGTGGATAAGATGAGCCTGGATGATCTCGATTAGGTAAATGAATATATTGTTCTAATATTGTTCTTATGAAGTTGAACTAGCTATATGTTGTATTGTGTTGTTTTCATGTAGCTATCGTACTGTGATGTTATAATATATTTATGTGCCTGATATGAAATTGGCAAACAACTATTCGATATGAAATGTGAATTTGCGTAATACTGGAATTATTAATTGAAAACTAATAAACATGCTAAATGTGTCATGGAACTTTGCAAATGGTTCTAGCAGTAAAAGCGCTCGTGATGGATAGCCCAATGCCACACAGTTTTCATCATCAAATTGTGCGTGATATAGTTGATAAAAGCAAACAGTTAACCAAGGCAGAGCATGTGTGATAGTTACACCTTTCACACACGAGCCTACACATAAAACTGTGTGGGATGTACATACGAACGAAAACGTTTCCCTAGATTGGTTGTATGGGTTGTACATAAGAACGAAAACGTATTCCTTGGATTGACTGTTGTGATATACATACGAACGGAAACCTTTTCCCTGGATTGACGGTGTGGGATGTACATAAGAACGGAAACATATTCCTTGGATTGACCGTCTGTTATATACACACCTATGGAAATGTTTTTCTGGGATTCACCCTGTGGAATGTACATACCTATGGAAATGGTTTTTTGGCATTCACCGTGTGGGATGTACATACCTACGAAAATGATTGGGTTTCGATGCCTCACCCGATCGCACACGAGCTCATTTGCTGTCCCAGGAGGGCCTATCCCCGACGATTTCTGTGTCATGTGGGAAGGACCCCCCTATCGCCCACACTCACTTGGCGACGGTTCCAAATGCTGTCGCGGAAAGGGGTTAAAAACAATTTGTATAGCACTGACGCGTACTAGTGCATGTTGCTAAGGGAGACATGAATCTTAAGCATGTTCGTACCGATAAGCAATTGCTGGATATATTCACCAATCCGCTTGATGAGAAAGTATTTTTTCGTTTGAGAGGTGAATTGAATATCATTGATGCCTCAAACTTGGAGTAGAAACTCCATTTGGATACATGCAAGGCATGAGCCTTTTGTGACTAATCCTTGACATTTCTCTTATGACGATGATCATATGTCTTGGATCTATATTTGTACCTTTGCATGCCATCTAATCCTTGTAGGTACTTGGATGAACTCAAATATATGTGATTGCAATCCACTCACATATTGAGCAATCTCTATATCATCAAGTCCCTATGATATGGTTTTTGATTACAAGGAAGCATGAATCCACTTAATATATCCTCTGACAATTTCTATATATCAAATTTCATTTGGTACCAAGTTTCATGATTGTCATTTTGAATACACAAGTGCTCTTCCTTGCAAGACTAACTCATGTACGAACATGAACCCATACTACAAGTGGTGCTCCCAACTCTTGATGAACCATGAGCATCCAACACAAGTTCGACTACATGATCAAAATCAACACCACCTAAGGTATGTTCCATCTTAGAGAAGCTTCACTCGAAGTCATGAGTTAAAGAAACAAAACAAGATGAGAATACATGAAATTACTTAAACGATGTGTATGATCTATGATCAAGTGATCTCACTTGACTCCTAAGTCAATATACTCTAACATAGGTGACTTTCTCACCGACCCCTTCTAGATGAAGTTCTCTAGTGTTTCTCTGTTTACCTACTTTGTATTTTGCATATGTTTCTTGCTATTTTGTCTCCCTCTAAATCAAAAAAACTTCATCTAGATTTCTATTCTTTTCTTCTATCTATATTTCTCTGTAACTTCTGTGTTTGATTCATAGCAAACCCTTGTGAAATTTCATTTGCCAAGTGAGCTGAGTTAACAAATCATTTTCTCTGCACTAAACTCGGACACACCGATTCCAGCCTATTGGCTAGACCGAAGCACAAGGACTCATTTATATAGTTCATCGGTTCAACCGAAAAGGACTAGCTCGGTCTAACCGATGCCCACTATCAGCTACTCTAATCACTCGGAGTTACCGATACAAACCACCCGGTGTCACCAATTTCACTACTAATTTTTTTTTGCCATTACTTTTTTCCTTATTCTTCTCCAGCTCCACTCAATGATTCTTATCCTCTACCCGCATCTCAAGCTACATGCTGCTCTCCAGTATCTCTCAAGGACCAAACCTACTTGTCTCAAATACCTGAAGAAATCCTTCTTGGAAATTGATGTCAAAGGGGGGGGGGGAGAACTCAAAGCTCAATCAGATAGAGAGCATCAAAGTATCTTCTAAAAAGATGCACACTTACCAAGAGGAGAGAAGTCACATGTCCGTAAGAGGGGAAAGACATGTCAATGTTTGGTTGTCAATATTCGGTTGTCTACACCATTTCCTACTCTGAGTTTTCTTGCTCTAATTTTCTCTTACCCTTTCTTCTCCCATTATCCAATATCAGATTCAGGGGGAGAAAGAGTCCATTTCTAGGGAATAAAATCTTGGAAATTCATTGCATATCTTTAAATCTTGTACTAAGTACTAAGTACTCACTTATTACATGTCATCCCAGTCTTGGTACTCTTGTGGTTCTCTGAAATTGCTTTACATTAGAGTGTTCTTGTGTTATCTAACCCTGTTGTTTTCAAGTTCACCTATTCCAAAGCAAGTTAAAGACCACAAGGTAAGTATATGTATCACACTCATGTGCATGATAATCTCTTGTTGATGTACATATTATTTGGAAGAAGATTCATGAACATGAAGGTACATTTCCTTTTCTTTTGCTCTAATGCATATAGCCAAGATACATGTAACTCATTGCTAGCTCTATCATGCTTATGCATTCACATGTTCTTATATTCAATATTTACATGATTGCATACATGTAGGGGAGCCAATGCATGTTACATGACTTTCCAAAGCTTTACTTGTTATTCTTCATATCCTTCATCTAAAGCTTTGATGTATGTTGTCATCAATTACCAAAAAGGGGGAGATTGAAAGCACAAGTGCTCCCTGGGTGATTTTGGTAATTAATGTCAATGTATCTCTTGTTGGACTGATATCTTTACCTAGTATATTTCAGATGAGTTCAACAATGGAGTGGCAATGACAAGAGGATGTGGAACCCCTTCAAAATGCTAAGGACAAAGATTGGCAATAGCTCAAGACTCTTCATTTTCATTTTAGTGATCCAAGATCACATTGAGTCCATAGGAAAGCCAACACTATTAAAAGGGGATGAGGTGATGCTTAATGGTCTACTTGCTCAAAGTGCTTAGTGATATTGCTCCAAAACCCTCAGCCACTTTCTCATTTCCAAATATGTCCAAAACCCAAAGTCAAACTCGGCCCCACCGATTTGATCTATCTGGCGCCACCGAGTTCATTTGACATAGCCACCACTTGAAACCCTAGACAATTCGGTCACACCGATACGGATCTCGATCCCACCGAGATGGCCTTGCAAACTCTCTTTTGCTTGTTGCACTGTTCTAGAAATCTTCCGATTCAGCGATTTATCGTCCAATTTATCGCTACTCTTGGGGTGGTCGATAAGATTATGCCTTATCTTCATCATTTATCGTTTGGGCCGATTTATCACTATGACTAGCGATTTATCGGGAATCTACCGATAAATCGGGCCTATTCGTAGCACTATGCTTGCAAGAACTATATATATTTTTGTTTTGTGGACCTTATTACACAATATGTAATGTTTTTCTATTTTGTTTGTCATTATATCAGGATTCAAAGTTTAGGATTCAAGGTAACACTTGTGTCCAATATTGTTTTGGTGTTAAATATAGCATATTATAGTGTTGAGAACCTAGGATTTGAAAAAAAATGGCCGATTAATAGTCGACCAATAAAATCGATTAATCGGCCGATTTCGGGTTAATCTCTAATCCCTAGCTGACCGAGACGATAACGATAAGCGATATCCTCAACATTGGCTTGTTGTAATTATTTTGGTATCACCAAAATGTGCAATCGGTCCCACCGAGTTTGCCTGACCAATTCTCTATTTGCTCGCTGACATCGGTCTCACCGAGTTCATGCAATCGGTCTCACTGAGATGAGATTTTTACCTAGCCCTAGCACATCGGCCCCACCGAGTTGATCATGTTAGTCCGACAGAGATTCCTAACGTTGATAGTTTGAACTAAATCGGTCTCACTGAGTTCTTCTATCCGGTCTGACCGAGTTGGGTCAAATGTGTGTAAGGGTTCGATTTTGTGTGGAGGCTATATATACCCCTCCATCCCCATCTGCATTTGAGAGTAGCCTCAGAACGTGCCTACACTTCCACTACTAATTTTCTGAGAGAGAACAACCTACACATGTGTTGAGATCAAGTTATTCCAATCCAACCACAAAAATCTTTATCTCTAGCCTTCCGGAAGTTGATTTCCACTCAAATCATCTTTCCACCATAGGCAAATCTGTGAGAGAGAGTTGAGTGTTGGGGAGACTATCATTTGAAGCACAACAGCAAGGAGTTCATCATCATCACACCATCTATTACCTTTTGGAGAGTGGTGTCTCCTAGATTGCTTAGGTGTCGCTTGGGAGCCTCTAACAAGAATGTGGAGTTGAACCAAGAAGTTTGTAAGGGTAAGGAGATCGCCTACTTTGTGAAGATCTACCCGAGTGAGGCAAGTCCTTCGTGGGTGAGGACTATGGTGGGATAGACAAGGTTGCTTCTTCGTGGACGCTTCGTGGGTGGAGCCCTCCATGGACTCGCGCAGCCGTTACCCTTCATGGCCTGAAGTCTCCATCAATGTGGATGTACGATAACACCACCTATCGGAACCATGCCAAAAATCTCCGTGTCTTCATTGTGTTTGCACACTCCAATCCCGTCCCTTTACTTTATTGCAAATAGCATGCTTTACTCTTTCCGCTGCTTATACTCTTGGCATGCTTGCTAGAAATGTATTGTGAATGCTTAACCTTGTGCTAAAACTCTACCTCAACTTGAAGAAATAAAAACTGCCAATTTTGCTCGTTGAGGGTCTAATCACCCCCCTCTTGACCCCTATTGTTGATACTTTCATAGTCAACAAACGGAATAAATTTACAACAAAAACTATCATCAGCGAGTATTTTAGGGTTATCGGGGATCTAGCGGGTATATTTTTCAGAGAGCTGAAACCACGACCTACCGACACCGTGGTTTCAACTTGTTTTATGAGGCCCATCATGTATGTACCGACCTATGGGCCTCCCAGCCTAGGTTTTCTTTTTTCTTACACATTGGCAGCCCTATTTATCTTTATTTTAATAAAACATAGATCTCTATTCTTTTTTCTATATAGAAGAATAAGAATGTTGGGTCCAATTTATGTTTTCCCTTCTAACCACATTATATATATATATATATATATATATATATATATATATATATATATATATATATATATATATATATATATATTATTGTTGTTATTATTGTATATTTAATAGAAACTTGTATATACATTATAATAACATCCCACGTCTTATTAACTTATGAAAATAAATGTTTAACAGAAGTTGGCAAGGGAAATCCCGGTTTTTTTTACTCTAAGGCAACGAAAATCCTGGTGATTGCGCACAAAAGCTTGCGATGATTTAAGGACCAATGTACTAATAACACGCTCATTTTTATTTTGAGCAATAACTCACTAATTTGTTATTTTTCTATATAATATAATGTCTAGCTTCGTTAATTTTTGATACTAATTGCTCCGTCTAACGTAACACTATCTTTACTACAAGCCCAGCAAATTCATGTATTTAAAGAATGTGCAAATGGGCTGTGATTTCTTAGAACAAGTGAAATGGGATGAATTGACGCTACGCTATTTGTTCACCCAACACAACAATTTGACTGTAAATTCTAGAAAACATGGGTTAAATATGTGCCACATTTTTGTAGGGTAACATGTGGGCCAATAGATCGAAGCCTATGGCAGGCGTTGTCAACTTAGTCAACAAATCATTCTGACATCCCCATTGGACGACATGCATCTTCAATCTCGTCTTCTTCCTCCAGCACTGCTGGCACCGCCTGCTCCGGCCTCTGGCGGCTAGCGGGTCTGCTTAGCACGCATCACTATGAAGCGCTACCGCACCGCCAATTAGGCTACCCCTCCACCACTCCACACTTGTTATTCTCAACCAACTACAGCCTGATGCCGCACCAGAACCAGTTAACCCTCTTACTCCTCTACGTCTGTGACTCCACTGCCATGTCTTCCCATCTCCGGCTCGTTCCAGCCCAGGGCCTTGCCGTCGTCCATCGCCTTGGTTCGCTCGACGCTGCCTGGTCAACGTGGTCAACAAACGAGAGTCATCGGAAGAGGACAGTACTTGCAGAGGCTGACAGTTCATGGACGCACGCGTGCAACTGGCTCCTTATTACGCGGAAAAATGTTTCATCAACATCTTCGCACGAAAGGAGGTGCCTCCTTATTATGGGGCAAAAACAATTATTCTACCCCCTGACAGCTAGGACCCACCAGCAAGGAGCCTGACTTGTGGGCCATTAGGTCGCTTACGAAATGCGTTGTCAAATTAGTCAACGTAATGATTCTGACATATGTAGTCATTGGATGTACATCCAATGGCTGGCATGCATCTTCAATCTCTCGTCTTCTTCCTCATGTGCTGGCGGGACTTCCTGCTCCCGGCTCTGGCGGCTACCAGCGCTGCTTTGCACGCCTCGCTGCGAAGCGCTACTCCAACACCGACCAGGCCACCCCTCCACCCTCCCTGTTATTATCCGCCGACTGCAGCCCCAGGCCGCACCGAACCAGTCAACCCTTGTACGTCGTACTCCTCTCTGGCTGTGACTGCACTGCTGCATCAACCATGTCTCTGGGTCATTCCCGTCTGAGGCCTCACCGTCATCCATCGCCTTGTTGTGCTCGTCGCGGAGTGATCAACAAACAAGGGTCATTGGAAGAGGACTATGGAGAGGCTGATAGCTGGGACCCACGAGGTCCATGGTCGCACGCAAGGATAATTCCTCCTTATTAAGCGGAAGAAAAATGTTCCGCCCCTTGACAGTTGGTACCTACGAGCTATATTATCGAACACAATGAAGAGCCTCCTTATTTCGCAAAAAAATATGATTCCTCCTAATGATATCTGGGACCCACCAGCTATATCTTGGCACGCAAGGATGTGTGTCCTTAACCCGCTGATAGCTGGGACCTACCAGGTCGAAGCGTACATGCAATTATTTGTCTGGTCTGAAACGTGCATGTACATACTAGTTGACCGGTCTCTGTGCAAGGATGAACCATGTCCGAGTAAGTAGCGGCACGTGTCGTAGTAGAGCGTCCGATGTAGCAGTTCAGGCGGTCCCGTCTAAATCGTGTACGCGTACCAACATCCACATGATACGTCTCCATCGTATCTACTTTTCCAAACTCTTTTGCCCTTATTTTGCACTCTAATTTGCATGATTTGAATGGAACTAACCCAGACTGACACAGTTTTCAACATAATTGGCTTTGTGGTATTTTTGTGCAGAAATAAAAGTTGGTGAAATGACCTGAAAATACACGGAGAGTATTTTTAGCAAATATAAAAATATTGGTGAAAGAATCTACAGGAGGGGACCCACCGATTGTCCACAAGGGTGGGGGGCGCCCCTGATACGTCTCCAACGTATCTATAATTTTTTATTGTTCCATGCTATTATATTATCTGTTTTGGATGTTTATTGGGCTTTAATATACACTTTTATATTATTTTTGGGACTAACCTATTAACCGGAGGCCCAGTGCCAGTTGCTGTTTTTTTCCTATTTCAGTGTTTCGCAGAAAAGGAATATCAAATGGAGTCCAAACGGAACGAAACCTTCGCGAGGATCTTTCTTGGAACAAATGGAATCCAAGAGACTTGGAGTACAAGTCTGGAACGCCATGAGGCGACCACGAGGCAGGAGGGCGTGCCCAGGGGGTAGGCGCGCCCCCACCCTCGTGGGCCCCTCGTAGCTCCACCGGTGTACTTCTTCCGCCTATATATACCCTTGTACCCTAAAAACATCCAAGAAGGCAACTAAACCACTTTTCCACCGCCGCAACCTTCTGTACCCGTGAGATCCCATCTTGGGGCCTTTTCCGGCACTCCGTCGAATGGGGATTCGATTACGGAGGGCTTCTACATCAACACCATAGCCTCTCTGATGATGTGTGAGTAGTTTACCATAGACCTTCGGGTCCATGGTTATTACCTAGATGGCTTCTTCTCTCTCTTCGGTTCTCAATACAAAGTTCGGCTCGATGTTCTTGGAGATCTATTCGATGTAATTCTTTTGCGGTGTGTTTGTCGAGATCCGATGAATTGTGGGTTTATGATCAAGATTATCTATGAACAATATTGGGTTCTTCTTTGAATTCTTATATGCATGATTTAATATCTTTGCAAGTCTCTTCGAATTATCAGTTTGGTTTGGCCTACAAGATCGATCTTTCTTGCAATGGGAGAAGTGCTAAGCTTTGGGTTCAATCTTGCGGTGTCCTTTCCCAGTGACAGCAGGGGCAGCAACGCACGTATTGGATTGATGCCATCGAGGATAAAAATATGGGGTTTATATCATCTTGCTTGAGTTTATCCCTCTACATCATGTCATCTTGCTTAAGGTGTTACTCTGTTCTTATGAACTTAATACTCTAGATGCATGCTAGATAGCGGTCAATGTGTGGAGTAATAGTAGTAGATGCAGAATCGCTTCGGTCTACTTGACCCAGACGTGATGCCTATGTTCTTGATCATGCCTAGATATTCTCATAACTATCCGCTTTTCTATCAATTGCTCGACAGTAATTTGTTCACCCACCGTAATTTATGCTATCATGGGAGAAGCCACTAGTGAAACCTATGCCCCCCAGGTCTACTTTACATCATATAAGTTTCCGATCTAAAATTCTAGTTTACTATTTTATTTGCAATCTTTATTTTCCAAACTATACAACAAAAATACCAAAAATATTTATCTTATTATCTTTATCAGGTCTCAATTTTGCAAGTGGCCGTGAAGGTCTTGACAACCCCTTTATCGCGTTGGTTGCAAGGTTCTTGATTGTTTGTGCAGGTACTAGGCGATTTGCGTGTAGTCTCCTACTGGATTGATACCTTGGTTCTCAAAAGCTGAGGGAAATACTTGCGCTAATTTGCTGCATCACCCTTTCCTTTTCATCGGAAAATCAACGCATGCTCAAGAGGTAGCAAGAAGGATTTCTGGCGCCGTTGCCGGGGAGACTTACGCCAAGTCAAGTCAAGATTTGATCTCCCATCAACTTGCCGATTTCTGGCGCCGTTGCCGGGGAGATCTACGCTCAAGTCAAGACATACCAAGTACCCATCACAAAATCTTCTCCCTCGCATTACATTATTTGCCATTCGCCTCTCGTTTTCCTCTCCCCCAATTCTAAAACGATTTTTGAAAACCTTTTTCGTTTTTTTTCCGTTCGCCTTTTTGTTTGCTTTTGTTGCCATGTGCCCTCTATTAGCTTGCATCTTCGCTTGCTAAATTATGGATCCTCATCCACTTGCTCATCTTTTTAAGAGATCCAATTATGATGAACCAATTGCTAGTGAGCTGCGTGCATTAGACTGTCTTTATGAGGTTTTGCTTGAAATTTGTGAGTCTAAAAATTGTGATGAATTATTGATAGAAGAAATTTATTAAGTGATTCACGATAGCTCTTTTAATGAAAAACATGATTGCAATGATGTTATTATAAATTTTGTTAATGTCAATTGTGTTAATGATATGCAAAACCCTATGACTGGGATGCTTATTTTGCTATGCCCACTACTTGCTGCAATGATCATGATGGGGGTGATGCTTCTTACGATTTGAAAACTTATTTAAGCCCCATGATATATATGAGATTGATAATAATGTTTGAAATAATATTAAAAGTGGGTTTGGAGAGGTCATGACTTTAGTTAATGTTAATCCCACTATTTTGGAAGAGTGTCAACTTCGCATGCATGAGGATTGTGTTGAGAATATGTTATGTGATAGCTATATTGTTGAATTTGATTATGATCCCACATGTAATTATTATGAGAGAGGAAAATATGGTTGTATAAATTTTCATGTTACTAAATTACTTCTCGTTCGGTTGAGATTGCTATTGTTTCTTTCTTCTTCCTTGCATATGCTAGATCTTGCTTGTCTTGCTAATTTGTTTTCCTATAAAATTCCTATTCATAGGAAGTATGTTAGACTTAGATGTGATTTTCACATGCTATATGATGCTTTTTTGTGCTTCAAGTCTTGTCTTTCATGTGAGCATCATTGAATTATCAAGCCTATCTTAATGGCTATAAAGATAGAGCTTGTTGGGAGGCAACGCAATTTTATTTTCTTTAATTTTTACTACTGTTTAGTAATAAATAATTCATCATGATACTGCTATGATTGTGTTTTTTGTGTTTTAATTAGTGTTTGAGCCAAGTAGAACCTTTGGGAAGACTTGGGTGAAGTCTTTGCGATCTTGCTGTAAAAAACAGAAACTTTTGCTCTCACAAGATTAGCTGCCATATTTTATTGGAGAGTGATTTTAGGTTGATTCTTTTTGCAGATGATTAATAGACAAATTCCTCACGTCCACCAATTTACTTAAGATTTTTTAGAGTTACAAAAGTATTCGAAAGTTACAGATTGCTACAGACTGTTCTATTTTTGACAGATTCTGTTTTTCATGTGTTGTTTGCTTATTTTGATGAATCTATGAGTAGTATCGGGGGTATGAACCATAGATAAGTTGGAATACAGTAGTTTTAACACCAATATAAATAAAGAATAAGTTCAATACAGTACCTTAAAGTGATGGTTTGTTTTCTTATACTAACGGAGCTCACGAGATTTTCTGTTAAGTTTTGTGTTGTGAAGTTTTCAAGTTTTTGGGTAAGGATTTGATGGACTATGGAATAAAGAGTGGAAAGAGCCTAAGCCTGGGGATTACCAAGGAACCCCAAGGTAAAATTCAAGGACAACCAAAAGCCTAAGCTTTGGGATGCCCCGGGAAGGCATCCCCTCTTTCGTCTTCGTCTATTGGTAACTTTACTTGAGACTATATTTTTATTCACTACATGATATGTGTTTTGCTTGGAGTGTCTTGTATGATTTGAGTATTTTATTTTTAGTTTACCACAATCATCCTTGCTGTACACACATTTTGAGAGAGACACACATGAATAGGAATTTATTAGAATACTCTATGTGCTTCACTTATCTCTTTTGAGCCAGATAAATTTTGCTCTAGTGCTTCACTTATATATTTTAGAGCACGGTGGTGGTTTTATTTTATAGAAATTATTGATCTCTCATGCTTCACTTATATTATTTTGAGAGTCCTTTATAATAGCATGGTAATTTGCTTTGGCTATAAAATTAGTCCTAATATGATATGCATCCAAGATGGGTATAATAAAAACTTCCATATAGAGTGCATTGAATACTATGAGAAGTTTGATACTTGATGATTGTTTTGAGATATGAAGATGGTGATATTAGATTCATGCTAGTATAGTAGTAGTGAATTTTAGAAATACTTGTGTTGAGGTTTGTAAGCCCCGTAGCATGCACGTATGGTAACCGTTGTGTAACAAATTTGAAGCTTGAGGTATTTCTTTGATTGTCTTCCTTCGTGTGGAGGTCGGGATCACGCGATGGTTAACTCCTACCAACCCTTCCCCTAGGAGCATGCATGTAGTGCTTGGTTTTGATGAATTGTAGATTTTTGCAATAAGTATGTGAGTTCTTTACAACTAATGTTGAGTCCATGGATTATACACACTCTCACCCTTCCACCATTGCTAGCCTCTCTAGTGCCGCGCAACTTTCGCCGGTACCATACACCCACCATATACCTTCCTCAAAACAGCCACTATACCTACCTATTATGGCATTTCCATAACCATTCTGAGATATATTTCCATGCAACTTTCCACTGTTCCGTTTATTATGACACACTTCATCATTGCCATATTGCCTTGCATGATCATGTAGTTGATATCGCATTTGTGGCAAGGCCACCATGCATAATTTTTCATACATGTCACTCTTGATTCATTGCCATCCCGGTACACCACCGGAGGCACTCATATAGAGTCATACTTTGTTCTAGTATCGAGTTGTAATCCTTGACTTGTAAATAAATAGAAGTGTGATGATCATCATTATTAGAGCATTGTCCTGTGTGAGAAAAAAAAGGTCAAACAAAAAAAGGAAGAAGGCCAAAAAAAAGAGAAATAGTCTCCAAAAAAAAGAGAGAAAAGTCTCCAAAAAAAAGAGGAGTCTCCAAAAAAATGAGAGAAAAACAGAGAAGGGACAATGCTACTATCCTTTTTCCACACTTGTGCTTCAAAGTAGCACCATGATCTTCATGATAGAGAGTCTCTTATTTTATCACTTCCATATACTAGTGGAAAATTTTCATTATAGAACTTGGCTTGTATATTCCAATAATGGGCTTCCTCAAAATGCCCTAGGTCTTCGTGAGCAAGCAAGTTGGATGCACACCCACTTAGTTTCTTTTGTTGAGCTTTCATACATTTATAGCTCTAGTGCATCCGTTGCATAGCAATCCATACTCACTCACATTGATATCTATTGATGGGCATCTCCATATCCCATTAATACGCCTAGTTGATGTGAGACCATCTTCCTCCTTTTTGTCTTCTCCACAACCACCACTCTATTTTACCTATAGTGCTATATCCATGGCTCATGCTCATGTATTGAGTGAAAGTTGAAAAAGTTTGAAAATACTAAAGTATGAAACAGGGTCCTATTCAACAGGAGGGGTGTGGCGTACCGCATAACGGGACTCCACGGGCTACTGTTCATCACCTTCTACTGCCTAGCACTAGCCTGCATGGGCTACTGTTCATCCACCGTCGACCTCTATAGCTTGCACCGACTACTGTTCATCTAGCCCTCCACGGGGTCCTGTTAATCCACCCCCAACCGGTTGGGCTGGCGGCCTCCTCAGGGTCCTGTTCATCCAACGGTAACCATGCGGTCATGTTCATCCAACCCCCACCGAGAATTGTTCATCCACGGCCAGCCAACCGGCTCGATCGATCTACGCGTCTCTACTTGCGTCTACGTGTACCTCGTGCGCGAGGCAGTAACGGGCTCTGTTCAGCGAGAGGCAACCCCTGGCTATGTCTCTCACGTTCACGGGGTCTTCGGCTTTAGTAAGCAGCGAGAAGGATTGATCGAGTTAAGTTAGGCATCGAAGGAATTGCTCGGGCTCAGCGAAAGATTGATTGCCCGGGTTCAGTAAGCGAATGCCTCGTTCAATCGGGTTCTGTTATAGCACCACGGCTCGCACCACGCGCGCGTACGACAGAAACATGCAAACCACACTGCATCTCTTGGCCTCGACTACCCGCCGTAACCGGGAACTCCCAGAAAATTTCCTCGCCCTCACTTCTACCATGATTTTTATGTCACGGACGGCTCAAGAAATGTCATGCAGGTTTTTATCATGATTTTTTGTCATAGAAGTAGGAGCCCACCACATTTAAGATGATACCGGTTTTTGTCACAATTATCATCATAGAAGTGTCATAAGCATGCCAATTTTTTTCATCCGGGCCAAAATGTCATGGATCTGTCTTTTTTTGTAGTGCAAGTGGGTTGAGGCGGAGCCAGTGAACAACTATCAGGCGGCTATTGCAGTTTAGTTTGTAAAAAAAAACTGATTTTCCGCTTTGGTTTCTTCATAGTATCATCACTGATAATGGGACAAATTTGTCTAATAGTGCTATGAAAGAATTTTGTCACAAAGAGCACATTAGGCTTGATGTTTCATCAGTTGCACATCCTCAATCCGAAGGTCGGGTAGAACGTGCTAACCAGGAGATCTTGAGAGGAATCAAACCCAGGCCGATGGTTCTTTTGAAACGGACTAGGGGTTGTTGGGTCGAAGAGCTTCCTTTGGTTCTTTAGAGAATTAGGAGCAGCCCCAACAGATCAACGGGTTATACGCCTTTCTTTATGGTTTATGGTGCTGAAGTAGTTCTCCCAAGTGATACTCGTCATGACTCACCCAGACTGGCGGCTTGCGTGGAGACTGATAATGAGACTGCGCGTCAGAATGCTTTTGATGCTCTCGAGGAGGAGTGTGATCTTGCGGCGACTCATTCAGCAATATATCAGCAAGACCTATGTCGCTATCACAGCCGTAGAGTTCAAAGCCAAACTTTTTAGGAGTGGGACTTAGTTCTCTGTTTGATCAAGATCAGACATGGATGAATAAGCTTTAATTTGCTTGGGAAGGACATTTTGTGGTTAGCAAGAACCTCAACAACAGGCCATACTACCTCATTGACATACGTGAGAACAAAGATTAACACACATCCGAGGAGGGGACCAACAGGCCCTGGAACATTGCTCATCTTCGGCCTTACTACACTTGAGCCACTGGCTCTTATCATTGTATATATTTTTATCAATGTACATATCTTGTATGATCAACGTAATAAAGTCAGCATCCCCAAACTTCGGGGCCTCTGTCGTTTCAGCTCATATTTTCTGTGTCTGAGTTTTTATTAATTGATCATAAGGTCACTTGGGGGCTTCCAACTCACTGAGTTTACCTTTAATACCCTCTTGATCGGCAAATAAACGCCATTATATGGGTTAAACCTTCCTATTTTCAACTTGCTACTCCAACAGTTGGCCCGTTGTACTCTTGATAGTCAATATATAAGACCCTGAACTTGTCAAGGTTAAAACAACAGTTTTGTCACATGAGAGCCGGATTACAGTGAGCGAGGATATACTCACCCGTCTGCTTGGTGATCACTAGTACAGCGAGGTGCAATACAAACTGTTTTATCCCCTTTCCGCGACGGCATTTCGAACCGTCGCCTAGTGAGTGTGGGCGATAGGGGGGGTCCTTCCCACACCACCTAGAAACCGTCGGGGATATGCCCTCCTAGCACACACGCTCGACAAAATGAGGTTGTGTGCGACCAGCGAGCGACCAAATACGGTTATACGTACAGTAGTGCTAAAAAAATAAGATAATACAGGCGAAGTCATTTCCGGTCGTCAGTACATTCCACACAGTCAGTCCCCGCTAAACTTTTTTGTCCGTATATACATCCCACAGAGTCGCTCCAAAGAAAATGTTTCTGTTCGCAGGTACATCACACACAATTTTCCCCATTAAATCGTTTGTGATAGTGTTTCCATTGCACACGGCATTAACAATTTTATCGTTTGCGTTATTCAATGCATCACACACGGTGCATAGAAGAAACTATGTGGCAAAGGTTGTCCATCACACACAGTTTTTATGTGGTAAACGTTTGCGCGAGGTGGCCTAACGCAAACAGTATTCAAGAGGATGTCGTGTGCGATTATTCATTAATCTAACACTGTTTATTCCTAGAAACTGTGTGCGTTATTGAATGCATCACCCACGGTGTTTTCTCAATAACCGTTTGCAATAGGAAAAACCCAATTAGCAGGCTAATTATCCTATTATTAATAATCCATTTATTAATCTAATTGAAATTTTGTATTAAGCACACAATATATTTCATTTTCATAATTGAAATACATCAGAGTACAACATCATATAGCTTTAGCACTCAGCTACCATATTACATAACTGTAGCAGCACCAAGTTTCACATGCAACATCTATAACCTTTAGAAATTAGCAACATAGACGGTACATAGACATATGTATCTCATCTGGAAAACTACTAAAGCAGAAGGCGAATATTGAGCCTTCATTGATGTTGAAGGTCTTTGCAGCTTTAGGCCAGTGCTTGTGGATGATTGGCCGTCCATCCTTCGCCCTCTTCAAGAACACTTCAATGTTGAACCATGGATGTTGTATGAATACCTTCCTCTCCTACTGACCATACATGTGGTTTGAGAGGTAATCATCAATGAACTGCTTTGGAAAGGCTTGAAAACAAGGATGTGCATAAATATCTTCCCTATATTGGAAATGGGGCAAAGGAATAAAAAAGGCAAGGTATAATAGTTTGTAACATCTCGTAGTGAACTGATGTCTTATTCATTGTGCAGACAAAGATCTTGTTGTTTTTTGTCACTAATTTATTTATCCTAACCATCTTTATGAGTTTCTTGACTTGACTGATATTCATGGACAACTCATTTCCCCATATGCAAAAAGGGTCGAACAGTGGGTCAAAACCTCTGACAGCAGGATGTACATGTGCAAGACCAAATTGTTAAAAACCTAAATATTAGAATGGTTTCTGCAGTTGCACAATAATGTGCTATTAGACAAAGGACCATGCACGTGCTAACCTCGATGTAAATCTCAGTGCTTCCCATTGTTTCCAAGCAACACATATAAGGTAGTGAGTCATCAGGTTAAGTAAAGGTTCACATGCTATTATTACAATATGTTGATAAAAATAAGCACATTGCAGATTCATCAGATTAATTCAAGCCACATGGAAAACCCATTTATCCAAACCAAGCATGATTAAGAACTAGGAAATCTAGCACTTGTATATGTTTCTCATGTATTAAGTGCGGCCAAATTCGATTTATTCCTCACATGCAAAAAAATACAAAATTCTACCCACGACAATTGGACATCGCATTGCAGAATTGAACCAAGCAGTTAAATAAACACCACAACAAATGAACCAAACATTAACTGAGCACCACATTGCACAATATAACATACTCCTAATAGAAGATCAGACAGTTAACCAAACCAAGCATGCTTAACAACTTGGAAATATAGCAATTGTATTTGTTTCTCATGTATTTACTACATCCAAATTAAATTTATTTCTCACATGGTATACAATAACAGAATGCACCCACAACTATTGAACATCACATTACAGAATTGAACCAAACTGTTAACTAAACACCACAAAAAATGAACCAAACATTAACTGAGCACCACATTGCACAATATAACATACTCCTAATAGAAGATCATACAGTTAACCAAACCAAGCATGGTTAACAACTTGGAAATATAGCAATTGTATTTATTTATCATGTATTTATTACAACCAAACTCGATTTACTTCTCACATGGTATACAATAACATAATACACCCACAACTATTGAACATCACATTGCCGAATTGAACCAAACAGTTAACTAAACACCAGAACACAAATGAACCAAACGTTAACTGAGCACCAGATTGCACAATGTATAACCAAACCAAGCATGCTTGATAACTTGGAAATATAGCAATTGTATTCGTTTCTCGTGTATTTTGTAGAGATAAATTTGATTTATTTCTCCCATGGAAGACAATACAAATTGCAGCCTGAAGAATTAAACATCACATTTGCATAATTGAACCAAACAGTTAAGTGAAGATGACAACTAATTAACCAAATCGTTAATAAGTGAGCACCACACTGCACGACATATAGAACATATACACTAGAGCAACATATTGCATGGTAAAATTAGATAGCACAATTCACTAGAATTTGTTAAGGAAAGGCATGAGCAGCACACGCAATAGATAAACCGAGCATGCTTAACCGGCCAAATGGCAAGGTGCTCCTCCAAGATCAGGGGGTCGGCATGAATGGAAGCCATCGCGACCTCATCCACGCGCTCGGTCTCGATTTGCTTCTCCGCTGCCAAATGCTCCTTGAAATCTTGGCTATACTACGTGCACCATGGCTTAGGGCGGTGCTTTTTTGGTTGAGGGGTCGGTGATATGGGTGGAAGGTGTCGCGCTCACGCTGGTGGTCGGGGCATGTGGGACGTGGAAGGAGGAGGAGGATGGGGGTCGGGTGTGGATAACCTACCTGGATAGACGAGGCCGAGCAATGTGAAGGAGGGTCGCCAGCGAGGAGGCGGCGCAGAAAGCAAGGAGTGAAGGTTTCAACTTGGAAAAGAAGGAAGAAACAGGGGAAATGTGGATTTTGTAAGGGGGGCAGGGAGGTAGATATTTCCACGGAAGCCGAAAATTTGGAATCGCTTCAGCAAAAAAAAACTGGCGTGCAAAGTGTCATCAGACACGGTCCCTTATTCAGAACTGTGTACAATATGTGAACATCATAAACGATTCAGATAGCTTAACCCGTGTGTCATGAGTTTGAACGTCAGATTTTTTGGTCCACGTCCACATCTTTCACCGGCGGCGATTGAACAGTGAAATGGTATTTGAGGAGCGGGCTAGTGTGGTTGACACTCCGACGATGCTCCAAGATATTTTGTGCTGCATCTCACACGGTTGGTGATAATAAACCGTGTGCGATCTACTTGATTTTTCGTCTGGATTTGAATTACATAATGAGGTCACAGCTGCAAAGGATTGTGTTTGAATTGCTAGAACTTTTATCTGCAGTGAACATGCAACTGTAGGTGCGTTGTCAAACAAATTAGAATTATTCAGGGTTCGTTTGGACGTTCTTATACATTAACATGGTTTTCTAGGCATTTCAGGTGCATAATTCAAATTTGAACTACATGCACATGCTACAGTGCATATAAACGGGTTGAAAAATCAAATCTGTGTCCTTGGTTGCATGCTTAGGTCCCATGCAAGAAATGGGAATGAATGCCAAACTCCCTGCCATCGTCACTCGGCCGCAAACATTGAGATACCTGGTTTTTAAATTCTAGTAAATCCACAACTGGTTTGAAATTCATGGAACTTGGCATGCTATCATGGAGCGGCATCAACATGCTGTGGTAAATTTTTTGTCCCATTTGGGGCAGGTTTGGGTATAAGCTTCTCACAAACAAGAGCTTCTCACAACAAGCGTGATGGTTTCGGTAGGGAACGTGCCACCTTTAGGGATGACACGATATCAGTTGCCTCTTATTGCTTTCAAAAAAAATTCTAGTGTCAACATAGAACAACAGGAGTGTTGTGTTTAATTTTGAATTTTTCTAGGTTCGTTTAGACATTTTTATACATTAACTGGATTTTCTAGGCATTTTATGTGCATAATTCAAATTTGAACTACATGCACATGCTCCAGTGCAT
Source organism: Secale cereale (assembly GCA_902687465.1). NCBI lineage: Eukaryota > Viridiplantae > Streptophyta > Magnoliopsida > Poales > Poaceae > Secale > Secale cereale. The sequence goes on from LR738709.1 coordinate 330,780,176, forward strand.
ATAAAAGGGTTGAAAAATCAAATATGTGTCCTTCAGAGCATGCTTAGGTCCCATGCAAGAAATGAGAATGAATTTCAAACACCCTGCCACCGTCACTCGGCCGCAAACATTGAGATACCTAGTTTTAAATTCTAGTAAATCCAAAACAGGTCTGAATTTCATGGAACTTGGCATGCTATCATGGAGCGGCATCAACATGCCGTGGTAAAAAAATTGTCCCATTTGAGGCAGGTTTGGGTATAAGCTTCTCACAACAAGCGTCATGGTTTCGGTAGGGATCGTGCCACCTTTGGGGACGAAATGATATCCGTTGCCTCTTATTGCTTTCAAAAAAAATTCTAGTGTCAACATAGAACAATAGGAGTGTTGTGTCTAATTTTGGAATTTTTCGAGGTTCGTTTGGACATTTTTATACATTAATTGGGTTTTCTAGGCATTTTATGTGCATAATTCAAATTTGAACTACATGCACATCCTCTAGTGCAAATAAACGGGTTGAAAAAACAAATATGTTTCCTTCGATGCATGCTTAGGTCCCATGCAAGAAATGGGAATGAATCTCAAACACCCTGCCACCATCACTCGGTCGCAAACATAGAGATACCTGGTATTTAAATTCAAGTAAATCCAAAACTCGTCTGAAATTCATGAAACTTGGCATGCTATCACGGAGCGGCATCAACATGCCATGGAAATTTTTTGTCCCTTTTGGGGCAGGTTTGGGTATAAGCTTCTCACAAACCAGAGCTTCTCACAACAAGCATGATAGTTTCAGTAGGGAACGTGCCACCTTTGGGGACGAAACGATATCCATTGCCTCTTATTGCTTTCAAAAAATTTCTTGTGTTAACATAGAACGACAAGAGTGTTGTGCTTAATTTTGGGATTTTTCGGGGTTCGTTTGGACATTTTTGTACATTAAGTGGGTTTTCTAGGCATTTGATATGCGTAATTCAAATTTGAACTACATGCACATGCTCCAGTGCATATAAATTGGTTGAAAAATCAAATTTGTGTCCATCGGTGCATGCTTAGGTCCCATGCAATAAATGGGAATGAATTTCAAACACCAGGGCACTGTTGATTGCCAGCAAAACTTTGAGATACTTTGTTTTTAAATTCTAGTAAATCCAAAACTCGTCTCCAATGCAGGATTTGTGCACCTCTTGATCACAAACGTTTTCGTTAGAACACCCATATGCAAACCTACATCTTCCCCAAGAAGCCAAGAGAAAATGTGTTGAGCCGGATTTCTGCAGCTCTTGATCGCAAACGTTTTAGGTAGAACAGCTGTATGCAAAGTGAAAGCTAAGGACTTCCCCCTTAAGTCGAGGGAAAATTCATAGCGCATGATTTGTGCATCCCTTCAATGCAAATGGTTCTTTTGGATGACCCGTGTGCAACCACGTAAAAACTATTTGTCAATCCTTGTAACACTACGATTTGTCAAAATATGCAGCTAAAAATCACTAGCACTATCTAATTTTTGCAACTAAAATTCAATAATTAAGCATAGATTTCAATCATAGATTAAGCAGTCGTTCTTAATTTATACAAACAGTTCAACTCGACAGCTGAACCGACCAAACTTTTCCCCAATTGTTGCCAACCACGTACTGAAACAACTAGTTCAACTATATATACTAGCTAATTTTAAGTACGTTGCACAGTTCCACTACATCTATAGTCAGATGAACTAAACAAAATAGCCCCTAAATACTACTACTACTACAGAGGGGCTTTGTGATCCTTCCGGCAGCCTCTCCTCTGCCGGGCACGCTCAGTAAGAGGCAGAGGAGGAGGAGGAGGAGCCTACGCATGAGCTAGACAACTAAAACACGGTGACTGCCGCTGCTACACGTCCAGCGACGCTCGCCAGCTCGAACGCCCACTGCCTCCCCAGACTACCCCTCTTGAAGTGGCCAGATTGCTTGTAGATCTCCCGATTCCTCGCATATGCGTGAGCATGTGCTACGACCATGGCTGCGGTATGCTCTTTGCGTGCTCGTCGAGGCGCTCCTCCTCCTCTCGCAGGAACTCGATGTAGCGCACAAGGTCGATGACGCATGTGCGGGTCTCCACCTTCGCCTCCCTCCTTCGAGTGGCGGTGGTGGAGCTGGTGATGATCTCGGTGGTCGACGGTGGGCTGGCCACCACGACGGTTGACAATGGGGAGGCGGCCACGACAGCGACCTCCCGCCTTTGGGCCACGGTGGCGGAGCGGGTGATGGTCGGCATTGGGGTGGCGGCCATGACAGCCAACTCCCGCCTTCTGGCCGCGGCGGCGGAGCGGGCGATGGCCCTGGCTTTCGACGGTGGTGTGGCAGCGACGATGGCCGGCAACAACTGCCGACGGGCAGTGTCGGGGGAGCGTGTGGTGGGTGTTCCGCGCACACCCAACAAGGACGCCACACACACTACACTACGCCGGGACTGCGCCGCTGCTGTGGTGTAGCCTCCCAGCTGGAGCTATCCTCTGATGATGGCAGACTGGCCGAGTGACGATGATGGACCGGTGCCATTGGCGATTGTGGGAGAAGCAGACGAGATAAGGTACATGGAGGGAGGGGAAAATGCGACGTAGGACTCGCCGACCGTGAGGGTTTATATAGCAGGCCGGTAAGCATTGAGATTTGATACGTCCATTTTGCATCATGCTTTTATATCGACATTTATTGCATTGTGGGCTTTTATTACACATTATCTCACAATACTTATGCCTTTTCTCTCTTATTTGACAAGGTTTACATGAAGAGGGAGAATGCCGACAACTAGAATTCTGGGGTGGAAAAGGAGCAAATATTATAGACCTATTCTGCGCAACTCCAAAAGTCCTGAAACTCCACGAAAGTCAGTTTTGGAATATATTAAAAATATTGGGCGAAGAAAGTACCAGAGGGGGGCCACACCCTGTCCACGAGGGTGGAGGGCGCGCCCTACCCCCCTGGGCGTGCCCCCCTGCCTCGTGGGCCACCTAGCAGCCCTCTGGTGCCCATCTTTTGCTATTTGAAGGCTTTCGCCCTAGAAATAATCTTAAGCAAGCTTTTGGGACGAAGTGCCGCCGTCTCGAGGCGGAACCTTGGCGGAACCAATCTAGGGCTCCGGCAGAGCTGTTCTGTCGGGGAAACATCCCTCCGGGAGGGGAAAATCATCACCATCGTTATCACCATCGATCCTCTCATCAGTAGGGGGTCAATATCCATCAACATCTTCACCAGAACCATCTCCTCTCAAACCCTACTTCATCTCTTGTATCCGATATTTTTCTCAAAACCTCAGATTGGTACATGTGGGTTGCTAGTAGTGTTGATTACTCCTTGTAGTTGATGCTAGTTGGTTTATTCGGTGGAAGATCATATGTTCAAATCCTTTATGCATATTAATACCCCTCTGATTATGAACATGAATATGATTTGTGAGTAGTTACGTTTGTTCCTGAGGACATGGGAGAAGTCTTGCTATAAGTAGTCATGTGAATTTGGTATTCGTTCGATATTTTGATGAGATGTATGTTGTCTTTCCTCTAGTGGTGTTATGTGAACGTCGACTACATGACACTTCACCATTGTTTTGTCCTAGAGGAAGGCATTGCAAAGTAATAAGTAGATGATGGGTTGCTAGAGTGATAGAAGCTTAAACCCTACTTTATGCGTTGCTTCGTAAGGGGCTGATTTGGATCCATGTGTTTCATGCTATGCTTAGGTTTATTCTTTTTTTATTGCGGATGCTTGCAATAGGGGTTAGTCATAAGTGGGGTGCTTGTCCAAGGAAGGGCAGTACCCAAGCACCGTTCCACCCACATATCAAATTATCAAAGTAACGAACGTGAATCATATGAGCCTGATGAAAACTAGCTTGACGATAGTTCCCATGTGTCCTCGGGAGCGCTTTTCCTTATATAAGAGTTTGTCCAGTCTTGTCCTTTGATTCAACAAGGACTGGGCCACCTTTCTGCACGTTGTTTACTTTTCTTACTTGTTGCTCATTACAAATTACCTTATCACAAAACTATCTGTTACCGATAATTTCAGTGCTTGCAGAGAATACCTTACTGAAAACTGCTTATCATTTCCTTCTGCTCCTCATTGGGTTCGACACTCTTACTTATCAAAAGGACTACGATAGATACCCTATTCTTGTGGGTCATCAAGACTCATTTCTGGCGCCGTTGCCGGGGAGTGAAGCGCCTTTGGTAGGTGGAATTTGGTAAGGAAAAATTTGTATAGTGTGCTGAAATTTACTGTCACTTGTTACTATGGAACATAATCCTTTGAGGGGCTTGTTCGGGGTATCTTCACCCCGACCAGTAGAGCAAAGAGTTGCTCCTCAACCTACTAAACCTACTGAAAATTTTTACTTTGAAATTCCTTCGGGTGTGATAGAGCAACTGCTAGCTAATCCTTTTACAGGAGATGGAACATTGCATCCCGATTTGCACCTAATCTATGTGGATGAAGTTTGTGGATTATTTAAGCCTGCAGGTATGCCCGAGGACGTTATCAAGAAGAAGGTCTTCTCTTAATATTTGAAGGTAAAGGCATCGACATGGTTTAGGCTATGTGATGATATAGGATCATGGAACTACAACCGATTGAAATTGGAATTTCATCAGAAGTTTTATCCTATGCATCTGGTTCATCGTGATCGTAATTATATATATAACTTTTGGCCTCGCGAACGAGAAATTATCGCTCAAGCTTGGGGGAGGCTTAATTCAATGTTATATTCATGCCCCAATCAAGAGCTCTCAAGAGAAATTATTATTCAAAAAATTTATGCCCGGCTTTCTCTCAATCATCCCTCAATGCTCGATACTTTTTGTACTAGTTCTTTTATGATGAAGACTATTGAATTCAAATGGGATTTATTGGAAAGAATTAAATGCAACTCTGAAGACTAGAATCTCGACGAAGGTAAGAAGTCAGGTATAACACCTAAGTTTGATTGTGTTAAATCTTTTATGGATATCGATGTTTTCCGTGAATTTAGCACTAAATATGGACTTGACTCTAAGATAGTAGCTTCCTTCTGTGAGTAATTTGCTACTCATGTTGATCTCCCTAAGGAGAAGTGGTTTAAGTAGCATCCTCCCATCGAAGTAAAAGTAGTTGAACCTATTAAAGTTGAAGAAAAGACTATCACTTATAATGTTGATCCTATTGTTCCTACCGCATATACTGAGAAACCACCCTTCCTTGCTAGAATAAAGGATCATGCTAAAGCTTCAACTGTGGTCAACAAGAGTCATGCTATAACACCTACACCCCCTGAGAAAATTAAATTTGAACCTAGTATTGCTATGGTTAAGGATCTCTTGGTCGATAATATTTATGGGCATGTCATTTACTTCTGTAACGAAGCTGCTAGAATTGCTAGACCCGATACTAAAAATAAACATAGACCTGTTGTAGGCATGCCTGTTGTTTATGTTAAAATAGGAGATCATTGTTATCATGGTTTATGTGATATGGGTGCTAGTGCGAGTGCAATACCTCATTCCTTATACGAAGAAATTATGCATGATATTGCACCTGCTGAGTTAGAAGGTATTGATGTTACTATCAAGCTTTCCAATAGAGATACTATTTCACCAATTGGGATTGTTAGAGATGTTGAAGTTTTGTGTGGGAAAGTTAAATACCCTACTGATTTTTTTGTTCTTGGTTCCCCACAAGATGACTTTTGTCCCATTATATTTTGTAGACCCTTCTTGAATACTGTTAATGCTTGGATAGACTGCGAAAAGGATATTGTTACTGTTGGTTTAGGGGATATGTCTCATGACTTTAACTTTGCTAAATTTCGTAGACAACCCCATGATAAAGAATTGCCTAGTAAGGATGAAATTATTGGTCTTGCTTCTATCGCCGTGCCTCCTAATGATCCTTTAGAACAATATTTGCTTGACCATTAAAATGATATGTTCATGAATGAAAGAAGGGAATTAGATGAAGTATTCTTTAAACATGGACCTTTATTGAAACACAACTTGCCTGTTTAAATCCTAGGGGATCCTCCTCCACCCAAGGGTGATCCCGTGTTTGAGCTCAAACCATTACCTGATACTCTTAAGTATGCTTATCTTGATGAAAATAAGATATATCCTGTTATTATTAGTGCTAACCTTTCAGAGTAGGAAGAACAGAAATTATTGAAAACTCTGAAGAAGCATCGTGTTGCTATTGGATATACTCTTGATGATCTTAAGGGCATTAGTCCCACTCTATGCGAACACAAAATAAAATTGGAGAAAGACGCTAAACCGGTTGTTGATCACCAACGACAGTTAAATCCTAAGATGAAAGAAGTGGTAATGAAGGAAATACTAAAGCTTCTAGAGGCAGGTATAATTTATCATGTTGCTGATAGTCAGTGGGTAAGTCATGTCCATTGTATCCCTAAGAAGGGAGTTATTACTATTGTTCCTAATGATAAATATGAATCGATCCCACAAAGAATTGTTACAGGCTATAGAATGGTAATTGATTTTCACAAACTAAATAAAGCTACTAAAAAGGATCACTACCCCTTACCTTTTATTGATCAAATGCTAGAAATATTATCCAAACATACACATTTTTGCTTTCTACATGGTTATTCTGGTTTATCTCAAATACCCGTGTTAAAAGAGGATCAAGAAAAGACCACTTTTACTTACCCTTTCGGTACCTTTGCTTATAGACGTATGCGTTTTGGTTTATGTAATGCACCTGCTACCTTTCAAAGATGTATGACTACTATATTATCTGACTTTTGTGAAAAGATTGTTGAGGTTTTCATGGATGATTTCTCCGTGTATGGAACTTCTTTTGATGATTGCTTAAGTAACCTTGATTGAGTTTTGCAGAGATGTGAAGAAACTAATCTTGTCTTGAATTGGGAGAAGTGCCACTTTATGGTTAATGAAGGTATTGTCTTGGGGCATAAAATTTCTGAAAGGGGTATTGAAGTTGATAAAGCTAAAGTTGATGCTATTGAAAAGATGCCGTGTCCCAAGGACATTAAAGGTATAAGAAGTTTCCTTGGTCATGCCGGTTTTTATAGGAGGTTCATTAAAGACTTCTCAAAAATTTCTAGGCCTCTGACTAATCTCTTACAAAAAGATGTTCCTTTTGTCTTTAATGGTGATTGTGTAGAAGAAATTGAAATACTTAAGAAAGCCTTGATTTCTGCACCTATTGTCCAGCCACCTGATTGGAATTTACCCTTTGAAATTATGTGTGATGCTAGTGATTATGATGTAGGTGCTATTCTAGGACAAAGAGTTGATAAGAAATTGAATGTTATCCAATATGCTAGTAAAACTCTAGACAGTGCCCAAAGAAATTATGCTACTACTGAAAATGAATTTTTAGCAGTTGTATTTGCTTGTGATAAGTTCAGGCCATGTATTGTTGATTCTAAAGTAATTGTTCACACTGATCATGCTGCTATTAAATACCTCATGGAAAAAAAGATGCTAAACCTAGACTTATTTGATGGGTTCTTTTGCTACAAGAATTTGATTTACATATTATTGATAGAAAGGGAGCTGAGAACCCCGTTGCAGAAAACTTATCTAGGTTAGAGAATGTTCTTGATGACCCACTACCGATAGATGATAGTTTTCCTGATGAACAATTGGCTGACATAAATGCTTCTCGTACTGCTCCATGGTATGCTGATTATGCTAATTACATTGTTGCTAAATTTATACCACCTAGTTTCACATACCAACAAAAGAAAAAATATTCTATGATTTAAGACATTACTTTTTGGATGACCCAAACCTTTATAAAGAAGGAGTAGATGGTGTTATTAGACGTTGTGTACCTGAGCATGAACAGGAACAAATCCTACAGAAGTGTCACTCCGAGGCATATGGAGGACACCATGCTGGAGATAGAACTGCACATAAGGTATTGCAATCCGGCTTCTATTGGCCTACTCTCTTCAAGGATGCTTGTAAGTTTGTCTTGTCTTGTGATGAATGTCAAAGAATTGGTAATATTAGTAGACGTCAAGAAATGCCTATGAACTATTCACACCATTTGTTGTTTGGGGCTTTGATTATATGGGACTGTTTCCTTCCTCTAATGGGTATACCCATAGTTTAGTTGTTGTTGATTACGTTACGAAGTGGGTAGAAGCTATTCCAACTTGTAGTGCTGATCATAACACCACTATTAAGATGCTTAAAGAAGTTATTTTTCCAAGGTTTGGAGTCCCAAGATACATAATGACTGATGGTGGTTCACATTTTATTCATGGTGCTTTTCGTAGAATGCTTGCTAAGTATGATGTTAATCATAGAATTGCATCTCCATACCACCCACAGTCCAATGGTCAAGTAGAACTGAGTAATAGAGAGCTAAAATTAATTTTGCAAAAAACCATTAATAGATCTAGATAGAATTGGTCCAAGAAACTTGATGATGCATTATGGGCCTATAGAACTGCATATAAAAATCGTATGGGTATGTCTCCGTATAAAATGGTTTATGGAAAAGCATGTCACTTACCTCTTGAACTAGAACATAAGGCATATTGGGCCATTAAAGAGCTCAATTATGATTTCGAACTTGCTGGTGAGAAGAGACTATTTGACATTAGCTCACTTGATGAGTGGAGAACCCAGGCCTATGAAAATGCCAATATTTTTAAAGAGAAAGTTAAAAGATGGCATGACAAAAGGATACAAAAATGTGAGTTTAATGTAGGTGACTTTGTTTTGCTATACAACTCTCATTTAAGGTTTGTTGCAGGAAAACTCTCTCTAAATGGGAAGGTCCTTACGTTATCGAGGAGGTCTATCATTCCGGTGCCATAAAAATCAACAACTTCAAAGGCACAAATCTGAAGGTGGTAAACGGTCAAAGAATCAAACATTATATCTCAGGTAATCCCATAAATGTTGAAACTAATTTCATTGAAACCGTAACCCCGAAGGAATACACAAGGGACACTTTCTAGAACGTTCTAGACTCTGAAAAAGAATAGGTATGTGGTACGGTAAGTAAACCGACTCCAAAACAATTCTAATAGCAATTTTTCTCCGTTTTGGAATATTTAAGAAAATAGGAAACTAAGAAGTAGTCCGAAAGGGACACGAGGCATCCACGAGGGTGGAGGGCGCGCCCTACCCCCTGGGCGTGCCCCTTGCCTCGTGGGTACCTCGTGAACCCTCCGGACTCCATTTTCTTGCACGATACTTCTTTTGGTCGGTAAAAATTCATTATATAATCTCCCGAAGGTTTTGACCACCGCACCACGTGAATATCTCTTGCTTTTATTTCGAGCTGTTTTCTGTCAGAGTTGTCAAGGCGAGGCATCCTGTCGTCCCCCTCCTCAAACAATGCGGGCGAAGATGCTTGGCTAATGAAGATAGAGCTGAAGAGAGAAGAACCCGGGGAGACCAACAAGGATGATAGGATCAAGAAGGCCACGGAGGATCAAGCGCCGGCACCAGAAGAAGAAGACATCCTTCAACCTCATTACAATCTTCTTACCCCTACTGAAGTTGAAGCTTTCAAGATGATTGAAATAGTTCGGGTGCAGAACAAGTATCTAAGTCATGAAAATATTATGTTGCAAGAGCATATCACCGCACTCAAAGGCATTATTCGTAATATGGAGCATATCCTACGCTCTATGTTGGATGATAAGCCCACATCATCAACAACTCCATCACCACCAAAGGAGAATTGAGTATCGGGTATGGGCACTCCCCTTGGCAACTGCCAAGCTTGGGGGAGGTGCCCCGGCATCGTGTCACCATCGCACTTCTATGTTTACCGTTTTTATTAGTTCGATCCTTTTGGTTATACCTTGATCTAGTAGAATAAAGTTTAGAATGATCTAGCTTTGAGTTTTTGTGTTGATCCTTATCTATGTAATCGAGTCCGTGAGCTATATATAATAAAGATTAGTCTTAATTCAAGGGCGTGATTATCTTGCTATGATCCCGAGGGAATAAAAGAAAGAATAAAAAGAAATAAAGAGATCACATTGAGCTTATGTAGAGTAATGACTTCACATATAAAGGGTATGATGAATAAAAGTTGTTGAGAGTTGACAAACATAGTTTTGGTCATCGTTGCAATTAATAGGAAGTAATAAAGAAACAAAGGTTTTCACAGATAAATATACTATCTTGGACATCTTTTATGATTGTGAGCACTCATTAAAACATGACATGCTAAAAGGTTGATGTTGGACAACGAAGACAACATAATGGGTTATGTTTTCTTATATCTGAAATAAATTATGTTGTCATGGATCATCCAACATGTTGAGCTTGTCTTTCCCCCTCATGCTAGCCAAATTCCTTGCACCAAGTAGAGATACTACTTGTGCTTCCAAATATCCTTAAACCTAGTTTTGCCATGAGAGTCCACCATATCTACCTATGGATTGAGTAAGATCCTTCAAGTAAGTTGTCATTGTTGCAAGCAATAAAAATTGCTCACTAAATATGTATGATCTATTAGTGTGGAGAAAATAAGCTTTATACGATCTTGTGATATGAAAGCAATAAAAGCGACGGACTGCATAATAAAAGTCCCTATCACAAGTGGCAATATAAAGTGACGTTCTTTCGCATTAAGATTTCTTGCATCCAACCATAAAAGCACATGACAACCCCTGCTTCCCTCTTGTCGGTGTACTAAGGTAGGGGTACCTCAGTACCCCAACTTGTGCACGGGCGGTTGCAGCTTCCCGCGGCAAGTTTTACCGCGTGCTCGCCGGAGACCTTCCTGCTCCCTATTAAACCATTCAAAAACAAAGTATACAAGAAAGAAGATCGAGACCCCGGCAAGAGGAGCTTGCCGGGAAGGCCGTACCAGGCTCAAGACTGCCCTACTAGCACAAGACCCTGGCAAGAGGAGCTTGCCAGGAAGATTAGAAGACACGCCTCGGCGCTATATGCGCCCCGGCAAGGGCCCGGGGAGCGGCAAGCTCCCGGGCCCGGCAAGATCAAGGCCCCGGCAAGGAGCTTGCCGGGAAGGCTGCGCTGTGTGCCCACGCTCCAGCTCATCGGCCCACGCGTCGCCCTGGGGTCTATCTAGGGACGCGTGGCGGATGGCTGTGCAGCCTGGGGTACACGGTGGCACTCCACGGTGATGGATCCATCGCCGTGGCAGACGGAGACGCAAGAGCGGGAGCTTTTGGGGTCGACGGCGACGGGCATTAAATGCCCTTGTCCCCCACTGTCAAAGTAGGTATAGATCACTGTTCTGCACTGTAGCTCCACTGTTCCCGCACTGTTACAACTACCACCTCTTTTACGTTTTTACCCCTTTCTCCTACGTTGACACCTGTCGGTGACCCCTTGCACTATAAAAGGAGGCCCATGCACAACGTGGAGGGGGTTCGGAACCTAGATCACTCTCGCGCTCGGTGTAGCTGCTTCTTCAAGCTCCCGAGCACTCAAACTCAATACACAACTAAGCAGGAGTAGGGTTTTACGCGTCTACCGCGGCCCGAACCTGGGTAAAACTGCCCGCGTGCTCGCTACGATCTGCTCTTTGTGTTCCCTCCGCCCTCGTACCGCACAGACAAGGGGCTCCGGTCCCATAGGTGTTCGTGGCGGACAGTTTCCCCCGACATCTTTGGCGCGCCAGGTAGGGGCGTCGAGGTTGTGCGAACCTGATCCGGCGTTCGCGCGGGCGCATTCTTCATCAACCTCTCCAGTTTCATCAGCAACTTCATCAGCGACAACTCCATGGCCCCGAAGAAGAAGGCTTCGGAGGTCGGAGGCCCGTCTGCGTCTCACCCGCCGCCACCAGAGCCAACGGTGGGCGGGGGAGACACCGTCGGAAGGGTGGTTGCCGGTGAGGACACTCACGGCGCCACCAGATCCAAAAACAGGACGGACGACCGAACCTCGGTCTCCGTGGACGCGCCGCGTCCATCTCAACACACGACGACCCAGCAGCGCCATACCACGGGAGGTGGTATCCGCTTGCTGGGGCCAGGCCAAACCGGAGGCTCGCGGGACGCCCCGGACCCCCGTCCGGGCACAAGCAAAGCGAAGGCGCCGGCGCGGGACCCCGCTCCTTCTAACGTTGTTAGAAGTCCGAGCGTATCCCGCTCCTCGCACCGCTCGCCCGCGTTCCCCTCCACTCCAGCGGAAGCGCTCACAAGGGCGCAACTGCTCCTCGATTTCCCTCCAGCGGCCGACAAGGCCGAAGAATGGAGAGCCACTATCCGGAGCCTGATAGACTTCGCCAACAACGATTCTCCACAGCAGCCGTCGACCTCACGGCCGCGGCAAGCTGAGAAGACGAAGCCTGACGGCGACAAGACTGCCGGGGGTGCGACAAGCGCGCACTCCCCGCAGCGAAAGCAGAAGACGCCGCCCCGCCGGAACAACGCCGACGACGGCTCCACTGCCTCGTCGGACCCGCGGGCTCGTCGGGACCAGCGCCAAGTCCTCGACGACCGGCGAGAAGAAGACGCTCGGACCACAATCGAGCGCCGCCGAGAAGCTCGGCGACAATCAGACAAGAGAGCTGGGAACACTGTCGACGCGCACGCGCCCGGTGAGCCAGGCGACTTGCCGTACGCGGCAGGCTGCCCTGCGTTCACCCGCGAGCTGCGGCGCGTCCAGTGGCCCAGCATGAAGAACTTTAAGCCCGACGTACCCGAGAAGTACGACGGCAAGACGCACCCCTCGGAGTTTCTCAGCGTCTACACCATCGCAGTGCAAGCTGCCGGGGGGCGCGACGAGAAGATCTTGGCGAACTACTTCCCGCTCGTGCTAAAGCCGAACGTCCGTTCGTGGCTTATGCACTTGCCGGAAGGTTCTATCTCTTCTTGGGCCGATCTTTGCCACCAGTTTGTTGGCGCCTTCACCGGCGGCCACAAACCCCACGGCCAGGAGAGCGATCTCCACATACTGGCCCAGAAGGAAGGCGAGACCCTGCGCAAGTATATCCAACGCTTCAGCCGGGTGCAGCACAACATCCCTGACGTTCACCCTGCCGCGGTTATCAGCGCGTTTCATCAGAACGTGCGTAACCGCCGCATGCGTGAAGAAATGGCGATGACAAAGATTCGGGACGTCAGCGAGCTCTACGCTATTGCTGACAAGTGCGCACGCGCAGAGGAGGGGAGGAGACTCCCCGGAGAGGATGCTGGCGCAGGAGGAAGCGACAGCGACGACGCCGCCCCGGCAAAGAAGAGCCGGCGGCGGAACAACAGAAGGAAGGGCAAGAAGGAGGTGCTTGCCGTCGAGAAGTCCGGCAAGGAGGCACCCGCCAAGCAAGCGCAGGCTGGCGGCTCCGGCAAGGAGCCTGCCCCTGCGGCGGCGGCCGACAAGCCGGGTAGCTCCGACAAGCAATACTGTAAGATCCACCGCACCAAGGGTCACGATCTCTCCAACTGCAAACGCGTCGAGTATCTCGTAGAGCAGCAGAAAGCTGAGTACGAGAGGCGCGACAAGGAGAAGGCCCAAGGTGGCGGGGAAGAGCCCAGCAAGAAGCGGCCGTTCAACGGCCGGGGAGGACGCCGCGGCAAGGCCAAGCAGCGGCAAGGAGATCGACCTCCCCGGGGCCGCGACAAGGACGAAGAGGACGAGGATGAAGACATGGAGGACGAGGATAACAGCGAGCAGGAGTTCCAGAAGGCCACGGAGGTCCTGTGCGTCGACGGTGGCGCCTCCCTGCACACCTCCCACCGCCAGCTCAAGCAGTGGGTGCGTGAGGTGAATGCGGCGGAGCCGCCCGTGGAGTCGCGCAGGATCCTCAAATGGTCCAGCACGCCCATCATTTTTGATCTTGAGGATCACCCTGACCGCACCACTGCGGTCGGGTGCTTGCCGATGCTGGTCTCACCCACCATCCGCAACCTCAAGGTCACCAAAATGTTGGTTGACGGCGGGGCCGGGCTGAACTTGATCTCCTCTGCTGTGATCAAGAAACTCCAGATTCAAGATGGCGAGCTCGAAGAAACCGGTTCATTCCAAGGAATCAACCCGGGAAGGAGCAAGCCCAAGGGAAAGATTACTCTGCCGGTGACCTTTGGCGGGGAGCTCAACTTCAGGACGGAGCGCATCACTTTCGACGTTGCCGATATTCCATTGCCCTACAATGGAATACTTGGCCGTCCTGCCCTCGCCAGGTTCATGGCAGCTTCCCATTATGCTTACAACGTACTGAAGATGCCGGGGCCGATAAGCGTCATCACTGTCCACGGCGACAAGAAGGACGCGCTTATCTGCGCCGACAAGATCTACCGGGAGGCAGCAGCTGCAACCGAGAAGGATTCTCTTGCCGCTGAAGCTCCTGGGGGGAAGAAGATGAAGACAAAGTCCGGCAAGTGCTCCGGGACCCACTCCGGCAACCGCACCTCTTCGGAGTGCTGCGCTGCCGTCGAGGACGTTCCATCGAGCTCCACCGGCAAGAGTAAGAAAGGAATGGCCGCTCCTCCGGCAACCAAGAAAGTGTCCGCCAAGGAGGACGGCACTGGTGGTACCTTCACCATCAGTGCCACCCTTGACAGCAAATAGGAAGGCGCGCTCGTTGCCTTCCTGCGGGCGAATGTCGATGTGTTTGCCTGGCAACCAGCCGACATCCCCGGTGTTCCCAGGAAGGTAATTGAGCACAAGCTTGCTGTCTGTCCTCATGCGCGGCCCATCAAGCAGAAAGTGAGGAAGCAAGCCGTGGAGCGCCAAGAGTTCATCAACGAAGAGATCAAGAAGCTAGAAGCAGCAGGCCTAGTTAGAGGTGTGATCCATCCGACGTGGTTGGCAAATCCAGTCGTCGTGCGCAAGGCCAACGGGAAGTGGAGACTGTGTATAGACTTCACTGATGTGAATAAAGCATGTCCCAAGGATCCATTCCCTTTGCCGCGCATTGACCAGATCGTTGACTCTACTGCCGGATGTGAGCTACTCTGTTTTCTTGATGCATACTCAGGCTATCATCAGATTTTCATGGCCAAGGAGGATGAAGAGAAGACTGCATTTATCACTCCATGTGGCACTTATTGCTTTATTCGCATGCCATTTGGATTGAAGAATGCAGGCTCCACCTTTGCAAGGGTAGTATACACTGCTTTTGAGCCACAGATCCACAGAAATGTAGAGGCTTACATGGATGACATTGTGGTGAAGAGCAAGAGCAAGGAAACCCTGATTCAAGACTTGGAAGAAACATTTCAGAACCTGCGCAGAATACAGCTCAAGTTGAACCCCGAGAAGTGCGTCTTTGGAGTCCCCTCCGGCAAGCTTCTCGGGTTCTTTGTATCGCAGAGGGGGATTGAAGCCAACCCCGACAAGATTAAAGCCATCGAGCAGATAGAGGCCCCAAAGCGCGTCAAGGATGTCAGGAGGCTTGCAGGTTGCGTGGCTGCCCTCAGTAGGTTCATTTCAAAGTCTGCAGAACGCGCCCTACCTTTCTTCAAAATCTTGAAGAAGGCAGGTCCCATGAAGTGGACTCCGGAAGCGGAGGCTGCGCTGCAGGATTTGAAACGGTACCTGTCCTCCACTCCAATACTTGTCGCACCTAGACCACAGGAAAAGTTGCTGCTATACTTAGCGGCAACCAACCAAGTGGTTAGTGCTGCGTTAGTAGCGGAGAGGGAGTCCGACGAGGAGTCAGCACCACCGGCAAGCGAATCCAGCGACAAGCAGGGGGCTGCTCTGGCAAGCTCTGGCCCCGACAAGGAAGACTCTGCGCAGGAACAGGATGGGGTGCGAAAGAAGATGGTGCAGCGCCCATTTGTGAGTTCCCTTCTCCAGGGAGCTAGATCAAGGTACTCTGGTGTGCAAAAGCTGCTTTTCGGCCTCCTCATGGCCTCAAGAAAGCTGCGCCATTACTTCCAAGCCCATGAGATAACAGTGGTCACTCGCTTTCCGCTGAAGAGGATATTGCATAACCCCGAAGCAACGGGCAGGATCGTCGAGTGGGCACTGGAACTGTCAAGCTTTGGACTCAAATTTGAAAGCACTTCAACCATACAGAGCCGAGCTTTGGCAGAATTCATAGCTGAGTGGACCCCAACGCCCGATGAAGAAGTTCAAGAAACAAGTACACCCGTACAAGAAGCTACAAGTGAATGGGTAATGTATTTTGATGGTGCCTTCTCGCTGCAAGGCGCCGGTGCTGGCGTGGTACTCATCGCGCCCACCGGAGAGCACCTCAAGTATGTTATCCAGATGCACTTTCCCAGGGAGCAAGCGACGAACAACACAGCAGAATATGAAGGCTTGCTTGCCGGCCTTAGGATTGCGGCCGAACTTGGGATCAGGAAGCTGATTGTACGAGGAGATTCTCAGTTGGTGGTCCGGCAAGTCAACAAGAGCTATCAGAGCCCTTTGATGGAAGCTTATGTCGATGAAGTGAGAAAGCTTGAAGAGCACTTTGAAGGTCTGCAGATGGAGCACGTCCCGAGAGCTCAGAATGAAATTGCAGATGGCCTTTCAAAGTGTGCCGCAATGAAGTTACCTGTGGAACCAGGGACCTTCTTGCTCAAGCTGACTCAACCATCCATTACACCATCAATTGGACAGTCCAAGAAGAGGAAGTTGGTCTCCGGCGACTACTTGCCGGCGGATCTTCCTGAAACCGCCGCCAAGGTCCCTAGGATCAACAACCAGAACGCTGAGGAACAGGTCGCTCCTGCAAGCCCTCGGGCTTGTACAGTTGAAGCAAGTGTTCCCGACAAGCCTCGCCCCGGCGAGCTTGCCGGGGGACCATCAGCTCCGGCAGAACCCGAGGTCCTCGCCGTAGAAGCTGAGGTTCCCGCAGCGGCCCTCGAGCCTTTAGTCCTTGCCGTTGAGCCTCAGGCTCCGGCATGGGCACAGCAAATAGTCCGTTTTCTGCAAACTGGAGAACTTCCCGACGACCCTCAAGAGATAGAGAAGATAACCAGACAGTCGAGTATGTACCAGTTCGTGGATAACGAGCTGTACAGAAGAAGACTCAATGGTGTCAGACTGAAGTGCATCTCCAGGGAAGATGGACAGAAGCTGTTGGCGGAAATACACGGAGGCATATGCGGCCACCACATTGGCGCAAGGGCGCTTGCCGGGAAGGCTTTCCGGCAAGGGTTCTTTTGGCAAGAAGCCCTCCAAGATGCAACTGCACTAGTAACCAAGTGTGAAGCGTGCCAGTTCCATGCAAAGCAAATTCATCAGCCAGCTCAAGCTCTCCAAACAATCCCTTTGTCCCGGCCCTTCTCGGTCTGGGGGCTCGATATCCTCGGCCCTTTCCCCCGAGCCATCGGGGGCTTTGAGTACTTGTACGTTGCAATCGACAAGTTCACAAAGTGGCCAGAAGTGGAGCCGGTGAGAAAGGTGATAGCACAGTCAGCGGTCAGGTTCTTCAGGTCGATTGTTTGCCGTTTCGGGATCCCTAACAGGATCATCACCGACAACGGTACACAATTCACTAGTCGCACCTTCATGCAGTACGTCCAAGACCTTGGCGCCAAGGTCTGTTTCGCTTCTGTTGCTCACCCGAGGAGCAACGGTCAAGCGGAGAGGGCAAATGCTGAAGTGCTGCGCGGACTCAAGACGAGGACCTTTGACAGGCTGCGCAAGTGCGGAAGAAATTGGATAGAGGAGCTACCGGCGGCTCTGTGGTCAATCAGGACGACGCCAAGTCGAGCCACCGGACAGACACCCTTTGCTCTAGTCTATGGAGCAGAGGCAGTTCTCCCCACGGAACTCGTATACGGATCTCCTCGAGTGCTCGCTTATGATGAGCTCGAGCAAGAGCAACTGCGGCAAGATGACGCGTTGCTCCTCGAGGAGGGACGTCTCCAGGCTGCTGTACGAGCTGCTCGATACCAGCAAGCTTTGCGCCGCTACCATAGCCGCAAAGTCAAGGCCAGGAGTCTCGAGGAAGGCGACCTTGTTCTTCGGCGTGTTCAGTCCGCCAAGAATTCCAACAAGTTGACGCCGAAGTGGGAAGGCCCTTATCGGGTGAGACAAGTTACGAGGCCCGGCGCTGTCCGCCTCGAGACCGAAGAAGGCTTACCGGTGAGCAACTCCTGGAACTTAGAGCATCTTCGCAAGTTTCACCCCTAAGGCGCGGTTGCCGTGACCCGCTCCGGCAACCACCTTTTGTACAAGCTTTGCCGCTGTTGCATGTAACCCTTTGTGCAAAGCCGGGCGCAGACCCCGTGCATCAGTAAAGATTTTGTGTTTTTCGCACCGATTGCCTTTCGCATGCTTCTCTTTGCTATTTGCATGTTTTGTTTGGCATTTGGTACAACACTCAAATAAACGGTAAGCATTAGTACGCCGAAAGGCCATATACTTGTTTCCCTCTCCCTTTTCTTTCCTCTTAAACAGAAGGAACGTTCCTCGCGCACAAGTTTGCCGGGGGGGAAGGAGGTGGAGGAGGAACCAAGTGCTGTTCAAGAAAGAGAAGCCTTACCGGAAAGCAAAACAATATAAGCAAGCAGCATATGAAAGATAAGTTGTTAGAATTTGACCAGTTCAAATTTTAAATTTTAGTTGTCTTCCTTGAACAATCACACTTTGTATGGAAAACCTGTGCGCGGAGGAACCTACCCGTAGCTTGCCGCACCCTTATCTTGTTTTCGAGTTCACTCAGCGATTTAAGTGAGCCGCGACAAGTGTCGCGCCCTTGTTTCGTTTCCGAGCACGCTCAGCAAGCTAAGTGCGTTGCGGCTAGCCGCGGCGAGGTTGCTTGCCGGTAAGACCTTGGCCAGCAGGCTGCTTAGAGTCCAGCACTCAGCGCTCGCGGCAAAGGTCCCTTGCCGGCAAGCTCCCCGGGAGCGCAGGGTGAAAAACATACAAAGTCAAGGATTAAGACAAGGAAGATAACATCGCACTACTTAATCAAAATGAGATAAATATCTTACAAAGGATAACTTGTCGCGATGGACTAATAAGTTCATGATATCATATGCAGCAACAAAAAGATAAAGATAATGGAGCCTTAATCTACGCGGTCGCCCTCTTTCCTGCCGAGCTTAGCCACCTTGGCGATGATGTGGGCGACTTGTTCCTTCAGGGCCTCCGTGTTCGCATCAGCCGGCAAGCTGCGAAGAACGTTGGTGAGATTGATCCCCGGGTTGCGGTACACGACCTTCGTCAGCACCCGCTCCAGAGTTCCCGCGCAGAGCAGGCGTGCTCCTCGGCCAGCCGCGCGGGGATTTGGTTCCGGAGACCTGCCAGGGCCGGCGCGATCCCTCTGAAGAAGAGACTGAGCTTGGCGCTGTGCGGGAGATCCGGATCCGGCGAGTAGATGAGATGTTCGACCTTCAGCGCCAGCAGCTCCTGGTCAATGTTGGACGCAGAAGAAACCAAGTCTTCGGTCCATACCTCAATGGTTTGGCGGAAGAGCTCGGATGCTTTGTTGACGCTGTCCACCAGGGTCCGCTCCTTGCGGAGTTCCTCCTTCAGCTTGTTCTCCTGAGCCCGGGCAGCATCGAGTGAATCCTTCAGAGTGGTGACCTTCAGCTCCAAGTCCTCGATGGAGTCCTTGGCGGCCTTCAACTCGTCGCCCCTCTTGGAGAGGCTCACCTGGAGCTCAGAATTTGTGTGGGCGTCCTTCTCGCGCTCCGTGATGAGCGCGGCAACCTTCTCCGCGCTCACCTTCAGCGCCTTCTCCAGCTGCTCAACCTTGGCGGCGAGCTCCTTCTTGGCGTCTTCCGCGGCAACCGCGGCGGCCTTCGCCTCCTTCAACTCCCCGCCAAGGGCCGTCTCGCGAGCGGCAAGGTCCTCCTCATGGGAGTCGAGCTCGACCTTCCGCTGCGCGAGCTCGCCTTCTCGCCGAGACAGCTCCACCCCGGCGAGCCGCTGCTGTTCCTCTGCTTCAGCCTTCTCGAGCACCCACTCCTGGTACTCGCCGGCGAGACGCTCGCGCTCCTCCGCCACCTCGCGGAGGGCCGCCTAGTTGGCGGCGCTGAGCTCCGCCGCACGCTTCTCCATTTCCGCGGCGGCCTTGGCGGCGAGGGCTTCCCGGGAGGCGAGCTTCGCCTGCCTGGCCCGGTAAAGGGCCAGGAGCTGGTGGAGCAGCTTCTCCTCCTCCGGCCCTTCGCTCCCGCCGGGCGCCTCGACGATTTTCAGGCCCGCGGAGGCGAGGACTTCTCCGTCAAACGCCTCGCCCTCCGCGGGAGCTCGCGATGAAGACCCCCAAGGCATCTGGATGAAGACGCCGTTGGGGGCCTCAAGATAGTACCCCTGCTCCTTGCTGGCGGAGGGGTCGGCGGCCGGTGCAGCATCTGATGCTCCCGCCACCTCCGGGTCGGCGGTGCGGTCGCCGTCCCCCTCCCCGGCCGCTGCGTCCGCAGCCGGAGCAGTCTCCTGCACGGCCGGCTCGGCGGCCTCGGCCATCTCCACGGTGGCAGGGACGTCACCGCCGCCGCCCTGCGCGCCCTCCTCCTCGAGGTTGATAACCTCCGTCTCCATGGGCTCAGGAGGAGGAAGATCTAAGAAGAAAAAGAAGAAAAAGAAGTTCAAGATTCAAGCAAATATCCAAAAAGAAACGAAGCCAAGAAGACAAGCTACAGAACATACCTTGGCGGACGTCCTCAGCGGCGGGCTCCCTCGCCAGGGAGCTCGGCCTTGGCGGAGTGGCCACCCTCGCCGGGCTGCTCGCCCTTGGCGGGGTACTCTGCCTTGGCGGAGTACCCACCCTTGGCGGAGAGCTCTCCCTTGCCGGAGAGTTCCGCCTTGGCGGGGACGGCGGGGCCTGCGGCTCCTCGGTGACGGTCTCCGGGCGCACTTCCCGCTGTGGTTCCACCTCTGCGCAAATCAAGAGAAGAAACATCAAGATATGAAGACAAGACCAATCCTCAGGCGTACCCCGATAAGCGAAAGAATAAACCCCAGACTTACGCTGGGGGCTGCGCTGGGGGCTGCGCTGGGGGCTGCTCCTCGGAGCAGCGCTCGGGTCCGGCAGGCTCGGCTCCGGCACACCTCCTGTTGCCGCGGCAGCTGAGTCTTCCGCGGCCTCGACTGCGGGCGCCTTGGCTTTCTTCGCCACGCGCTGAGTCAAAGTCCTGAAATCAAAGCAATGAACAGAGTCAGCATCAACATAAACCAAGACAAAAATCAAGAAGGTGTAAGGTCCTGGATCCTTACTCGTGGTCCTCCTCGTCGTCCTCGCTCAGGGCGGAGAAGTCGTACTCCACCGTCGGCGCGTCGGCGCGAGGAGCGGAAGACGAAGATTCCCTCGCGCGCTTGGTGGTCCCTGGGGCTGGGGGCTGCGAAGACCCAGCCCCTGTGGTAGCCGGCGCCCGAGGAGCGGGCGGAGCCGTTGCTCCGCTCCGAGAAGACCCTTGCCGGCTCGGCGCCGGCCTGCGAGGCGCCTCCGTCGTGGCCCGCGCGCGGGCCGCCTCTGCTGCGGCTGCTGCGCCGGTCGCCCTTGGCGCGGGTTGGCTTCCCCGGGGAGCTGCCCGGCGAGCTGGCTGTTGCCGGGGCGCCTGCGCCCTCTCCCCCGTCGCCGTCTTGCGGAGACGCTTCGGCGGAGACTGCCTTGGGCTTGCCGGGGGCGGGGAGCTCTCCGACGAGGAAAGGTCATCGGCGTAGAGCTCCGTGGATCCGCCAGAGTCCTCGGCCTCCTCCTCCTCCTCTTCCCCGGCCGGCTCGCTGGGCCCGGCGCCCTGCGCTGCGGCCTCCTTTCCCTTGCCGCCTCCGCCCCTCGCGGCGCCTCTGCTCCCTCCAGCGGCACCCTCCATTGCCGCGGCCTCGGCCGCGATTCCATGGATCCCGGAGTGCCTCAGGGAGGGGACCCCGGCGAGCGCGTCGGGAGGGAGCTGCAGCAACCTGCGGATCTCCGCCTCCTCCGCCTGGGCGGTCGCATCCGCAACTTCCGCCTCTTCCGGCGTGTATCCAAAAATTCCTGCCGCTGCGGCTGCAGCGGCCTCTTCAGCCCGAGAAGCCATATAGGCAATCTCCTGGTCGGTGGTGTCCCGCGTGTGCTCCTTGAGGTCGTTCTTGTTCTTCGCCACCTCCGCGAGGTTGTCGTAGAAGTTGAGGACGTCGATGGGCTTGGGAGCGATCCACGTGCGGTCCACGCCGTGCGAGTCACACATGGGCATCATGGCGAGGATGCGGTCCCGGACGATGTTGTTGCAGAGCGGCACCACTTCCCGGGGAGGTCTGAACCACTCAGGGTGTGCCGGGTCGTACTTGAAGAGTTCCCGGACCATCCCCTTCAGCTCCAGCGTGGTGAAGTTGAAGTTGAGCCCGGGGCGCAGCCTCATTATGTCTGCCGGGCCGCCGTACTCCCAGGCCGACCTCTTCCGGTCTTGGAGAGGGGCGATGCGCCGACGGAGGAAATCTGCGCCCACCTCTGCAACTGACAGCTTGGCCATCCGAAGACGAAGAATCCGGACGAGGGCGATGTCGAGCTTGATGTCGTCCGAATCGAGCTCGCTCCAGTCCCTGCCGCGCACGATGGGCGTTGTGCGCGGCGCGGTGAAGGCTTGCGGCTGGTCTTCGACGATCCAGCACCACTCCGCTCGCCATTCCTCCCACTTGCCGCGGAGCTCCCCCGGCAAGTACGCCCCCTTTTTATTCAGACGGAAAACCCAAGAAATTCCTCCGGAGAGGGGGGCATCGGCCTCGGCTCTAGGAGTGAAGAAGTGCCTAAAAAGGGCTACGTTTGGGTGTACTCCTATGAAGTTTTCGCACATGTGTGCGAAAACCGCCATGGTGAGGATGGCGTTGGGGGTGAAGTCAAGCAGATGGAGGCAGTATGTGTTCATAATGTCGCAGAAGAAGTTTGAGAAAGGAGGGCAGAGACCACAGTGGAAAAAGGCTGCGAAGAAGTAGTACCCGCCGGGATAGCTGTCCTTGGCGGCGGCCGGATATGCTCGCGTGCGGGGATGCGCGTTGGTTTCCTTGGCCCAGAACAAGTAATACTTGTTCCAGAGCTCCCGCACGCCGAGCTTCGGCGGGAAGACGAGGTGCTTCTTCCGGTACGCGGCGAGCTTCGCCGCTTGCTCCGATTTCTCCCTCTTGGCCTTCTCCGCCTTCGCCTTGTCGGTCTTCGGGGCCATGGCGGGCGCGGCGGAAGGAAGGAGGGGCGAAAGGTCCGACGACGCCGGAAATGCAGACGGCGGCGGCGGAGGCATGGAAGCAGAGCGCAAGAGAATCTTTGGAGGAGGAAGACGATGCAATGAAAGCGCAAGGAGGGGAACCGCGCCCGCTTCCTCTGCTTTTATGGGGGAGTGGGGGGCGTTTCGCCCTTTCCATTAAGAGATCGTGGGCACGTCCCATCCCACGACGCCGCGATCGACGCGTGCCGTTACGGTGGGGTGCGGCGGATACGGAAGTGGATTCGGCGCGCGGCGGGCCGCGGGTGCCCGTGCACTGTTTTGGGCCTGGCCCAACAGCGCTCGGCACCGTGTGTGGCCCAGGCCCGGGGGCTCCTGTCGGTGTACTAAGGTAGGGGTACCTCAGTACCCCAACTTGTGCACGGGCGGTTGCAGCTTCCCGCGGCAAGTTTTACCGCGTGCTCGCCGGAGACCTTCCTGCTCCCTATTAAACCATTCAAAAACAAAGTATACAAGAAAGAAGATCGAGACCCCGGCAAGAGGAGCTTGCCGGGAAGGCCGTACCAGGCTCAAGACTGCCCTACTAGCACAAGACCCTGGCAAGAGGAGCTTGCCAGGAAGATTAGAAGACACGCCTCGGCGCTATATGCGCCCCGGCAAGGGCCCGGGGAGCGGCAAGCTCCCGGGCCCGGCAAGATCAAGGCCCCGGCAAGGAGCTTGCCGGAAAGGCTGCGCTGTGTGCCCACGCTCCAGCTCATCGGCCCACGCGTCGCCCTGGGGTCTATCTAGGGACGCGTGGCGGATGGCTGTGCAGCCTGGGGTACACGGTGGCACTCCACGGTGATGGATCCATCGCCGTGGCAGACGGAGACGCAAGAGCGGGAGCTTTTGGGGTCGACGGCGACGGGCATTAAATGCCCTTGTCCCCCACTGTCAAAGTAGGTATAGATCACTGTTCTGCACTGTAGCTCCACTGTTCCCGCACTGTTACAACTACCACCTCTTTTACGTTTTTACCCCTTTCTCCTACGTTGACACCTGTCGGTGACCCCTTGCACTATAAAAGGAGGCCCATGCACAACGTGGAGGGGGTTCGGAACCTAGATCACTCTCGCGCTCGGTGTAGCTGCTTCTTCAAGCTCCCGAGCACTCAAACTCAATACACAACTAAGCAGGAGTAGGGTTTTACGCGTCTACCGCGGCCCGAACCTGGGTAAAACTGCCCGCGTGCTCGCTACGATCTGCTCTTTGTGTTCCCTCCGCCCTCGTACCGCACAGACAAGGGGCTCCGGTCCCATAGGTGTTCGTGGCGGACAGTTTCCCCCGACACCTCTGCGAAGGGCCTATCTTTTATTCTTGTCTTATACCTTATACAAGAGTCATGGTGATCTTCAACTTTCCATTTTACATTTTATCCTTTGGCAAGCACATTGTTTTCAAAAGATCCAGACATATATACCCAATTGGATGTAAGTTATCATAAACTATTATTGTTGATGTTACCCTTGAGGTAAAAGGTTGGGAGGTAATACTATAAGCCCATATCTTTCTCTATGTCCGATTAAAACTCCATACCCATAAGTATTGCATGAGTGTTAGCAATTGTGAAAGATGAAATGATAGTTGAGTATGTGGACTTGCTAAAAAGCTCTTATATTGACTCTTTCTGATGTTATGATAAATTGCAATTGCTTCAATGACTAAGATCATAGTTTGTTAGTTTTCAATGAAGTTTCTGATTCATAAATGACATTGTGAATAGATTGTTACTTTAGCATAAGAAATCATATGACAATATGTATATATGTTGCTAATATAAGAATGATCATGATGCCCTCATGTCCGTATTTTATTTTATCGACACCTCTATCTCTATACATGTGGACATATTTTTTGATATCGGCTTCTGCTTGAGGACAAGCGAGATCTAAGCTTGGGGGAGTTGATACGTCCATTTTGCATCATGCTTTTATATCGATATTTATTGCATTATGGGTTGTTATTACACATTATGTCGCAATACTTATGCCTTTTCTCTCTTATTTGACAAGGTTTACATGAAGAGGGAGAATGCCGGCAGCTGGAATTCTGGGCTGGAAAAGGAGCAAATATTAAAGACCTATTATACGCAAGTCCAAAACTCCTAAAACTCCACGAAAGTCAGTTTTGGAATATATTATAAATATTGGGCGAAGAAAGTACCAGAGGGGGCCACACCCTGTCCACGAGGGTGGAGGGCGCGCCCTACCCCCCTAGGCGCACTCCCTTGCCTCGTGGGCCCCCTGGCAGGCCTCCGGTGACCATCTTTTGCTATATGAAGTCTTTAGCCCTAGGAAAAATCATAAGGACACTTTCGGGATGAAGTGTCGCCGTCTCGAGGCGGAACCTTGGCGGAACCAATCTAGGGCTCCGACAGAGCTGTTCTTTCGGGGAAACATCCCTCTAGGAGGGGGAAATCGTCACCATCGTCATCACCATCGATCATATCATCGGGAGGGGTCAATCTCCATGAACATCTTCACCAGCACCATCTCCTCTCAAACCCTAGTTCATCTCTTGTATCCGATCTTTGTCTCAAAACCTCAGATTGGTAAATGTGGGTTGCTAGTAGTGTTGATTACTCCTTGTAGTTGATGCTAGTTGGTTTATTCGGTGGAAGATCATATGTTAAGATCCTTTATGAATATTAATAGCCCTCTAATTATGAAAATGAATACGATTTGTGAGTAGTTATGCTTGTTCCTAAGGAGATGCGAGAAGACTTGCTATAAGTAGTCATGTGAATTTGGTATTCGTTCGATATTTTGATGAGATGTATGATGTCTTTCCTCTAGTGGTGTTATGTGAACGTCGACTACATGACGCTTCACCATTGTTTGGGCCTAGAGGAAGGCATTGGGAAGTAATAAGTAGATGATGGGATGCTAGAGTGATAGAAGCTTAAACCCTAGTTTATGTGTTGCTTCGTAAGGGGCTGATTTGGATCCATATGTTTCATGCTATGGTTAGGTTTGCCTTAATACTTCTTTTGTAGTTTCGGATGCTTGCAATAGGGGTTAATCATAAGTGGGATGCTTGTCCAAGGAAGGGCAGTACCCAAGCACCGGTCCACCCACATATCGAATTATCAAAGTAACGAACGTGAATCATATGAGCATGATGAAAACTAGCTTGACGATAATTCACATGTGTCCTCGGGAGCGCTTTTCCTTAGATAAGAGTTTGTCCAGGCTTGTCCTTTGATACAAAAAGGATTGGACCACCTTGCTGCACCTTGTTTACTTTTTTTTTACTTGTTTCTCATTATAAATTACCTTATCACAAAACTATCTATTACCGATAATTTCAGTGCTTGTAGAGAATACCTTACTGAGAACTGCTTATCATTTCCTTCTACTCCGCGTTGGGTTTGACACTCTTACTTATTGAAAGAACTACGATAGATCGCCTATACTTGTGGGTCATCAAGATTTTTGGGGGATTTCACCGAGTCTGGCGGGAAGCTTGCGCTGGAACCTGCGGTTGCGCGGGAACGGGCTCACCGACGATTCATTGGCGCCACCGTTTGGCCAAAAGAATGCCCCGCGCACTACGTAAGCTTGCAATTCAAGCCGTCTACGGCAGCGGGTTGACAAGACGTGTGAGAGGAGGACGAAAGGACACATATACATACTGTTAATACAAAAAAAGGGTTTGCGATTTAATTACCTACTATACCCCCGTCCTGTTTTATAAGTAGGATTTAACTAATAAAATACGAATGCACATCGCTCGCACAGTTCGGCTTATTTGCCACGTATCACAGTGCCGACCTCTGTTCGCGTCCCTCGGCAAGCTGTGCTCACCGTTAGGCACCGTAGCACGATTGGCTCGCCTTTAGGTGCAACGGCGCGCTATGCTCGCGTTCGTTGGCATGCTCTGCTCGCGTCCGTCGACGCACTCGGCCAGTGGAAAGCTTTTCCTTGCATTCAACTGCTATATATGGTTGCTCGCCGTTGAGGCGACCGCGAAGTGCTCTGCTCGCGTCCCTTCATGCGTGCTCTGCCAGCGGTTGGGCGTGCGCTTGATCACGTCAGGTGCCCCATTTGCTTGCGGTTGCGCCGCGCACGTTGCCACGCGATGCAGTTATGTGCGGCACGATGGAGTTACGCGCTGCAAATTAGAACTACCATCAGGGCCTGCCGATATTCCTGGCCGTCCGGCTTCCCCTTTAATTCCCGCAACCATTATAACCTTAGTCCCTTCAACCTTTCGATCGCGCCCCACAATACAACAAGCACACCCACGACGAAACATAGAGAAGGGATGTCTAGTGGCGCTCCAATGGAGTTCGGCGAGCATAAAATGGAGACCCACGCGAGGGAGACGGATCTCTCTGGTGTACACCATCGACCCGGCCGTGGTGGACGACTACATCAGCAACGTTGAACAGTTGCTTGCTCGAGACAAGTACAAGGTGGTCGGCATTGACCTCCAGTACATCTCTGGTCGTCCCGACATAGATCAGAAGGTTGCAGTCGCCTAGTTGTGCGTGGGCCATCATGTCCTCATCTACCACTACATCATGGCCACATAGCCTTGCGACCGTTTCACCAGGTTTGTCAACATCACCGACTACAAGTTGACCATGGTGGAAACCATCGATGATGTAAAAGAGATCAGGGTTATGGGCTTGGCCTGCCAGAACCTTGTCATAATCTGTGAGCACTACAGGGTCTGGGGCAGCACGAAGAAGGACTCCCTGGTTGAACTCGCCTCGGCCATCATCAACCCCTACTACAAAAAGATGAAGCATGATGCCAAGAGAACAAGTCAACTGGATGCGGATGATGCAAACACATGAAACATGATGCAAAAAGATGAAGCATCAGTCCCGTTTCCTGGCACAGGGCCTGGATGCGGCAACTGGATGAACCTCACCACAGGTTCGCGACCAAGAGCGTGTACACATGCTACGAGATGCACATGCGGATCTTTGAAATGAGGAAGTGCCTTGTTACTCAAATTGAGGAGCCCGGATCGAGCCACAAGCAGAGAAAACGTCACAAGAACTAGACGATGACTAGATGATCGTTTATGCTAGTTAATGATGCATGTAATATATAGTTTACTTTATTGGTGTGTGGAAATGACATGTGTGTAGTAGCCACCTATGTAATTATGCATGTAATAGTTTAATTTGGTGTGTGCGAATGCCATGGTTGTAGTAGCCACCTATGTAAGTGGATGTTTAATTTGGTTATGCAACCATGTCCTTATAAGTGTGTGTGTGTGTGTGTGTGTGTGTGTGTGTGTGTG
Organism: Secale cereale; assembly: GCA_902687465.1. NCBI lineage: Eukaryota > Viridiplantae > Streptophyta > Magnoliopsida > Poales > Poaceae > Secale > Secale cereale. The sequence continues at coordinate 330,808,439 of LR738709.1, forward strand.
TGTGTGTGTGTGTGTGTCTATATATACAGCCGGTCTATTATCATAACATTATGAGAATAATATTCTCATAACAGTTCCGAACTGCATTGCAAAATTGCATTCGAAAGCTATGCGCACTGCTTCCTTCTTCTGCTGTGCACCACATAGAGGTGCAGCATGAAACATTCATTTAGCATCGTTTCTGGCTAGTTTGACTGATTTCTACTGGTTTATCCGTGCTTGCGCTGATTTAATTTGTGGTTAAGCACTGAATTCTGCAAGAAAACGATGGAAATCCTTGGATTTTGGCGGATCTGCGTCCGTTCGTCTGCTTTTCTCTGTTTCTCTGTTCTCTGTTCTCTCCCCGTGCAGATCGAAATTGCTGCGTTTTGTATGTAATATTCTGTTGTTTTCGGCAATTACAGGCTACTTTTGATCTATCCGTATAAATTGGAGCGGATTAAGTTGTTATTTTGGAAGAATTTTAAGTTTTTTGTCCACGTTTTTTTTTGCGGCGCGACTGGCTCTGGTCGTTTATCAAAGATGTTCTTTGAGTTTTTTTGCATTATATAGTTGTTAGAACTACATTGCAGGCTGTGTTTTTCGTCTGTGAATCGTGGTCAAGAGCGGTGGACTGCAATAATATGCAAATGCGCGTTGAATTTTTTGTAGTGCGGCGAACTGCATTAAGATGCAATGCGAGCATGTATGAATTGCATTACAGCCACGGTTGTGTGGGGGTACTAGTTTGATAAGTTTTTTTGATTGGTCAAGCGCGGCGGACTGCTTTTTTGCGTTGCTTCTGGTGTATTTTCTTTATGAGAATTCTGAGTATAAGTGTACTGCTCTTTTTATATATAGTTTTCATGTGCAGCAGAAGTTGAAGAACATGCAGTCTGGAAACCCCCACGGAGCTTTTCCTTTTTTTTAACCCACATACGGAACTAGAGTTTTTTTAATAAAAGAGCACTGCATCAACCTTCTTAACAGGAGCAGTTTTGTGAAAGAATTCTCTATGTGAACTGCTCTGATAGTTTTGTTTTTTATGTGTATCCTAGCTACAGCAGCGGTTTTGAAGCAATGTACATAATGAAAACAGAGTACTCAGAACTGCATATATTTGATAGATAGAAACTACGGTTCTGGAGTCATAATTAACATACTACATCATCAAGCAAACTAACGCAACATAAGCAAACATTGTCCGAAAGCAAACTAGAACGAAAGCAAACTAATCTACATATGCAGAAGGAAACTAATCGAGCACTTCCGACAGTAATCCTTGGCTTTTCAGCATCTGTCCTGCTTCACTAGTTCCAGCCGTTGGAGTTGGAGGTGGAAGTTGATACCCCCTTGCCCCACGGCTTCCAGGAAGACCTCGGGCGCTTCCTGGTCTTCTCTGTTTCAGCGCGCGCGAGGCCTTTCTTCATGGTGCTGATTCTGTTCCATATCTCGAACGCAGTGTAGGCGTCCTTGGCAGCATACTCGACGTGCTTGGTGCTGAGAATGGAAGTCCACAGGCTGTGGTCGTGGTCTGTCATCTTCATCTTCATGTCTGCGTACTCGTCGTCGATGATCGCAGCAGCTACATCGCCAAGTGAGTCCAGTGGCTTCGTTCCATCAGGCACCCTCCAGTTCGTCTGGATGTCGACGAAGTTGGTGACGTGGAGGTTGCAGGCTGCGAGCTTCTGCTTGTCCTGCTCGATGGCGAAGCCAGCGAACTCGAACCTAAGGAAAGTGAACCGCAAGTTATACCTTTCGGAACTGCATACACGGGCATATAGAGAGAATTGCTTACCTTGGGTCGCCGAGGAACCTGTCGAAGGTGTTGCATCTCTTGCCCAATGTACCACATACCTGGAAAAGAAGCACTGGATGGTACTTGCCGATGGATACCTGAACCAGGGCCGCCCTCTCGTGGTCGCGTGTGTACTCCACGTCGATGCCGACGATCTTCTGGCGGCGCCACTGGAGAACTGTCTTGAACTCTTCGATGTACGTCGCCATGGCGGCGACGTCGGTGGTGTAGATCACCTTCAGCTTCGTGTTCCCGTGCGCATGCACGGCGTCGTAGGTCCTGCTGAACCCCATTGCTGCAAAGAGGAGGAAGAGGAGGAGGAAGGGGCAGCGTCGTGTGTTTTGTGCGGATGGTCTGTTCGATGGAGCGCGGGATTTAAATGGGAGCCGCAGCAACTTCTGCCGAGGCCACGATCTTGTCTCCCAACCGTGTTGGCGATCGTGGGTTCGTGATGATCGCTGCAGTTCGTGCGGCGTGCAACCGCCGGGATAGAGGAGGGGTGGGGGGCGCGGGCGCTTCGGCCGATAGTGGGCGCATTTATTTTAGGGCAGGCGAACCAAATCGTCAGCCGTAAGCGAACTGCATCGCTTCAGAAGCGGAATCGTCAGCCGTAAGCGAACTACAACGCTTCAGAAGCCGAAGCGGTTTTCCGTAAGCGAACTGCATCGTGTTACAACACCGAGACGTTTTTTTATTTTTTGTCTATGACCTGTGGGCCTGTCGGACGGGCTTTTATTCATTAAGTCTCTCTTGCAGCCCCCTTGCCCGCCTCCACTTCCCTCTCCCCCGTGCCCGCACAGAAATCCCCCCCGCCCTCGTGCTCCCGTGGTGGAGAGCGACGACGCCCGCAGCCGCCGGCGTCCGTAGGGGCTCACTCGTGGTGGAGGGCGACGACGCCCGCAGCCGCCGCCGTCCGTAGGGCGCTTCCTCCGCCGTTGCCGTCCGCACCCGCCTCGTCCTGCCGTCACTTCGCCCCACGGTGAGCCCCAAATCGCCCCTAATCCGGTCCAGATCTTGTGCTAGGGTTATTTTTCGTGCCAGCATTCTCTTCTTAAGGTTGTTTTTGTATGCTTGAAATTGCAACCCCCTATGGACTGAAAGTTTTTCTCTGCCTGAATTTGGTGTTTGCTGTCTAGGTTTAGGTTTTAATTATCATCCCCTGCTGATCGGAGGCACAATATGGCTTCTTCCTCACCAATTGATGCGTCACCGGTTAGAACGGCTTCTCCATCTGGTAACTACATTAAACTGAACTGCAATTTTCATTCAGGGTCAATTTACTTCTTTTTTGTCGAATGAAATAGTGTACTGCATCTTAGATCCCTTTTTAGTAAGGCCTTTTTTAAGACACGCGTGGCAAACTGATATGAACTGCGTCAAGTTAATTGTTTTTTACTTTTTTGGAAGGGTTAATTGTTTTTTACTGATATGAACGAAATAGTGTACTGCAGTTAGTTGTTATGTTTTTTTTGTTAAACATAAACTGCTAAAAGAGCACTGCATTTTGGACACTGCTTTGTATTTTTTTTGGCTATCCACTATGAGGTTTTGCGAAATCGATATGAGCTGCATTAAGTTTTATTTTTTGCCTCTCACAGAACTGCATGAATTTGTTTTGTTTTGCATATCTAAGCGCACTTCTTTTTTTTATATGCGGTCAATTGGTCACTTGAACGAATTAGTGCACTGCATCATATAAACCTGTGCCAATGTGCACTTTTCAGACACACGTGAATATGATATTCAAGCGACATGAACTGCATTTTTTAGGTTTACTGTTATGTTTTTTAATTGTTAAACATAAACTGCTGGAAAAGTGCACTGCATTTCTACATTTTTTTCCAAGTTGATATGAGCTGCATTAAGTTTAGGTCTTCATCTCACACACACATCTTTTTTTTTGTTTTTTCTCACCCATAGTTTTATCTCCTGGTGGGTCAGGGGGTGGTGGCGTTAACTATCTGATTACACGTTATTTCACAGCCGATGTTGTCGGTGGCGGTACGTCCGATCAGGTCAACATTCCACCTGAGTTGAGGGAAACCCAGTCGCAATCTGTTGATGGCACAGAGCCAGTTACACAGGATTGGATGGTCCCTGATCAGATTGCAGCCGACGTTGAGAGGAGAAGGCAGAAAGCTATTGCGCTCGGTAATACTTTCGTGAAGGCTCATAGGGCGAAGCAAGTAAAGTTAGGGGAGGGTACGGAGATAGGAAGGAGGATTGCTGATTCAAAGAAGTCTGCTAAATTTGCCCCCGCAAAGAATCCTGTGAAGAGGAAACTCAACACTGTCGCAGAGCAAGGTTTAAGTTCTCCACGCCGGAGCCCGTGTGTTGATTACTCAAAGAGACCTAATTACGCCGAGGTTGATGTGGGTGGGATTCATGGAAAGCGGAGACGCGCGGACGATCACTCTGGTGTTGATTGTGAGCGTCGATCTAAGCTTGCGCGGGAAACTGCAGCTGAAGAAGCTCTGGACAGTGATTCTGATGAGGAGGATGTTGATGTTAGTAAGGTATACGCTATTTATTTACTTTTTCTCCTGTTTTTTTTAAGTTGTTTTTGCATGAGTTTTGCTGATGTGAACTGCATTTTTTATTCTTTTGTTTTTTTGTAGGCTGCTAAGAGTACGAAGAGGAAGAGGTCTGAAGATGATGCTGCGCACGAATGGCGTTTCAACAAGACTGTTCGGCTGTCCATTCCAAATGTAATCAAAGTTGTCGCTTTGCTGGGTGAGGTGCACAGAACTTTGGTGCGGCAAGCAGGTTTTGGCATTATCTTTGACCTGAAATTAGAGAAGAATGTTTCTTGTGTTTTGATGTGCAAGCTGATGGGAAAGATCGACCCCGACATGATGAGACTGGACTGTGGGCCAAACAAGGTTCTGGAAATCAATCGCGAGGCTGTCCATCACATTTTCGACTTCCCTATGGGTTCTCACACTGCTCCCAGGCCTGCTGCCAGCGGCCATGATGATTCGCTGACTAACCTGAAGGATGAACTCGGGTTCAACCGTTCTAGGAGCATAGATGCGAAGGACCTACTTACCTTACTTCGCACGCTGGCTGCGGACCCTGCGAAGGTTGATAAGACGGTGAAGGTTTTTTTTCTCATTGTCTTCCAGTGCTTGCTTCGTCCTAGCCCCGCAACTCGGTTGTCCAGGGTAGCTGCTATGGTTGAAAACTTGGATATTGCATCTATGGCTAGCATGGATTTTTGTCAGCTTGTTGTCGATGAGCTGCAGGCCGCTGTGTACAAGTGGAATTCTATAGGGAGCAAGCAGAACTGCGATGAGGGTTGCACCATCGTTCCCCTGTTCATGTACCTGGATTCCTTGAACCTTCGAAAAGTATCGGTGATGGATAAACGCACTCCGCGTGCCGCAATACTGTCCCATGTGCAGTTGAAGAAGATTCACAATGCCGACATCGTTTTCAGGGGAAAGATTCACCTGGACTCTTACAAGTTTGGTAAGCTGCCGGTGAGTGCATAGCCATCCTTTGTTTTTGTTTTTATTCCTTTTTTTCGCGCATGCTAAAATGTCAACCTCTTATGTACTTTTCTTTGTGAACTGCATCTCTTTTTTTTTGTTAATTTTTTCAGTGGAAGGCGGAAGCGGACATTGTGTATAAGCAGACTGCAGTTGCGGAAGCCCCTGAAATGTTTTGTGAGCCTCTTGCTAGGGCGGCTCCAATTCGACGGGGTCGTGGTTTTGCTAGGGCGGCTGCTGGAGGTTTTTCTGGACAGGCTTATGGCTCAACACAAACAGTTCATCCGAGTGAACCGCATGCCGTATATCGCACACACCTTGATCTGGCTGGACATTTCTTTTGTGTTGCCTAATCACAAACAGTTCATCCGACTGAACCGTATGTTGTACATCGCACACGCCTTCATCTGGCAGCATGTTTCTTTAGTTCCACCTCATCGCAAACAGTTAATTGAACTGAACCGTATGCCCATCATCGCACACGCCACCAAAATCTGAACCGTGTTTGATGCATCCGTCATCGCAAACGTTTTGCACCTTTTTGACGGCTTTTTACACCACCGTTTGCGATTATTGCATCGCACAAGTTTCGTCGAAGGGTCTCTGATCGTAGTGTCTCGTTAGCAGCATCCTACAGTAGTGGCTACTCTACTATGTGATTCTCCGTACTCTTGACAGTCAATCTATAAGACCATGAACCAGTCAAGATTAAGAACAGCGAGATATATCACGCGAGATCCGGCTTACGGGAGAAACGATTATGATACCAATGCAGGGATTAAAAGCCAATTTTTTCTGTCGGGCCTTAAAAGCTGACTTATGAAGTTATTGGGAATATTAGCATAATTATTTCCTCTATGTTTGCAGGGATTACCGAAATTGGATTGGTACAATAGCTATAAGCCGCCGAGTTGTTAAGACTCCAGGTTACATTATCCATGCTATAAGTCGCCATTGGTTAATAACAATTGGGTGTTTAAAGCTCCAGATTTGCTTTTCAGCATACAAGGTTTTCAGATCTTAAGTCGCCAGTAGGCAAGCTACCGAGTTATTTCACAGCTATGGAGGGTTGCGGATACTTCACTCATTCAAAAATCGAATATTCTTTTCAAGCAAGGCAAGAGCACCCAAAAGAGATCGTTTACATCCATTGGTTTGGCGATTCAACAAATGGTGCGCAATAGCACAGCAAAGATGGACACATATTTTTTACTAAGCCTATTACAAGGCTTTAGTTGAGCCCAAAGTTTCAAGCCAAAGTTTCTCAGAACTTAAACTACTCCATTGAATCGGCCGATTTGTCATCCGGGTTAGTATCTTCCTGGTCAAACAACATGTTGCTGCCTTCATGAAGACATTCCTAGATCATCCTATGCCGGATTTTTGTCTTTTCTGATATGAAGATAGTCCGCAATCCAGTGGATGCCTATTAAAGCTTCAAAGACTGCTTCATTGTTGATGATAGCGGAAGGATCAATATCAGGGGAAAAAGATTGCTTACACCTTTGAGGTGTCAGATCTACAACATTGAATGAAGGCGACTTGATTCTCGTGTTATTACTTTCATAAGCTGGCTGGTACTTGCTCAAATCAAGACTTGGGCGAGTTGACACATATCCCTGATACATTTGGCGTAATCCGCGTCGCTAAAGACAGATCCGTCATCTTTATATTCGGGGAACCCACCGGCCATCTGTCGGTGTCAAAACCGGCGGATCTCGGGTAGGGGGTCCCGAACTATGCGTGTGAGGATCGATGGTAACAGGAGACGGGGGACACGATGTTTACCCAGGTTCAGGCCCTCTGGATGGAGGTAATACCCTACTTCATGCTTTATTGATCTTGATGAATATGGGTTCACGAGAGTTGATCTACCTCGAGATCGTAATGGCTAAAATCCTAGGAGTCTAGCCTATGTAATGGTGATTGGTGTCTCTATGGAATAAACCCTCCGGTTTATATATGCACCGGAGGGACCAAGGGTTGTACATGACCATCTTGCAGGGGAAGGAAAGTATTACACCCGGACTTTAAACTTGCTATTTTACACATATGGGAGTCCTATCTGGATACGGGAGATAGTCTTCAGCGATAATCTTCACGACCCACCAGTCCGACCCATAACGAGCAATCCTGCCACTTGAGGACCCCTTAATCCAGGACTCCCTCAGCAGCCCCTGAACTAGTCTTCGACGACGATGAGTTCGGCTTGCGTACTGTCTTCGGCATTGCAAGGCGGGTTCCTCCCCCCGAACATATTTGAAGCAATATTCCCTACACAAAGGTACTATGTCCGGCTCTGTATGATTTGTACAACCCTTAGCCTCGAAGGCAAGGTATTAAAAAACGAACTCTATGTCTTTACTGATAACTTTTCAATGAAGCGTCACGTCCGGCCCATTAATATTTCAAACCATTTTCTTGGCTCCAGTTTCTTGTTTCAAGGCATATTCCTATTGCCACATTTGTCGAAACTGAGATCGTTCCAGCTTATTATGGGATCCTTATCAATATGACATGGGCATCCAGCCGCGCCATACGCACGGCTACGTTGGGAACTGGCGAGGTTTACGGCTGGAGTGGGGGGACATTTAGCATTCACCGCTTATAAAAGGACACAAATCCTTCCCCTTTAACCCCACGCTCACCTCAAGCCCTAGCTTTCAAATCTCCTTAGCCCCAGCACCCACAGCTCCTGTGCCCATAATTTGCAACTCCTCCACCACCGCCTCCCTTCCCAGCAATGGCCAGATCCGGTTCCAAGGGCAAGTGGGAGGCTTCCACGGTCACGGAGAAAACCGTGAAGAGTCTGCGGAGCGCGCGCTATCTTGATGATGACATAGCTCACCGGGTTCCCGATAATAACCAGGTGATTCCTGTCCCTAAACCGGGTGAGAGGGTGGTCTTCCTCTCTCACTTTATCCTGGGGCAGGGATTTCATCTCCACACCTGTGTCCCGGGGCCTCTTGTTCTTCTACGGGCTGGATTTCCATGATCTAGCCCCGAACTCTATCATCTGCATATCAGCTTTTATAGTGGTATGTGAGGCGTTCCTCCGCGTCCCCCCACACTTCGTCTTATGGCTCAAGATATTCAATCTGAAGCCAAAGGTGGTTGATGGGCAACACGCAGATTGCAGAGGTGCCATGGTGAGAAAGCTCCCCAATGCCACCTGACCCAAAGGGGCTTTTGAGGAAACAAACAAGGTCTGGCAGCAGGAGTGGTTTTACATCACTGAGCCCTGTGACGCCAAGTGGGCGGCGACGCCCGCATTTAGATCTGGACCCCCGGAGAGGCTAACATTATGGACCGACAAGAGTCCGGATTAGGGGTCTCAGACGGAGCTGCAAGCCCTCCAAAATCGCATCTCTGCTATGATAATGAAGGGCACCCTCCTCACTAAAGTAATTCAGGTAATGCTCTTCCACCGCATCCTTCCCTGCCAACGCCAGGACTCACATTTATGGAAGTTCAATCCGGAAGAGCCCCGACCTTTGAAGCACCTTTTCGGCACCACACATGAAGACATCTGGAAGCAGCTCTTCAAGGCTCAAAAGGGGTGGCCGGCGGAGACCGAGGACAAGGGCTTCAGCAGCGTGTACTCCGCTTCAGAGGTGTTGAAAACTTGTGCCGAATACATACCCTGTCCATATTTCAATTATAACAGGAGTTGTAATTTTTACGTTCTATCTAGGCCTGGACAAAAAAGACGGAGCGGGTCAAGTGTCCGACTCCTCTACCCAAAGACCCAGAGACGCCTCAACTGACAACATTGTTGGTTCCGGCACCGTACAAGGCGCCGGAGAAGTAGGCCAAGAAGAAGGGCAAGGAGGTCAAGAGGAACCCCCGCCCTAAGGATCCCGTGGACACTGTGTCCGGGAAAACCGACTCTCACCCCTCCTACGACGAAGAGGAGGAGGAGGAAGAAGAAGAAGAAAAGAAGAAGACTCCCCTGTTAAGGCAAAGGGGAGGAAGAGAGCGCCCCCCGCTGACGCGGGCAAGGCAGTGCCCAGGAAGAAGTTGAATCTTCTGGATAGTTCGGACTCAATGTCTGAACATAGTTTCCGGGCCTAGCCCAGGATTAAGCCCCTGGCCGAATCATAAGTACTCAGACGATAGCTGCTTATGTTAGGTTGAAATGGTTTTCAGTATTTAATCAATGTCATTCTGTCTTTATACAGTCCTCCGCATGTACTCCCCGAGGCTTCACTATCATTGGGGAATTCTCTTGCGCCGGAGATGGTGGAGAGCGTGTGTCGCCTCCGTGGGGCTCGTCGCCCGTCTTAGGGGATGCCGAGGTGTCCTTTCTACAAGCTCCTCCTGTTCGAGCAGGTGGGAGTGGGGTGGATGAGAGGGTGCCCGAGGCCAATCCCTCAGCCTCCGTCAGCCAAGGGGGAGCAATCCCCATGGCGATCGATGACGTGGGGCCTAAGCAATCTGGGCCCCCATCGAACACCGTTCCGGAGCCTAATGTGGCTCCAGAATTAAGAAGTCAGCCCCCCATGATGGGGGAGGGAGCAACTGCTCCAACGGCGTCTGCCGTCAATCCGGAGGCGCCGAACACTCTGGAGGAAGCACTACGAAGTACTTCCGTCGTAGTGTAATACCGCACTCATCAGTCTGTCAAAGGCAGACTGAACGAAGCCTTCAACAACCTACTGACAGGCTTCGAGGTATGCGACGTAATGTTCTAAAAAGAACTTTTCATTTTATACATATATACATAGATCGTAGCCCATGATGCTTTGTTTGATTCTGGACAGAATCAGACGAAGGATCCATGTAATAGCATGTAACAGAGTTGAACTGTGTACTATGTTTTTGAATAGGCTTCGCTAGTAGCGGCATCCGTCCAGGCCACAGATGTTTCCGAGCTCAATCGGAAGCTGAAACTAGCTGATGAGCAGCTCGACCTCGTCAACAAGCGTTTTGTTGAAACACAAGGTATGCGGATTTGTGAAAAAAAATATATGTGAAAATCACTATATGTTTGATCTCTAGAAATATGAGCTCAATATATGATATTATTTGTGTGACAGTTGACACTGCTGAGGTCGAGGCCCTTAAGGGCCAGCTCGCGAAGGCCAATGAGGATGCCAAGTTGAGCAAAGCAACCGCTGACAAAGCGGCTGCCAACCTGAGGGCCGAACAGGCCGTGTGCCAACAACACGAGTCGCGGGTGACTGAAGTCGAGGAAGAACTGCGAGATGCCATTCGCAAGTGCGAGTAGTTGGAGCAGAAGACTTCGGAGCAAGCATCCACACTCAATACGGCAGTCAATGATGCCAAGGAGGCATGGAGTGAGTTGCGCTGTGCTCACGAGGAGATCAAACAAGCGCGGCAGATAGCAGCTGGTAAGACTTTTCTGTTGCAGAGTATCTTTAGAGGTCAGAGGTATCTTGCGCTGACGCGATTATGAAGTTTTCCAGGCGTGTTTGCGGATCTCCCAAGGAGCATCGCCGATGCCGCCCAATATTTTCGAGCCCAGGAGGGGAACAACATGGAGAAGCTGTTCTAGTCGCAGTTTCTTGCGCCAGAACGTACACTGCCCCTCAACGACCAGATGAAGCAGCTGGTCAAGCTGCACAATATGGTGGGTACAGCCATGAAGGACTTGATAGTCCGGCTATGGCCCACTGATCCAATCCCATGTAGCTACTTCGGTTAGTGAAGCAACTCGTCGACGCGAGTCTGTGGGTCGACGCTGTTAAGCATTCGGCCTGCATAGAAGGTGCACGAATGGCCTTCGCCCGCGTCAAGGTGCACTGGGCGAAGATGAAGGCCACAGAGATAACAACTGCTGGCCCTCTAGAGGGCAAGGATCACCGGAAGCCGGTGTACTTTGGTGATGTCCTAGAAGGAGCCCGCCGTGTAGAGGGCCAGTGCTCAAAGGATATAATCTTTGAGTGATTGTATTCGGATTGCAAGAACTAAGCTTGTGTACCGATGTATATATAATTTTTTGCGCTGTTTTATTATAAGAAACTTTTTCTTCTTGTGCGGCTGTTTATTTTAAGTTTGAAAGTTTCCAGTCGTCGGCTTCAGCCCCCATGTAAATATTACAGGGGTGTTCGGTAATGCGCGTGAACACTCTTTATCCAACGTCTTGGTCCATAGAGGAGGTGTCCGCGGAGCGAACCAGGTAATCATACTATGCGGCTTTATTGCTTTCACTTAGCCATAGGATCTTGACTTGTGGGGCTAAGTACTAGCCCCTGGTGCGTGTAGGGCTTTCCGAACTATGGTGCCCACTTAACGCAGTTGGGCAAAGACCAGCCCCTCATATAACACGGAGTCGATCACTATTGATCGTAGTATAACACTAGGTCACCAAATCACTTGACAGCTCTCGCCTCATCATGACAGTCAATTTTCAGCTTCCTCTACTAAGGTACTTGAATGGACAAATCAGAAGTACAATCGCAATAGTTATCCCTTTACTACCTTAGCCGAACAATGCGGAACATAAGGTGGTAAGAACATGAGCCGGGCAACCCAACTATAGACCCAAGACATGATTCGGAGTCGATGCATATAATGCAATGTCCGGGACGCCGAATAGTTCCTGATAGGTGTTCGGACTTGGAGGTGTGCCAGGCCAAATATAGCCCCTGGTATTAAGTCCAGGTATTAAGGCACATGTGGCAATGTGGCGTGGGGAGAGAACACAGGTGGTAATAAAATGGACTTCCAAGAGAAGTGGTACCAAACTGCTTCTTTTATATCCCGTTTAATACGGCGAGCCGTGTGGTTACAGATAGTGCCGATAACATCTTTGGGCATTTTACATGCCAACAGAAGAAACAGAAGAAAGAAAAGAAAAAAAGAGAGAAAAGGTTCAAAGAGAGCATGGATCTAAAAAAAGATCTCAACGTGGGGCCATGTTGCATGTCTGCGTCGTTTTCTCCTTTGTAATGTGTCCTTGAAGAGGGGAATTATGATGGCCGCCTGTAAAAAGGGAAAGAGAATTTCTGGAAAAGAATGTCCTGCACAGCCGTAAGTAAGGTTAGTTCTTTTAATGAACCTTTAAAAAATGTAATTTAGAGTCCAAATAGGGTCAAGCCGAACTATGTACTATTTGTATGCAGTGTGCCCCCAGCACCGCCCAAGGTATTTTAAGGGCGTAATTGTGTACGTGAGGTACGTATGCTACTACCTTAGGGGGCAGTCGACAGGGGCATAACTGCTAATCGATCTCAGGTTCCTCTCAGTTGCCGCGTTGTAGTGCGGGCTGGATATGTTTAGCCGTGTCTGCGGTCTTGATGACCGATGAACTGTTCGGCTTGAATAAGCCGCTTTGGACCTCGGCTGCCAGGGTCGTAGTGTCTTCCTCTATACGGAGGGAGCGCTCCATGTTTCTGTTGACCGTGATGACGCTGTGTGGTCCGGGCATTTTGAGCTTTAAGTAAGCATAATGCGGGACCGTATTAAAGCGGGCGAAGGCCGTTCTTCCGATTAGTGCATGATAGCCACTTCGGAAAGGAGCGATGTCGAAGAGTAACTCTTCATTTCTAAAGTCATGAGGAGAGCCGAATACGACCTCTAATGTTAATGAGCTCGTGCAGCGGGCTTCTATGTCTGGTATCACTCCTTTAAAGGTAGTGCTGCTGGGCTTAATCCTTGATGGGTTTATCCCCATGTTACAGACAGTGTCTTGGTATATCACATTGAGACTGCTGCCGCCGTCCATAAGGACTCGAGTAAGATGATATCCATCGATTATTGGATCGAGCACTAGGGCTACCAAACCTCCGTGACGGATACTGGTTGGGTGATCCCTGCGATCAAAGGTGATCGGGCAAGCTGACCATGGGTTGAACTTGGGGGCAACAGGCTCTACGGCGTAAACGTCCCTGAGTGCGCGTTAGCGTTCCCTCTTGGGGATATGGGTAGCGTACATCATATTCACTGTTTTTACCTCTGCCAGAAATTTCTTCTGTCCCCCAGTGTTCGCCTAGCGAGGTTCATCCTCGTCCTCACTTTCAGGTCATTTCCCCTTGTGTTCGGTGTTTAACTTGCCGGCCTGCTTGAAGACCCAATAATTTCGGTTGGTGTGATTTGCAGGTTTATCAGGGGTGTCATGAATCTGGCAAGGCCTTTCTAGTATTTTGTCCAAGCTAGATGGATTGTCTCTATTTCCTCTGAATGGCTTCTTCCATTGACCGGGTCTGGAGCCACCGAATCCGGCATTTACTGTCGTGTCATCTGGGCTTCCAGCATTGTTTCTACGCTTGTTCCTACGCTTGTTCTTATTACATCGTGGCTTGCCATTGCCATCCCTGACTTCGGAAGTGCCAGGGTCGCTCGTCCTATTGCTGCTACGAGCTAGCCAGCTGTCATTGCCCATGCAAAAATGGGTAATGAGTGTAGTAAGGGCTGCCATTGTCCTCATCTTCTCTTGGCCGAGGTGTCCAGCCAGCCACTTGTCCCAGACACTGTGCTTGAATGCGGCTAAGGCCTCGGCGTCCGGATAGTCAACAATTTGGCTCTTTTCAGTTAAGAACCGATTCCAAAGCTTGCGGACCGACTCCCCGGGTTGCTGGATTATGTGACTGAGATCGTCAGCATCCGGGGGCCGGACGTTAGTCCCTTGAAAGTTAGCCCAAAAAGCATCCTCAAGTTCTTCCCAGCTTCTAGTGGAGTTCTCTGGGAGACTGCTTAACGTGTGCCGAGCTGGCCCTTTCAGCTTGAGAGGTAAGTATTTCATGGCGTGGAGATCATCTCCACGAGCCATGTGGATGTGAATAATAAAGTCTTCTATCCATACAGCGGGGTCTGTCGTTCCATCATACGCCTCGATGTTTACGGGTTTAAACCTTTCTGGAAATTCGTGATCCATCACCTCATCGGTGAAGCACAGCGGGTGTGTGGCACACCTGTACATTGCGATATCGTGGCGTAATTCGGACGGTGTATGTGTTCGGTGCTGGTTCCGAACTTGATCGTGCCCGACGAGTTTGGCTTGATAGCCGTCGTCTCGTGTGTGGGAGCACGTTCCCTTGATCCGCAGATTGATCTGGCCTGGCCAGCTTTTTTATTCAGGTCTTGACGTAGATCGTACTTATGGCCTTGAGCTATTGTATCATTTCCTTTATGGTCACAAGGCGCGGGCTGGTGTACGGCGTTGCTGGCCGCTTTATCCCGTCCACGAGGTGGTCGGTCCGGTTGATCGGCCTTACCGTATTTCGGCGGTATGGGCGCAATAGCCTCATCGTCGAATTGGGGCAGCAGTTTGCGCTTGGGATAGCTTTTTGTTTGGCACTCATGGCCATATTTTTCTTTAGCATCTAGCACTTCGTTCCATCTCACATTGAGCGTATCCTATTCGGCTCTAAGCCGATGCTGCTGCTTCTTCAGGCTCCTCGCTGTAATAATGAGCTGTTGTTGAAAACGTTTTTGTTCCAGTGGTTCTTCTCGGACGATGAATTCTTCATCTCCCAGGCTGACGTCCTCTTCTGGGATGATGAATTGTTGTCTTTGGCATCGCTGTGATCGACCAACGATTCAGGACTATGTTCACCATCTTCCCGTTCGTCCTGCTCCATCGCTGACTCCATGGGGTCATCAGCTTGCTCCGGATCGTCATTGTCTTTAGTGACAATGTTACTCTCCTTCCCTTTACGGGATCGAGATCGACGTTTCTGACGCCGGGGTTTAGGAGGTTCATCGACGGGCTTATCCTGCTTTGGATTTGTGTCGCCATCGTCTTCGTTATCGTTGGGTGTATCCACCATATATACATCGTATGTAGAAGTATCCGTCCATCGCCCGGTTGCAGGCGGGTTTGCACTTAGATCGGCTTCAACGTCGTGGTCCATCCCATCGATTTCTTCGGAAGCATAATCTAGTAGATCGGTTAAGTCTTCGACCGTGGCTACCAACACTACTAGAAAAAGGGCTATAGATGGGATTAACACTTCTGGTGCGCCATTAGTATATACTAATGGCGCACCACCTTCTGGTACGCCATTAGAGTTGAATACACTAATGGCGCACCTGGCTCAGGGTGAGCCATTAGTATCAATTTTTTTCCTTTTCCAAACATACTAATGGCGCATCCAGACATAGTGCGCCATTACTAGTTGTAACTAGTAATGGCGCACCAGTCACAGAGTGCGCCACTACTGTTGTTTTTTTATTATATTGTTTATTCTTTTTTTTTGCAAAACTACTAATTGTACACTGTTCCACTGTGCGCCATTACTAGTTTAAACTAGTAATGGCACACTTTGGCACAGTGCGCCATTAGTATGTTTTTTTTTGCAAAACTACTAATGGCGCACCACCTGCTGGTGCGCCATTAGTAACCTGGGTTACTAATGGCGCATTTTGATGTGGTGCGCCATTAGTAAGTTGGCACCAACAAGATATTTTGGAAAGCCACTCCTACCCACTCACTTTCTCCCCACTTCATTCTCTCCACCTCCTCCTTGTCTCGGGTGCCTCCTCTTTGTCACCCAATTTCCACCATAGATTCATTCAAATTAAGTGGTTAAATTACCTTGTTTTGATAGGTAAGTAAGGGGGAAGCTATATTTATGTTGTTCTCCCTACAACAATGTGCACATGCACTTTTTATGGCCTAGCTAGATCTATGTATGTTCGTGGTGTTGCATATGTTTGTGGTGTTGCATATGTGTTTGTGTTTGAAGGCGTACCGGTATTTGAAATGCGAAAGTTGCCAATATTTTGCCGGAATGTCGGTTCATTTCCGTTTCGGCGAGAATTTTGGCATTAAGCATTCTTTTTGGTCCTATTTTTAGGGAAAGTCATGCCAAATTTTTTCTTGGTTCTAAAATATCGTTTTGCTCTACCCCGCACGCGACCATGGTCCGCACGATGACCGAAGGCATCGTGAATTGGTTTTTGAGCTCCACGAAGGCCGAGATGCTTCAAAAGAACGAGACGGAGATAAGATGTCTGTGTCGAAGATGCAAGCTGAAGAGCCTTATTGTGGACCCGGATTCCGGTCAGGTGCGGGACCACCTGCTCTTGCGTGGTTTCATGGATGGCTATCGGGGGCAAGGTGATGAAGATGACTACGAAGTCGTCCATGGGGGGCGGGCAAGAAATGAGGAAGGGCAGCAAGACAACCACCGCAACTCGGGCAGGCGTGAAGACGAAGAATCCCCAGGAGATGATCACGACGGCGATGTTGTACACAGTCATCATGTAGGAGATGCAGGACATGATGATGAGGAAGATGCCGGAGCAGACGGCGGGCATGATCATGAAGATGATGATGCCGGCGGAGCAGACGACGCTGGACCATCGATGGGCTGGGTGCAGGACCCTCATATTCAAGAGCTGCTTCTCACGCAGACGGATAACGCAAGAGCTGCCGCCCGAGAGAAAGCCAAGATGGATCAACTGGAGTTAGACGCGGTTACTCCATTGTATGAAGGATGCAGGCCCGAGGATACCCGCCTGAAAGTAACACTCATGGCTCTGGAGATGAAGGTAAAACACAAAATGACCGACGCATGCTTCGACGAGAACATGTCATTATGGCACAAACGTGTTCCCAAGGGGAACAAGTGCCCGACCAGTTTCGAGGAGGCGAAGAAAATCGTGTGTCCTCTAGATTTACCGTACGTGAAATACCATGTGTGCATGAACAATTGCATCATTTATCGGGACGAGCACGAGGAGTCTACCATATGTCCGGTGTGCAGCGTCACTCGATACAAGAAGAGGAAGAAAGCTCCTCGAAAAGTGGTGTGGTACTTTCCGATCACTCCTCGTCTACAGCGGTATTTCGCGGACCCTAAGGTAGCAAAGCTCCTGCGTTGGCACGCGGATAGGGAGGAGAAGAAGCAAGAAGATGACGCAAATGATCCAGAGATAGATAAAAAAGACAAGATGCTGAGTCACCCTAAGGATGCGAGCCAGTGGCAAGCGTTGAACTTCGAAGACCTAGAATTTGGGAACGATCCAAGGAACATCATGCTGGGCGCAAGCACTGATGGAGTCAATGCGTTTGGCAGCCAAAGAAGCACACATAGCACCTGGCCTGTGTTTGTGTGGATGTACAACCTTCCCCCCTGGTTGTGCATGAAGAGGAAGTACATTCACATGAGTATGCTAATTGAAGGACCGAAACAACCAGGGAACGACATCAATCTATATCTGGGGCTGCTGAAAGAGGAGCTTGACACGCTGTGGAAAACGCCAGCCAATACGTGGGACGCCGCAGAGAAAGAATATTTCCCTATGAGAGCCGCGCTGATCACGACGATGCACGACTATCTCGGTTACGGATATGTCGCGGGGCAGGTGGTCCACGGATTTTCTGGATGCGTCAGGTGCATGGATGACAACGTATCGCCAGCTAGATAGAGATCCCAGGTCTTCGGAAACCGTGTTCATGGGACATTGAAGGTGGCTTCGCGATGATGACCTATGGAGAAAACGCAAGGATCTGTTCGATGGTGAAACCGAACCCTGAGGACGCCCGCGTATGAGGAGCGGCGAGGAAATAGACGAGTTGTCGAAAAATTGGAAAGATTGCCCACTGTCGGGAAAGAAGCAAAAGGCGCCAGAGCCGGGAAAGAAGCGAAATGCGCCAGAGCCGCTGCTGAAGGTATGGAAAACGAGGTCTGTTTTCTGGGACTTTCCGTACTGGAAGATTCACCGTGTGCCTCACAGCCTTGATGTCATGCATATCACGAAGAACGTGTGCGAGAGTCTGCTTGGTAACCTGCTCAACATGCCAGAGAGGACCAAAGATGGGCCGAAAGCAAGGGCAGACTTGAAATCAATGGGCATCAGGCAGGAGCTTCATGCTATATATGATGATGATGATGATGATGATGATGATGATGATGATGATGAGGCGAAGCAGGACACGGAAAGTCGTCGCAAAGGCAAAAAGGCCAAGAAGACTGGAAATGACTACCCTCCCGCGTGCTTCACTCTAAGTCAGGAGGAGATCGAGCAGTTTTTCACCTGCCTCGTAGGAGTAAAACTTCCTTACGGTTACGCGGGGAAGATAAGCAGATACCAAGACACAGCGAAGCAGAAGTTCAGCGGGATGAAGTCTCACGACTGTCACGTGCTGATAACGCAGATACTTCCAGTTGCAATCCGTGGGATCATGGACGCGCACGTCCGTGAAACGCTATTTGGCCTATGCAACTTTTTCGACATCATCTCTCGGGAGTCGGTTGGCGTGAGGCAACTCAGAAGGCTACAGGAAGAGATCGTGGTGATACTATGCGAGCTTGAGATGTACTTCCCGCCCGCATTCTTCGACGTTATGGTGCATCTACTGGTCCATATCATGGACGATATCATCCAACTCGGGCCGACGTTCCTGCACAGCATGATGCCGTTCGAAAGGATGAATGGTGTCATCAAAGGATACGTTCGCAACATGTCACGTCCAGAGGGAAGCATAGCCAGGGGCTTTCTGACCGAAGAGTGCATCTCCTACTGCACGAATTATCTAGGCATCAAGAACCCCGTTAGTCTGCCCGTCAACAGGCACCTCGGCAGGCTCGCTGGATGGGGTCACCGTGAGGGTCGCCACGAAATGCATGTCGACTTCGAGGGTCGACTCGCCGACTTTGAAAGAGCAAACCTAGTCGCGCTACAACACATAGACGTGGTCGATCCTTGGGTGGTAGAGCACAAAACCTTTATTGAGAAGATGTACAATGACCGAGGCCAACAGAGGACGGACGGAGATATAATCAAAGATCACAACTCATGTTTCACGCGTTGGTTCAAGCAGAAGCTTCTGTCGTACCCTTTAAATGAGGATTCTTCCGTGGAAGAACAACTCATATTCGCCTTGTCACAGGGCGCCGAGCACAACCTGATGACCTATGAGGCGTACGATATCAACGGCTACACATTCTACAACGAGGCCAAGGACATGAAGAGCGATGGTTATCAGAACTCTGGGGTAACGATGGAATCCTACAGCGGTAACGACAAGGACAGATACTACGGAAGGATCGAGGAGATCTGGGAGCTGAGCTACGCTGGAGAGAAGGTCCCAATGTTTCGTGTCAGATGGGCCAAGAGCATCCTAAAAGAAGACCGGTATTTCACCACTATGGTTATACCCGAAGCCAAATCCAAGACCGCGGGCGCAAACGTCACCGCGAAAAATGAGCCATGGGTACTGGCTTCCCAAGTTGACCAATGCTTCTTCATTACCGACTCGTCAAAGCCCAGTCGTGTTGTCATGAGGAGAGGCAAAAGGAAGATCATCGGAATGGATGGAGTAGCCAATGAGCAAGACTTTGACAAGTACGGCGACCCAAGGATCGAACATGACGATGATGATGAAGTAGCAGCATACACCACAAGAAGAAGCAGGACCACCCTACCTAAAGGACGTCCGTTCCACAGAAGACTTCCATTTGCGAAAAACAAGGGCAAGAAGATTGTGAACAGATAGCTAGCTAAGATCGATTGTATTTAAATCATAGCCTTCATTTCTCGATTGTATTTCATGGGCACTTTTTGAACTCTTGAATGTTTTTAAATTTCATGGACACTCGATCTCGATCCCCCTCCATCTCGATCGCTATCCCACCTCGC
This sequence comes from Secale cereale, assembly GCA_902687465.1. Taxonomy (NCBI): domain Eukaryota; kingdom Viridiplantae; phylum Streptophyta; class Magnoliopsida; order Poales; family Poaceae; genus Secale; species Secale cereale. The sequence goes on from LR738709.1 coordinate 330,828,260, forward strand.
CAGATCCGGTCCCCCTCGCCGCCGAGCACCCCCTGCTCCACCGGCCGCCGACGCCGACCCCTCGCACCCTCCCCTACTCAACCGCCACCGACGACCCACCGCACCCTCCCCCGCTCCACCGGCCACCGCCGCCGACCCCCC
>LR738709.1:330828539-330878645 GCA_902687465.1 Secale cereale
GCCGACCCCCCGCACCCTCCCCTACTCAACCGCCGCCGACGACCCACCGCACCCTCCCCCGCTCCACCGGCCGCCTCCGCCGACCCATGAACTCATGATATATTCAAAATAATAAATTTGATGATATTTTTTCATATTCATAAATATTTTCAAATAACAAATTTGATGATATTTTTTAAAAAATTATTACTGTTTTATAAAAAAATATTACTGTTATGATTTAAACAAGTTTGAACATATTTAATCACAAATAAGTGTCAAACAGCATTTTAAATGCATAAATTTTTTTGGGGGAGCCTAGGAATCGAACCCAGGACCTCCTGGTGGGTGTGCATGGTGCTGACCAGTCGGGCTAGTGGGTGTGTTCTGATGGGGAGTGGGTTAGGTGGGATATAACCTGACTAGTCGGGCTAGTAAATAAAACACAATACTAATGGCGCATCAGGGGGTGGTGCGCCATTAGAATCTCCGTACTTATGGCGCACTAGGGTGCGGTGCGCCATTAGTAATCTCCCCCATCCATATCGTCCCCCACCGCACCCTTCCTCTCTCTCCCTCGCCAGATCCCCTTCCCTCTCCCTCCCTCCAGCGCCCCGACGCCGCCGCCCCCGCGCCACCCCCAGACCACCCACCCCCTCCCCCCCCGAGCGTCGCCTCCTCCCCGAGCCCACCACCGGAGCCCTTCCCGAGTGCGAGACCTAGGGTTCAAGCCGCCGCTGCCTCGCCCTCGCCCCTGCTTACCCCATCTACCACGCCGCCGCCCCGGTCTACCTCGCCGCCGCCCTGGTCCTCAAATCACGGCTGCTCCGCTTCAACCTCGCCGCCGCCAGGTCCAACACACCGTCGCCGCCGGCCGGGAGAGGTAACCACTCCGCCTCCTCCTCCCCCCTTCCTTCCTCCCCTCCCTCCCTCCCTCCTTCCCCTACCTCCCGGCGAGCCCCTGTTGCGTGACCTTGATTTCTGGCAAGGGATGAGGCCTGCCAATTTGTTTGTGTTTACAGAGAGCCTACACTTATGTGAACATTGTTTTGTCAACTATTGTATCTATCTTCTCTAAAGAGAGCCCTATATGGATGGTTCAGACCGAAAATCCCGAAAATTTGCTTCTCTGTTCCCTTACTATTATCATGTCTAGGTGGCCAAAACGATTACAGTAGATGTATAAAGGTGGGGACTACCCAAAATGTCATGGCTGCGGACCTGCGGTAGACTTTGGTCTAAAGTTTACCTATGTAACCTGCGGGTTGGGAAGGGTCAGCTCATGACGCCCTTATACTTGCAAAATGCATTGGAGATGGAAGGCGGGTTAAAAGTTCCTATAGGTAATAAATTAGAGCCATAGCTAACAGTTGCTATTTCATAGAAAAATCCTTCCTTGTTGATGCGGGGAATGCTATGAGGCCGGGTTTTCTCCCACCATACCGTGGCACGAGGTACCACTTGAAAGAGTATGGACGCGGGAACTGTCCTCAAAATGACAAGGAGTAGTTCAACTCAGTGATCTTACCATGAGTATTTGGGTGCTAGTAGGAAACTTCTGCAATTAAGGTTAATATCGGGCATCGTTTAGGCCATTGTCATCAAATAAGCTGAATGTGTATGCTATGATAGACACCTGATGATTGACTCCTTGTCATGATTCTTGTTCATGCCACTTCTGTTTTAGATGCTCAATGTGGTTACTGCATGAGTTTGTTATGTTCTTTATTCAAGGCATATTATTTTGCTTGGGAATGGCAGTTTAGGACATGCTTATCGCTGCAAGATTTTGAGCTCTTGCAACACTACAGTTTATATCTATGATGATGTGATACTACTGTTTATATCTAATCAAGAGCTTGTGATTTGGAGTTCATGTCATACCACTGCTTATCTCTAATCAAGTGCTTGCACTGATGAAAAATATCTATACTAGTTAAGATGAACAAGAAGAACACTGTGTGTGAAGGTCCTCTGGCAGGGTGTAGTATCTATACTAGTCAGTCCATGTAGTACCATGTTTGAGACATGAGCTGACAGCGATCTCAAATAGGGTGGTTGGTTGGTTACTTGACATTTGTGATGTAGATGTTCACTTGCTAGCAGTCCTTTTTTAGTGATGTTTGTGTTCGTAGCTCGGCTTAGTTGCAGAAAGTGTTGTTAGTTGATCTTTTAGCCTAGTGATGATCTTTTGCCTTGTCTGTGGCCTTAGTGTTATTTACAGTGCGCAAAAATTTGTGAACTGCGTATTTTAAACTGTGTTGAACTACCATTTGTCATGACAGAAATTATTGCCATGACAAGGAGCCAACCTCATCGTGTCACGTACTTTGGAGTTCCTTGATTATTGTGTCATTAATGAATGAGTTTGTTACTATTTCAGACTGTGTTGAACTACATTCATATATGATCACGAATATTGGCCAACTACACTTCATTGTCTTCTTTTTATTGTTTCCCTGCCACCTAATTGCCATTTGGTTTTGGTTTCCTGCTGTAGTAGCACTCGTAGAATAGAAAGTAAAAGCATTGGTTTTGCATGTCAGCTGTAGGAATCATGAGGGTCTAGAATCAGAGTTCTTTGTTTAGTATATGTGGCCTTTCCAGCTGATCAACTTTGTGCTCTATGTGTAGGTCTCTTGAAAGAATCATCAAATTTATTGTCTGGCTACTACGGTTTGGTGGATTTCCTCAGCCTCTTCCTCGATTCTGGTGAGTCGATGGTCTCCTCCCTCTCTCTCCCTCTCTTGTTGTGCCATGAGATTGGTTCGGCCATCGAGACATGGTTCTTGCATGGTTCTCAAGCTAGGTTCTCTGGTATTGCTCTTTAGTATATCCATGGGTAGATGTGTTTCTTGCAGCTTGCTCGCAAGGTTTTTAAGTTGTTACATGAAGTTGCACCAGTTCAGTTTGTCCAGCAAGTTGATTAATTGTAGCAAATAATGTATGTTCTCTCAAATATCTGGAGATGTCCGTGTAATGCTTTGTCTTGCTACAAAAGCGGACCTCTATAATTTCAATTCTGGTTTTTTATTGTTGTGCTACGAACAAGAGAAATTTCTAGCCGTCAGTTTCCAGTGCTAGTATTTAATTTTGCCTTGTCTGTTGCCAACTGTTTTAAGCACTGTTGGTACGGCATGAACTGGACTTCTTGTGCCAAATTTTGTGAACTGCGTATTTTTACATTGAGAAAGACTTGTAAAGATGATGATTTTGCTAGTTTGCTGGGTTTTGTCTCCGACCATCGTGTTGTGATGATTTTGTAGGTACCCCAAGAGGCCCTTGAGTTAGCTGGAATGTCGATTAACTTCCGTTCCGGCAAATTCGGGTACTCCATATGTCCTATTTTTAGCAAAGGTCATGCTGAAATTTTCCGTGAAGTTTAGCATGACTTTGCTAAAAATAGGACATATGGGGTACTTGTGACTAATGCATGGCCCGGGGTATCTTAGTAGTTAATTAAGTAGGATCAACTGCCCCTTTATTCTTGCTGCATTAAACCATAGGCGGCAATCGAGCCAAGTGATTAGGCCCAACTTAGAATTCTCCTTCCCGGCTTAGCTTTTAGGATGCCTCGGTGTCGACAAACCATAAATTCTAAAACCTTGGCTTTTAGGGTGCCTCGGTGTCGATAAAAACCGAAATGATGAAAGCTTAGGCTTTTAGGGTGCCTCGGCGTCGAAAAACCCTCAATGATAAAAGCTTAGCTTTTAGGATGCCTCGGTGTCGACAAACCCTAAATGATGAGACCATGATCTTGTTCCTTAACAATAACCAACTTTTTGACCAAACTTTTTTCCTATTTAGAGAGAAACATGGCCAACAACGATGAGGCCGGGGGTTCGTGCGGGAAGGCATTCTGGGAGCTGTCCCAGGAGATGGAGGAACAACCTCACTTGTATGAGGACGCCGCCTTCCCCACCGATCCTGAGACCACTGTTGGTACCGCCGAGGATGACCCCACTGATGGTGCCGCCGAGGATGCCACCACTGATGGTGCCGCCGAGGATGCCACCACTGATGATGGCAGCGCATGCACAGATGGCAGCCAACCGAAGAGGCAACGGAAGGACCGGCGCCCGACCGTGCTCCTCACAGTCAAGGAGGAATTTACTGAAGTGGACTTCGACGGGAATCCAACGGCGCCCGAACGAATAGTCAAGGGGTACTCGCTTCAGCTCGGGTGCATTCTCCGGAGCACCGTCTCGATCAACACCGAGAACCTGAGGCATCCTGACCGAGGGAATTTGCGCAACCTCCTCTTCACGAAGTTGCACGAACGATACAAGTTCCCCGCTGAATTTGAAAACACAAGCCTCAAAGGTTATAAAGTGAACAATACTGACCTCACGAGGATGAGCACGGCCCTGTCTACTTGGAAAAGCAATGTGAAGAGAATGATCGAGAAAGGTGAGAGTTATGAGAAGATCAAGGAGAAAAATCCTTCGGTCACCGAAGATGACTACAACGACTTCAAGATCAAGTGCTCGAGCACCGCAACCTCAGAATCAAGTCAGTGGGGGAAAGAAATGCGGGAGCTGAACTTAGGGGAACACACACTCGGTCCCGGCGGTTACAGAGTGGCGGAGCCTATATGGGACAAGGAGGAGGCGGACCGTGCCGAGCAAGCCTTACCACCCCTCTTCGATAAATACGGTGACAAGCAGACCAGGAACTTTGTCAGGGCCCAGTACAAGAAGGACCCGAAAACAAAGGAGCTTACCACGGATGCAAAGACCAGGGCGCTTGAGCTTGTTCTGGTAAGGAATACACCCCCGCGTAATTAGCTCCATATGGTTGTATTCTAAATAATGAAGCCAAATTTCTAAATGGTTCACATTTCTTCCGCAGGCGACTAAAAGCAGTAGCGCGGGGTCGACTATGAGCAACCCTTGGGACACCACTCTAAATAGGGCGTTGAATGTAATGAAGAAAAAGGATAAGCTCAGTAAGCCAATGTCAGCTGGTCGTGTGGCCGGCAAAGGCTTGTCCACAAAATGGTCGTCATACTATAACGCTGGTGGGCGAAAGGAGAAAAAGACCAGCTCGGAAAGCCAGTCGCGCGAGGTTCAAGAACTCAAGGCACAGGTGGCGCGGATTCCGGAGATTGTCCAAGAGCAAGTGCAACAACAACTCGGAGTGACGATCACCGCCATTCTGCCTACCTTGATCGAGGGGTTGCAGGCGTGGATTGCGGGCGGCCAACAGGGGCCGCCCACGATTCCCAGCTTCACAGCCAGCAACTCGCAGAACGTGATGGCGGGGCCATTGGTGTCTCCGGCGGAGGCGGCATTGGTGTCTTTGACGCCGGCACGGGAGCTTAATGCACCCGGGTGTACACCGACCGGCACCTCTGCAGCGAGCGGCCCCTCCGTCAACTGCACGCCCGCCGTTGGCGGTGCCTTCACATTAGCCGAGCTCGACGCCATCATCACGGTAACTAATTAAGCCTTTCTCGACCGAGGACTTCATCTCCTTGCCTTTGACTGGGCATCCCTAACGCCCTACATGTTTTCGCAGGGCGCCGCCGATGTTCCGTGCACTCTCCTGCACTTCGTGAACAATGAGTTGGTCGATGTCGCCAAGGGCAAAATCGTTCAACCAGGCAACCCCGTGTTCCACGGTACTAGGATGCCACCCAACTTGTATAGGGTTCAACTGGTTCGGGTGCTGCCAGGCTGCGACGAGTTGTTACCTCTGATTCGACCCATCGGGGCTGACGAAGATGACGTAATGACCCTCAGCGCCTGCCTGAGCTGGCCCCTGCTTTGGCCGAAGAGCCAGATTCGTTTGGGGGCGGGGGACACCACCCCAAAGACAACACCGCCAGTTGTGCCGGCGCCAAGTCGGCCCCATGGCAAGACCGCCGCAACGGTGCCGGACATCCCTATGCCACTGGATCCAAACATGCATATGGCACAGGATCCGAACGACGACAACAACAATGACGACGATACATTTGCCAACATCGATCAGTACTTTGCCAATCATGGGTACGGTGGCGACTTCATGGGGCCTCCTTCTCAAGAACCCAACCCTACAAAAGACATGCGCGATCTAGCTGGTACTGTGGAGAAACCAAGTTGCAACAGGCGTCGTCTGCCGTTCAGTTCTCAGGAGACGCCTCCAGCTACCGACTTCACCGAGCCTCAGATAGGCGAGGTGCGAAATATTATCAGCCCCAACACACTCAAGAAGGCGGTCTGTGAGCAGAACTCGGTCCCATTAGAGGAGAACAAGAAGGCACGCAAAGGAAAGACTAACAAGGGTGCGAGCCGGCCGGCACCGAGTACGATCCATGCTCAGGACGGGCCACCTTCACCTGAGGATGTAATGAGGAGGGTGCATGCGGCGGGTAGGCCGATGCTACCGAGAAATATGCTCGATGCTGCAACCGGTGCTATGCGGAGTCTGCATGACAGTGTTCTTTCTTTGGAGAAGCGGCATCTCAGAGAGAAGGATGTGGCATACCCGGTTTTCGTGGCCAAGGTGCCAGAGGGCAAGGGCTTTGTGGATAAACCCATCGGGGGTACGATCGTCCTGCGGTTTGATGACATCTACACTATGTTGAACCTTCATCCGCTGCACTACACCTTCGTTTGGCTATTATCGCTGAGTATGGAGATGCGGATCATTCGCGACAAGACCCCGGACATCGTGAAAGTCGACCCCTTCTACATGTGTGCCAAGATCTTGGGCAGCGCTGGGGACCGGCAAGTCACGAGTTCTTACCTCGAAGGCGTCATTCTGGCAAACCGAGATAATGATAACTTCCTCGTGCCTTACTTTCCCGAGTAAGTCCTCCCCTCAACCGCCCCGTAACATATGAATTCTTAGATTTCGATCGTTTTTCTTTTAACATTCCGTGTTTTCTGCAGTAACACACATTGCACGCTCATCCTCCTAAGCCCCAAATATTCCATGGCCACGTATTTCGACTCAGACCGTCAGTCGAACGTAGACTACACAAATGTCAAGAAGGTTCTTGATGATGTTCTCCCCGGCTACGCCAAATCTGGAGGCACCTTCACCAGGCATATTCGTAAGACCGGCAAGCACGTGTTCTCCCATAATATGACGTTCTGCTGCGTCAAGCAGCCGCCTGGCGGTCAGAAGGGTGCCTACTACGCCATCCATCACATGCGGGCGATCGTACGGGACCATCATCAACTTCTGCTACCGAGTAAACTCAAAGATTGGGCCGCGAGCGTGTCGGCAATCCAGGACGCGGACGTCAGACAAGAATTCTTTCGCATCCAGTCGGAGTTTGCGGAAATCATCCATCAAGATGTCCTTTGTACCTCGGGGCAGTTCTACCTCAGAAATTAACCGTCCAACAGTGACATCGACACAATGCTACAAATGCAGGCTGACAATGCCTGCGATTTCATGACTCCCACAATAGACGGCGGCTTCATCCACGCTCCGGTCCCTTGAGTCGAGTCGAAAGTAGTGACGCTGTGTCTAGTTCTGAAACATCCATTGGCTCATGTTGTAATTAAACTTTAATGAACTTGTAGTATGTCTCTTTGGTTTCGACTGTCGTTCAACTTAGATGTAATCGAGGCTATTAATGTCTTGCTTTTCTCTTCCGATCGTTATGTTGCATACTATATATTGCTTATGTATTGTCTGTGAATTGGTACTAACGTTTCGTTTGGCTAGTGCATAGCGATGCCGTCGTATGTCGTGTACAAGGGTAAGGTTCCCGGAGTCTACGACGACTGGGAGGAGTGTCAGAAACAGGTTCACCGATTCAGCTGTAACAGTTACAAAGGGTACACCACTAGGGCCAAGGCGGAATCTAGATACGCCCGCTATCTAGCGGGAGAGGGGAGGGAGCGTTGGAGGAACCAGATGAAAACGAGTTTCATCGTGATGACCGCAGCTCTCTTCTATGTGATGGTAGTTTAGATGATCGATATCGACTAGTAATGTGAAGACAAACTCGCTACTCGCGGTCTCGAGACTTGTAATATAATGTTCTATCTTTGTTCGGTCTTTTCAATTCGGAGACTAATATGATGAATTGTATTCGGAGACTAATATGATGAATTGTATTCAGAGACTAATCTTCTATTGTATTCGATGAATCTGTTGTTGATGTGTGCTGTCTATATTCTGTCCAATAATACATTTTGTAACCTGTGCAAAAAACAGAAAATTAAAAAATAAATAAAAAACCTAATATTCATACTAATGGCGCATCACATCACAGTGCGCCATTAGTACGCCAAAGGATACTAATGGCGCATCATTAAACAGTGCGCCATTAGTATGCCAAAGTTACTAGTGGCGCATCTGGCAGTAGTGCGCCATTAGTATGCCAAAGCACCTGGGTATATATGGCCCCCTGGGAAGCATACTAATGGCGCACCGTGGTATATACTAATGGCGCATCTGAGGTGCGCCATTAGTATACCAGATACTAATGGCGCACCAGAGGTGCGCCATTAGTAAAATATACTACTGGCGTGGCACTAATGGCGCACCACTAATGCGCTATTAATGGCCAAAATAGGTGCGCCATTAGTAGGCCTTTTCCTAGTAGAGCAAGTGGTTGGTGGGTGGGAAACAAAATTCCCTGTCCTCAGCCCCCAGTTCAAACTAGGCATAGTTCGGCTGGGAATCCTCTGTTCGGGTGAGGGACTTTAGTAATTCCAGCGCTTCGTTTAAGATTGAGTGTTGGACGTATGTTCGGGCATCTGCGAGGCAGAGTTAGGTGACGACCGCTCGATTGGGCCCAAGAAGTGCGGATCTCGAAAGTTCAGAACTCGTAATCGGGGACAAATCTGGTGCTCTAGCGGCGGAGGGAGTCCCGCTCAATGCTAGATCTGTGAGCGGCTCGAGCACTGTTAAATCTGCGGTTTCCGTGGCGGGGCTAATCTTCCCGTCCTTGGATGAAGCGATCTGCTCCGGATCTAGGGCCAGAGCTATGGCAGGTGTTGTCCCTGGATGGGGTTCGATGACAGGTCTAAGACGCCTTCATCGTGGAGGCAGGGAGTAGCCGCCATAGGTGCGAATCAATCGAAGATCAAATCTCCACAAACATCAGCAATGTAGTTCAGGCTTCCAAATCTGATCTGATGATCAGGGGCATAGCTGTCAACCTGCTCGAGGTGGCCTTCCATGTTGGCATGAAGCACGAAGCCGTCAAACACGAAAAGTTGGTCGGGGATAAAAATTCCCTCAATGGTGGCGCCGTTGTTGGCGAAGAAGCGAGCCATTAATCCTTCTATTGACGACACAGTGAAACTCTCAATGAAAGCACCAATGTCGGTGTCAAAACCGGCGGATCTCGGGTAGGGGGTCGTTTGAGGATTGATGGTAACAGGAGACTGGGGAAACGATGTTTACCCAGGTTCAGGCCCTCTCGATCGAGGTAATACCCTACTTCCTGCTTGATTGATCTTGATGAATACGGATTTACAAGAGTTGATTTACCTCGAGGTCGTAATGGCTAAAACCCTAGGAGTCTAGCCTATGTAATTGTGATTGTTGTCTCTACGGACTAAACCCTCCGGTTTATATATGCATCGGAGGGACCTAGGGTTGTACATGACCATCTTGCAGAGAAAGGAAAGTATTACACCCAGACTCTAAACTTGCTATTTTACACATATGGAAGTCCTATCCGAATACGGGAGATAGTCTTCAGCGATAATCTTCACGGCCCACCAGTCCTGTGATGCCCCGAGACCGATGCGCCAGGTATCTTCCAGTTATTCGCTGTCGTTGCCATGTCATCTGCTTGCGTGTTACACTTTGCCATGTCATCATGTGCATTCCATCAGCATGTTTCCAAAACTTGCATCCGTCCGAGTCCGCCCGTCCTTTCCGTTGTCCTTTCTGAGCCCAGACACACTCGCACGCGCCCGCGGCGTCTCGGAATATTTATTTTATGAGTGGCCGGAAAATGTTCTCGAAATGAGTTGAAACTTGGTGTGCAGTCTTATTATAGTGTAGATAGACCGCCTGTCAAATTTCGTCGCATTCAGAGTCCGTTTGACGGCCCAACCGTTAAACTATAGTAGTACCGTTGTCGGTACTAACGTCGGACGTTTTCCGGTCTTCGTAAAACACCACGGGCCTGTCTCTCTCTTCTCTCCCCGCAGCCCACCTCCTCTTTGCATAGCCCACTAGGCCTCTCCTAGCCCCCTCCGCTCCGGAACTGTCGGATCGAGATGTGAGGCTCCGAAACGGTGTAAAAAAACCTAACCCTAATTCCCTGCCTATTTAAACAACCCCCCATGCCAAATATGGACTCCCCTAGCCTCCACCTACCTCCAGCCACCTCCCCCTCGGATTCAGCGCCGCCCCACTCCATCTCTTCCAGTTGGCACCACCGCCGGCGTGCCCTAGGAGAACCAGGGCCTGCCACGTGGCCCTCCCGGTGTTCCTGGCCTCTCCCCCTAGTCGGGGTCCGCGCATCCCCCCCGAGCACTCCTCCTTGCTCCTCCCGAGCCGCCGCCCTCGCCGGAGAGCACCGACATCGTCGCCGGTCCCGTCACCCCGCCGGCCTCCTCGTCGAACTCCACCGCCGGCCGCGCCCCCGCGCCTCCACCTCCTCGTCCCTGAGCCCTGCCCGTCCGCGCGCCCCTGCGGGATACTGACCCCGCCACTGGTTACCTCCTCCATCGTCGCTGGAGCCCGAGCTCCACTCCGGAGGGCCACCACCGCGTCCTCCATGCGCCGACATCTCCATCCTCGCCGCCGACCCTCCTGCGACCAGATCCGCCGCGGATCGGGCCGGATCTGCCGCCTCCATCACCCCTCTCGCCGCCTACGCCCTGTGGAGAGCGCCGCCGCCGTCCCGTCGTCGCCGAACTCTGGCGCCTGCCCCACGTTGATTCCGGTCCATCTGGACCAGACCGGACCGCCCCGAACCTCCCGGACTGGCCGGTTTTGTCTGAACCGGGCCGACCCGACCGAGCCACCGCCTGAACCGCCACCTGACCGGCCCACGGGCCCTCTGGTGAGCACCGCCCCCCTATCCCTAGCTCGAGCGTGATTTAGCTATCCTACGCTCACCTGTTTTTTCCTGAAAACTGCTAAGTCCCTGTAAAATTGTTAATATGTTGCATATTTCTGAGGATCATAACTTCATGCATATTGCTCCAAATTCAGTGTATAATATATCAAAATGTTCATCTCGTGTTGATTTTCATATTGTTGTACTGTGGCATTCTTGTTTGAGGTCATCTTGTTGCCCTAAACATCATTGTAAAAGTGCTAAATGATATAAACTGCTGGAATATGTTATTAAGTGTGCATGTTTGGGTGATGATATCTTTTTGCATGTTGATCCAAATGAAGCATATAATATATGGAAATGTTCATCTGAGAGAGCTCTACATGTTGGTTGCATTTGCATTCATGATAGGATTCATCTTGACATATTAAACCCTATTGCCAAAGTGCTAAGTGCTGTTAACTGCTGAAACTTGTTATAAGATGCTGATTTGTCTTTTTCATATCTTTATGTGTGTTTTTTGTTTGATCTACATGTCAATGTGTTTTCGAAGCACAATCATGTCATATTTGCTGTGGTGCAATCCACTTTTCATGTTATGCCTTGTGGTGAGTGAAACAAGCTTGTAAAGTAGCCTACTCCATGTTGCTGATTTCTATGACTTGTTGAAAACTGCAAAGTCTAAAACTATTATATTGTGATGCCATGTTTGCTTGATGCCTAAGTCATATACATGCATGCTTTGGATTGTCTAATGACCATGTCTTGAAGTCCATGTTATGCTCTATCCATCCATGCCCTTGTTTTAAGTATGGCCTGTTGTGGCTTGTTGTTTTCGTGCTATCAAATTGCTATAAAATGTTTCTGTCAGCCTGTTAACAGTAAGTTCAATTTTTCCATGTGAATAGCTAGTGTTCTATGCATCCTATGACCATGTTCTTACCATGAGTAGCTTCATAAACATGTCCTCTTGCCGTTGGTTATATTCACATGTCATGATATGTTTTGAGATGAGTTGCACAAGCTTGTAAACATGCCTAGTTGTCGTTGTTGCTGCCATGTCCAGTTTATTTCGCTAAGTTTGTGAAACTGTTATCTTTTGCAATTTTGCCATGATGTTTTGAGCATGTTCTAATGGTGTTTGGTAGTAGCTCAGAGATCATGCTTGTAGTGCTCGACATCTACATGCTTGTCATGCCCTTTGATGCCATGAAATGTTATTGTATCATGTTGTTTTGATGTCAACTATATGCCTACTTGCTGTTTCGGACAGAATGTGTTTCAAACTTGTTTTGTGTGTATGTGATGAACCGTTGCTTCGTTTTGAGCGTGTCCTATATGAAACTTGTGTGTTTTTGCATGTGGATGCATATTAACATGTTGTAAACCTGTTTGGAGTGTGTTTGCTTGTTGTTTGAATGCATGTTGCATCTTTGCCATGCTTGACTTGTTTTGCTCATATCTTCTAGGCCGTAGGTCCGAATTAAATGAACTGTATATGTAACTTCACTACAATTTCGAGTAGATCATCATGGTGCATGTTAACTTGCTGTTTAACTACTTTAACTTAAGGTTTGTTCAGATCTGGACCAATTTCGAAATTTGCATATGAGGACTTACCGGAGTTGTTATATGTGGTTTCCGGCCTCATTTAAACATTTTTGGTTGTATTGGTCTTGTATGCATCATCCCTTGCCATGTTTTAAATCATGTAGCCTTGTCATGCATCATACTTGGTTCAGCATCTTGTCTTGTTATGTGTTGTGCGTTTACCGTGTTGTTTGCTTCTTCTTGTTAGTGCTTGTTTCGTTGCGATCGTGAGGATTCGTTCGACTACACATGGTTCGTCTTCGTGGCTTCTTCTTCGTCTTCTTCATGGATTTGTTCTTCTTCCTTGCGGGATCTCAGGCAAGATGACCGTCACCTTGGATACCTTTACTATCATTGATATGCTAGTTGTCTCGATGCTATCGCTATATGTCGCGCTACCTATCTATTTGTTGGCAGCCTCTCTTTGTTGCCATGAAACCTCTAACCGTTGACACCATCACAGCAAACCGTTGTTTTGCTATGTTACCGCGAGCTCAGCCCCTCTTATAGCGTTGTTAGTTGTAGGTGAAGATGAAGATTGCTCCATGTCGGATCTTGGATTTGGAATATCAGAATATCTATTTACTTAAGTTAATGCACCTATATACTTGGCAATGGGTGGAAGGCTTGGCTTTTTGCTCGGTGTTTTGTTCCACTCATGCCGCCTTAAGAACCGATAAACCGGTGTTATGTTCCTTGATTTTGCGTTCCTAACGCGGTTGGGTTTATGGGGACCCCTTGACAGTTCGCTTTGAATAAAACTCCTCTAGCAAGGCCCAACTTTGGTTCAAATTTGCAACATAATAAAAAATCAATTAATTAATTAAATTGCATAGGGAGTTAGCACTACCCGAGTATTCTTCTGCATACAGGGAGGGGCCAGTTCTGATGGTGTTGGTCCCAAACGGGCAGCCTGTGGGGCCACCATGGGGAAACACGACGATTGGTTTTACTCGTAGCCTTTCCCATCCGGTCGTGGCCTGAGACGAGATACCCGCGGCTACTATCAGGGTGTCGACACGCCAGGAGGTCTTGCTGGACTTGTTTTACCATTGTCGAAATGTCTTGTGCACCGGGATTCCGAGTCTGATCGGGTTGTCCCTAAGATAAGGATTTTTTACCTTTGCTGATTGTGAGAACTTGTTATGGGCTAAGTTGGGACACCCCTGCAGGGTTATGATCTTTCGAAAGCCGTGCCCGCGATTATGTGGCAGATTGGAATTTGTTAATGTCCGGTTGTAGAAAACTTGACAGAGGATCCGAAATAAAATGCACGAACCGCATGAGTAACCGTGACCGTCTCTTTTCACTTTGAGAAGAGAACACGGTGGGATTATATTTGACTCATAGGTAGTTCAGGATCTCTTAGCGATTATTACTAGTTTGCGACCGTTTCCGTAGATGCTCATCTTATTTTTGTACTCGTAAGTTAGGCACCATATATTGCTTAGCCGCTGCTGCAACCTCACCACTTAACCTCTTCATACCCATTAAGCTTTGCTAGTCTTGATACCCATGGTTATGGGATTGCTGAATCCTCGTGGCTCACAGATACAACAACAGTTGCAGGTGCAGGTTTCCGATGCCTTGACGTGAGAGCGATGTTCTTTGTGTTGGAGTTCTTTCTTCTTCTTCTTCGTCAGTCTTGGGTTAGGTTCCTGGTCGGCAGCCTGGGATAACAGGATGGATGTCGTTGTGCTTTTCATGTTTTCATCCATAGTGAGAGGTCTTGTATATGATGTGTTGTATTCATGTGGAATTGTATGAATTGTATGTATCCCCATGTAATTATGTAATGGTACGATGTAATGATATCCATCTTGCTAAGTGCTTGAAATGCGGTTGTGCCCCAATCACGAGGTGTTCACATGATCGGGATAGAATCGCATCTTGGGCGTGACAAGTCCGACCCATAATGAGCAATCCGGTCACCTGAGGACCCCTTAATCTACGACTCCCTCACCATCTCTTGAGGATCTAGCTCTGATTGCTAAGCCTTTGCACAACATAACTGGGCAATTGCTCCTGCACTTGCAGCCAATTTATTAAGCTCGTCAATTTGATGAGGCATGGTAGACATTTAATCCAGTACATCTTTGATAAGCTGAGATGGCCTTTTGTCATTAGAGACATCAGCAAGGGTGCCAAGACTACATGCATATAATTTCTCTGTCAACGAATAGATAGCTTTGAGCTTCAACAACATATTTTGCCCAAGGTTGGCACTCCTAGCACCTGTGATACATTCAAAGCAAGAGTCGCCAGGCGAGTCAGTATCATATTAAATAAATTGTGAGGTGAGTTACTTTAATGATCTACAAAAAGTTACTTACCAAAGATGGCAGCAGTCATTTGTGAGATAAGCTTCTTTAAGCCGGCCAATTCTTCAGCCACGGGCTTAAGCTGGTTTTCAGTGTCTTCAGCATGCTTCAACAAGGCAGCCTTCTTAGAGTCGAAGGTTTTCTTTTGAGCCTCCAAGCTGACCTTTATTTTTTCTAAGTCTTCTAAGGAAGACCTTAAGCTTGATTCTGCCTTGGGTGTTCACCTTGTTGAGTTTCGAGACTTTTCGTTAAGTCGGCGAAGTTTGACTCGCCCAGACTTAAAGCTTCCTGCAAGTTCAAAAATGAATTGGTTCAAACCAAGAAAGCAATAGGATCTTGCTAGTCGATGGTTGAAAAAGAGGTTATGGCAAATATATTCAAGTCCCAAACACATTGCAAGCAATATCCTTGACACTTGGGGGCTAATATACATTGTTTATTTTTAAAAGAAGACCCGACTCAACATCTATAGTTAAGCTGACCCTTGGGGGCTACAGAAAGGCTCTTTGAAGTGGTTATAATTCAAGTACCCGGCTTATCATTGACATGATAACACGGCCCTTGGGGGCTACACTCAGCTCTTATCAACAATAATAGACCCGGCTTATTTCATAGATATAACTCGACACTTGGGGGCTATAGGGCAAGCTTTTCTCAAGTCTTTACCATATTCAGTGTTTCATATAATCAAGACTTGGGGGCTAATGAATGGGTATACATTAAGAGTGAGAGAAAATACCTCATATTTACGTTTCATCATACCAACTAGACTAGCTTCCATGTCTCGGATCGTAGCGAGACGGCTTAAATAGCCAAAGTGCAGTTCATCAACGCTAAGGTTTTCAAAGTTTGACAATTCAAGCTTCAATTTGTCCTCATCTGTTAAGGGCGTTCCTCTTTGGCTGAGTGCTTGGTTAGCACTATTGAAGCTTTGGGCGCCTTAAAAGCTGACCCATTTATAGCAATATCGTCAGTACCTTTATCAGCAATAGTATCTTCAGTCGGCTTGGTTGGGGATGAAGTAGGAGTTAGAGGGTCAGGATTATCCGCCAGGCTAGTATCAGCATCCATGGCTTCAACAACTATTGCCTCAGTCTGTGGAGGCGGGTCAAGATTGTTGTCCTGGTGTGCTTACTATCACGCCTCGGCAGCATCTGGTGGGCAAGCATAGAAGACTTAAACAACTGTTGCCACGACAGTCGGCTTAGTCTTCTTTGGTTTTCATCCATGCTTGGTTTTTGTCGCAGTGGCCTTTAGTTTTCTTCTCGAAAAAGAAGAGTCGGACAGTGAAACAAAAGAGGATTAACAATTAAGATATAGAATAAATCAAGAACAATTAAACTAGGCATGACACTCATACTTACAGCTGGGGCCGAGTTAAGTTTGAAGAATGGCGGTAGTCCAATCTTGTTACAATTTTCTTGACACTCCCCAAGCAGAGAATTCATAGTTTCAAATATTTCCTCAGGAGTAAAGTCATCAGAAGTATACCATTGAGGATCTTTTGACTCACCTGAGAAGTCACACATTAAGCCGGACCGACGGCTTAATGGAACAATTCTCCACGAAACCCAGCAACGGGTTAAGTCGACTCTAGTTAATACATTAGCCAATAATGCAGTCACTTTTGGATAATGTTGAAGTGATTCCCTATGTTCATCTGGTATAAGCTTGCTTGAGGGGTCAAAATCAACAGGAATGCGATCAAGCCTATAACCCGACAGAGATTTTTGTCAACTGGAGTAGTATTCTTGCAATAAAACCAAATTCTTATCCACCCTTTGGGGTAGCTTGCTAGGGTAGCTGCAGGAAAGCCAACATCTCTACGTCTCTAGATTGCGACTCCACCTAATTCTTGACTCGGCTCGTAGGTACATTTGGTCTAGTGGTTTAAATACAAGAATGCTTTGAAAAGAGCGATTGTTGGCTCTACTTGCAGATAAGCTTCATAAAATATTTGAATGTGGCAGAGGTTTCTCACTGAATTGGGACCTATGTCTTGAGGTTGGAGACTGAAGTAGTGTAAGACGTCCCGGAAAAACTTCGACCCGGGTGGTGTAAAACCTCTCAAGATATGGTCAGTGAAGACCACCACTTCTCCTTCGCCTTATTGGAAATAGTTTCTCCTTCGTTGACTCGCCAGCCAATTTCTTCCCGAGTTACCAGAAGACCATTTCTTTAAAAATCCTCAATGATGGCTTCGGTAACAAGGGAAGGCACCCAATTGTAGATGGTGGTCTTGGTCATGATGAGTTGTCTAGGTGGGATAAAAGGCTGTGAAAATATAGGGGACATATTTCATATGTATATATACTGATAAGTCTCCCTAAACAGAGATAGTTTTACAGAACACTAGCAGTTTAAGAGAAATAACAAAGTCGCCCAAGAAAACAGGGACGAGTTATCTAAGGTTCAGGATTGTTGAAAATTATGCTAAGTATGGAACAAACAAGTTTGGCCACTTACATCTATATTTATGGATCTATGGGCAGTTCAAAAAAGAAAAATAATTGTCAATCTTAAAAGGGTGGCGGCAGAAGATACTAGCAAGCTACTTATGGATTCCATTGAATTACAAGGATGCCCAAAATACAAGATATTGTTGAAACTACTACCGCAATACCTATATGGTGGTTTGGATCAAAAGCAAGTTATGTTCAACATATAAGAACGTGGAAGGGGGTGAACAACGATGAACAATATATATTTAGATGACCTAATGCGGATCTCGGGAAGGAGAAGGATCATACCTGATGGCAGCAGACGAATGCGGAGGAGCACCGCTGATTCCGAATGGCGTTGGGGCGGTGATGTGGTCATGAGCAAGGAGGCCGGTGCGACTCGAAGGACTGCGGCAAAGCTTCAGTTGGTGAGGAGCTCGCGAGGAAGAAAACAAAGTGGCAGGACAAAGTAAAAGTGAAAAGAGGAGCCTTTGTGCCTATTTATAAGGGACAACAGTAAATGGCCAGTGCATGTATCAAGGAGGCCCAATAAATCCCTAAGTGGAAAGACGCCTCGGTTTTTGGAAAGGATAGATTTATACAAAAATTCGTTATGACATCAGGAAAGATTTCCCGAGATTATAGGGATGAGATCATCTTTTCTTATGGTAGGTTAGAATTTCCAGATTTTGAGGACTAAAGAGATTTAAAGCGGAGACTCATGAAATGGAAGAATGGAAGATTGAGATGAATGGGTTCAAATCAATCTAGGGCCTATTGTTGGGGATATAACCCCGGGATGTAACCCGCCAAGAAATGGGCTGGGTTACGCAATTGGCAAGTCAAGATTACAATACAGGTGTGAGCCACCGCAAGGAGGCTGAAGATCTAGTAGAGGCATTGCCCAATGGGCAGGCTTAAGGTCCAGTATGAAGACGGCGACTAACAAGCAAAGAATATGAACCGACTTAGGATTCCTTTCCTGGGCGAGCTAGAGATGTATTCAGTCATCAGTCTAATTTAGACCCGGACTCTTGTAAGCCCAGGGGCTTGACCTGTATATAAAGGCGAGCCCCTGAGGTAGATAGATCAAGTTACAATCAATCAAGTACTAGGTCCAGCAATTTCGCTCCCTTGTAATCGATACTCGAGCAATAAGCAGAAAAGCAGGAGTAGGCTTTTACCTCCACCATGAGGGGCCGAACCTGGGTAAATCGTGTCTCTCGTCTCGCTCAACCCCAACAAGCTAACCACCTTTGCAATGGCCTCATGCTCAAGTCCTAAGCCTAGGACATCTGCCATGAGAAAATCATGACAGTCATCATAGAAGATTTAAGTGAGGAGACTGCCTCATTTGAATCTTCTCGAGTGGCCGCGTTCACTCCCTCGGCCTCCGGTAAGTCTCCAACCCTGTCCCGTTCATCAACCATACTCTTTGGGCGGTAAAGCCCTTAACAAAAAAATGAGGCTCTAATACCGATTGAAAGGATCGATATGGTTGACTAGAGGGCGTGAATAGGCAACTACCAATTTTTATCTTTTCTTAACAAATTAGGTTTAGCAACAAATAGGTTCTCTAGATATGCAACTATGTGAGCAACCTATATGATGCGAGCAACAACAACAACACGAGAAAGCAAGAGATACAACACAAGTAAACCTTGCACAAAGTAAAGGTAAGAAGTAACCATAAGTGGAGCTGCTGAAGACAAGCATGTGTTATCAAAGTTCCTTCACTTTGTGGGAAGTACGTCTACATTGGAGCGGTGTGGAGGCACAATGCTCCCCAAGAAGCCACTAGGGCCATCGTATTCTCCTCACGCGCTTGCACAATGCAAGATTATGTGATTCTACTAGTGGTGCCCTTGATGGAGGCGACCAAACCTTTACAAACAAGGTTGGGGCAATCTCCACAACAGAATTGGAGGCTCCCAACAGCACCACGAAGCTTCACCATTATGAAATGTGGCTCCGAGGTGACCTCAACCGTATAGGGTGCTCAAACACCCAAGAGTAACAAGATCCGCAAGGGATTAGTGGGGGATCAAATTTCTCTTTGGTGGAACTTTAGATCAGGGCCCTCTTGACAAATACCTAGAAAATCAACTAGTTTGATTGGCTAGGGAGAGAGATCAGGCGATAATGAGCTTTTGAGCAACAATGAAGCTTGGGGGATAAGAGGTAGGTCTTCTAGAAGAAGAAGACCCCCTTTATATAGTGGGGGGAAATCCCACGGTTTTCTGCCCTCAGCCCGTAGCTAAGCGGCATTGCCGCTCCTAGGAGTGGTCTATCGCATAGGCGGTACTATGCGACTCTACCCAGAACAACAGTGTAACAAGGGGGTTATTGTGCCGCTCGAGCGGTACTACCGTAGTCCTCAACGGTACTACCGCATATGTGTTCTGGACAGGACAAAGCATAAGTAGTAGAGTGTGCTAGGGCGTCTGTACCGCACGAAGCGGTACTATAATTCTAGTGACGCTCTACTACCACATAAGGAAAAATGGAAACAGAAAGTAGCACAAGGGAGAAACCGCAAGTGGTACTGGAAACAACAGTAAGGGTGGTAGTAATCTAAGCAATACTACTATGCAACTATTGTGAAATAAAAACTGGCAACAGAGAGTTGCACTTGCAGGGTTGCTGATACGTCCAAAACGTATCTATAATTTCTGCTTGCTCCATGCCACTTTTGGGTGATATTGCTATGATATTCATACACTTCCATACACTTTTGATCATATTTGGACTAACTTACTAATCCAGTGCACCCCAGTGCCAGTTTCTGTTTTCGACTGTTTTTGTATTTCAGGTTTTCACGTTTCGAGAACTGCCCAGAAAAATCCAGAAAAAATATATAAAAAAATCAGCGATCCGGAAACAACACTGCGTCCGAAGGGTAGCCTGGGGGGGGCACAGGGGCTCCAGGCGCCCTGTGGGCGCCCCCCCCCCCCTGGGCCGCGTCGGGGGGGCGCCTGGGCCCCCCGAGGCTCCCCCGATGCCCCCCTTTGGCATATATTTAAGGTCTGTCGAGGAAACCCTGATTCCGGACCCCTTTTCTCCAGACGCGATTCCGATCTCCGCCGCCATCGCCATCAAGCTTCGGGGGACCAGAATTCCTGCGCCGGCACCCTACCGGGACGGGGAAGTGCCCCCGGATTCATCTCCATCGACGTTGCTTCCTCCCTCCATGATGCGGGAGTAGTTCCTCCTCGGGGCTGAGGTTCTTACCAGTAGCTATGTGGTCAACTCTCTCTCTCCCATGATGTGATCTTCGTTGTGATCATAGGCTATGTTAATCTAGGGTGTTTCCCCTTCCTCTATGTATTGGATTGATGTACTCACTTGTCTTTATCTAGTATAATCCCCGAGACCAAGGTGACAGCGGTCTATTGGACATGGATTAGAACAATATTTTCATGAGTGATTTCCTTTCTTGTGTGTTGATTGAAGATTGAGAGTCTCTTGGTGCTTGTCTTTGACTATCCTTTAGATATGTTATGGTGATTGTGGGACTCTCTTTGGATGGCCGCGGTGACACTGGGAAATCCTTAGATCGAGAACTACGAACTTTGAGGTGTGCTTTTGTAGCCCTACATAATTCTTGTCCTCTCTTGACCACGAAGGAATGATCTCCGAGTGTGTCCCCTTTGCATGTTTTATGGGAAATATCATGTGATTCGATTATGTTAATGTTGTTGGGAGTTGCCACTAGTGAAAGTATGAACCTTAGGCCTTGTTTCCACCATTGCAATACCGTTTGTGCTCACGTTTACTACTTGTTTGCTTGCTGCACTTTTTATTACATATTTGTATTACCTTGTTTTGCCATCCATATCACTTGCCATTTAACATCTCTTCGCCGAACTAGTGCACCTATATATTTGACAAGTGTATTAGGTGTGTTGGGGACACAAGAGACTTCTTGTATCTTAGTTGCAGGGTTGCTTGAGAGAGACCATCTTCAACCTCTACTTCCCTGAGTTCGATAAACCTTAGGTCATCCACTTGAGGGAAATTGCTACTGTCCGACAAACCTCTGCGCTTGGAGGCCCAACATAGTCTACAAGAGTAGAAGCATGCGTAGACATCAAGCTATTTCTGGCGCCGTTGCCGGGGAGGTGAGCGCTTGAAGGTATATCTTTAGATCTTGCAATTAAATCTTTTTGTTTCTTGTTTTTATTTCACTAGTTATGTTTATGGAAAACCTTGCTATTGGATCGTTGCTTGCGGGAGGACGCCCCACACCTGTGGTGGTTGCTCCTCCTCCTACTGAAATTGTGCCCTATAAAATACCGGTTGGTATTATCAATCATGTTTTGGCTAATCGTTATGCAGGAGACAGACATCCCGATGAACACTTAATATATCTGTCACAACTATGTTCATTATTTAAGCTTGCAGGTGTATCGAGGGAGTTTGTCATGAGGAAATTATTTGCCTTGTCACTGAAAGGAAAAGCAATGGAATGGTATAGGCTACTAAATGATTCTCACCTGCTGGAGTGGGAAGAGATCCAGTCTCTCTTTTACTCCAAATTTTATCCTCTTCATGAAGTCCATAAGAATAGGAATTATGTTTATAATTTTTATCCTGATGATGGAGAGAGCATGGCTCAAGCTTGGGGGAGACTGAAAACGTTAATGCTAAAATGTCCTAACCATGGGCTCCCCAAAGATATTATTATTACTAGCTTCTATGCGAGGCTTTCTCGACAGGATAAAGATTTGCTCGACGCTTCCTCTATGGGTTCTTTCACAAACAAAAAGATTGATGCTAAATGGGAACTCCTTGAAAGAATTCAACGCAACACTGAAGATTGGGAGATCGACAAAGGTAAAGAGTCAGGTATAATTTATGAGTATGATTGCATTAAGTCCTTTGTTGAAACTACAAGTTTTAATAAGTTTAGTGCTAAGTTTGGGCTTGATTCCCAACTCCTTGTTGATTTCCTCAAATCTTTTGCTTCAAATCTTAATATGCCTAAGGAGGATTGGATCAAGCATCATAAACCTTTTAAAGAGACTTGCAAAGAAAATGAAATTGTTCATGATGATTGCAACATGCATGATCCAATTCCTAAAAATGAAGTTTTATATAAGCATGTTAATTTTTGTGGAGTGGATAGACCTTGTGAAAGGCCTATGATTGAAAAAGAGAAGTATTGTAAGCAACATAAGCATGAAAGAACAATCACTTGGGTCAGAGATTTAAATGAAATTGCTAGAGAATTGTGTGACCTTTATCCTTTTACTTGTGAACTTTGCCGTACAGAGGGTCACTTTAATTTTCAATGCATGAACTTTCAAAACATAACTGTTAATCGGTTGTGTGATAACATGATCACATCTAATCTTTATGATAAGCTTATGTTATTTTTGATGTGTGAAGAGTTATCAGAAAAGACTTCTTGGCTGGATGATAATGCCATAGGAATAAAAAACACTTTGCAAAATTGCCATCTCTATTGTGTTGTTAATTGCCATGAAAATGATTACATAAGTAAGATTAGAAAGGAGGGAACTTTACCAAAGTATAAAAATGTCTCTTATATTTCTGCTAATAAAAAGGAGAGTTTCTCCCAAGTTTCCCCTATTGTTTCTAATGATAAACCAGGATATGTGAAGAAGCTTCATCTCCAACCACCCCCTCCTAAGGTGAAGAAGAAGAAAAAGAAGAGGAGGAGGAGGAGGAGCAAGAAGGAAGAAGAATGGGCATCAACCTGGCCTGAGCATATTCCTCCTATCAACTTTTATCCTAACGGTTGTAAGTTTAAAGAAGAAGGTGAAGTTTATTGCCTTAATTATCATCTTGATGATACGTCCGTAGGTACTATTGAAGATGATTTTGATTATGATATGCATGTTACTTATTGTGATTGGGAAAATGATAATGCTACTTATGATCTTGAAAATCTTTTTGTTACCAACTCCGAAAGTGATGATATGGGAAGCTCTAAGCTTGGGGATGATAGGATTGCAAATCCTATCCCCACTAGTGATGTGATGATTGATAATTCTCTTGCTAGTAAGAATAAATACAACATGTTTACAAATATAGTTGCTAGCAATGATAATGCTCTTCTCTACCATGATGATGTTATAACTCCAATCTATAGTGTTCAAGTTGTTTATGATAGTCCTACTCCCACTATTACCAATGAGAAAGATTATGCTTATGTGGGGAGTGAGAGTACCTTTTTGCATGTGGATCATGGTAATAATGCTTTATGTGATCCTTATATTGTTGAGTTCATCCATGATGCCACTGAAATTTATAATGAGAGAGGGAGGCTTGGTTCTAAATATCTTAATAATAAGAAGTTTCCTCTCTTTATGGTGAATATTTTGAAGTTATGCTTGTTTTGCCTTCCTATGCTAGTTGCTTCGTGCTTCAATGAATTATTCTACTGCAATATTCCTATGCATAGGAAGCATGTTAGGCTTAAATGTATTTGGAATTTGCTTCTTGATGCCCTTTTTTGTTCTTCAGCTCTTATTCTTACAAGAGCATCATTAAAGTCCTATGCCTAGCTTAAAGGCATAAAAGAAAGCGCTTTTGGGAGGCAGCCCACATGAATAAATTTTTATATTTTGCTTTTGTTGTGTCTTGATGTTGTTTACTACTGTAGCATCATCATTGTATCTTTGCTTTTCATATTTGTGCCAAGTATAGCCTCTGATTGCTAGAAAGTTCAAAACTTGTGAGGTGCTGTCCAGGAAACAGATTCTGTCCTTGGATAGAAAAATTCGTATAAAATCACCAGATCATCTTTTTGGTCTGAATTGTTTCAACAGTGTTCTCTATATAATTTTGTTTCGTGCGTCTGTTCTGAGTTTTTTGATTTGAGTTGCAGAAGTATCCCGAACAGATCAATTACTACCTGCTATTCTGTTTTTCACAGATTCTGTCCTGTTTTGCCTTTCCTTCACTTTGCAAATCAAGAACTTGCTTTTTCTTTGCAAAAACCTTTTGGCAATCTTGAGAAACAGTAGAACTTCAAGAATATCATTATTTCCAGCAAGGTATAATTATTTTATTAAGGGTACTAACCTCGCTAATCAGATTATGATGAGTTATGTATGAAGGGAGTTTTCAAGTGTGCGAGGGAAGATGATAAAAAGATTCAGGAGTGTCAAGCGCTCAAGCTTGGGGATGCCCCCGTGCACCCCCAAGAAATATTCAAGGAGACTCAAGTGTCTAAGCTTGGGGATGCCCCCGTGCATCCCCTTCTCCATCAACATTATCAGTTCGTGTTTCGTTCCGCTATATTTTTATCACTTCATGTGTTATGTGCTATGCTTGGAGCGTCTTGCTTTTAGTTTTCTTTTTAGTTTTTCATAACGAGTCGGAACTCAGCATTCCTTTATGTGGGAGAGAAACACGCTCCACTTCTACCTAGAACATAACATAGAATTTTCATGTCTATCTTTGCTGTGTGTGTTCTTTGTCTTTTAAATAGCTACTATCATGTTCTGCTCTTAGTATTCATGCTTATCTTTTCAAAGAGCTTTTATTTAGTTGGTTGCTTGAACTCTCTTTAATTACCATGCTCACCTTATTAAGAGAATTTGCTTCCGTTTCATTGGTTAATGTGTCTATGATAAAGATGCTACTTGCATGATGGTGCTTAGTAGTTCAGGTTTTCTTTTGGTTAATCTCAA
Source organism: Secale cereale (assembly GCA_902687465.1). Classification (NCBI taxonomy): domain Eukaryota; kingdom Viridiplantae; phylum Streptophyta; class Magnoliopsida; order Poales; family Poaceae; genus Secale; species Secale cereale. Next base: position 330,853,507 of record LR738709.1, read on the forward strand.
ATAGCTGGGGGGTTCCCAATGTGTTATTGGAGTACCAACTTGGTTTGTTTGCCTATGATATGGTATGGTTTAGTAATATCTTCCTTCGAGAATTTATTTTGATTGACTTGGCGTATTCTCACGCATATTCAAGACTGTAAAGAAAGTCTGTCAAGCCTTGATGATCTTTTGTTTCTAAGTAGCGATATAACTACCATGCCTGATTCAATATTGCTTTGTCGCTCTGCATGATTATGACCGTCATTGCTCTCTTAGTTGGTCGCTCCCAGTCTTTTGCTAACCTCCACCTGTACTAAGCAAACTAACCATGCAATACATAGCTCATGGGAAAGTAGCCTAAAAACTATTGTGGTAAAGAATATGTTGCTTATGTATCTTATTTCTTATAAGTTGCTTGCTGAGAAGTAACCATGTTTCTGGGGACGCCATCAACTGTCACACTTTTGTTGAATATCATGTGAGTTGCTATGCATGTTCGTCTTGTCTGAAGTAAGGGTGATTTACCGTGGGTTGAATAACTATGCATATTGTTAGAGAAGAACATTGGGCCGCCAACCAAAGCCATGCATCATGGTGGAAGTTTTAGCTTGGACCTTAATCCTCGATCTCTCATGAGAATATGCTTATGCATTAAAGAGGAGTCCATCATCTATTTTCTATGTTGTCCCGGTATGGATGTCCTCAAGTTGAGATCTATCAAAAATGAGAAATCAAATGCGATCTATCTCCTTGGACCTTTGTACAGGTGGCATAGAGGTACCCCTTTGTGACACGTAGTTAAAACATATGTAATGCAATGATAACCCATGGGAATCCGAGCTAATTAGGACAAGGAGCGAGCACTATTAGTATTCGATGCATGAGGCTTGCAACTTATAGGATGTTTTATGCATGACACATATGAAGTACTACTACCGTTGACACAATTGCTTCCATGTTTTCAAAATAAAAAGCTTTAGCATTTAACCTTTCTTTTACCTTTATGTTGAAGCACCAACTATTGAGAGCATGATTGTCATTCTGAGTGTAATGTACATTGTCCCAAAGTAGCATTGTCTTTTGCATGATTGTGATATCGTTTATTCTGAAATGATTGTATCTAGTCATCACTTAAACATTGAAGGTGCCCTTGCATTTATGTTTTGCATCACTAAAGAGGGCAAGCTAGATATCACTTTATCATATTTGCACATCATGTTCATTGCAAATCTTTTTGATGTTTCAGTTTCATATTGTAAAACTTTCAGTCATTTGTGATTTTCTCTTGAGGCAACTTAATTGCTTTAGAATCATTGTCTCAAGTAAGCTTTTGTCATATGACTATGAGAAAGTCCTATATGGTTAATAGCATGTCACCACAGAAATTATTCTTGTTATCATTTACCTACTCGAGGACGAGCAGGAATTAAGCTTGGGGATGTTGATACGTCCAAAACGTATCTATGATTTCTGCTTGCTCCATGCCACTTTTGGGTGATATTGCTATGATATTCATACACTTCCATACACTTTTGATCATATTTGGACTAACTTACTAATCCAGTGCACCCCAGTGCCAGTTTCTGTTTTCGGCTGTTTTTGTATTTCAGGTTTTCACGTTTCGAGAACTGCCCAGAAAAATCCAGAAAAAATATATAAAAAATCAGCGATCCGGAAACAACACTGCGTCCGAAGGGCAGCCTGGGGGGGCACAGGGGCTCCAGGCGCCCTGTGGGCGCCCCCCCCCCCTTGGGCCGCGCCGGGGGGGCGCCTGGGCCCCCCGAGGCTCCCCCGATGCCCCCCTTTGGCATATATTTAAGGTCTGTCGAGGAAACCCTGATTCCGGACCCCTTTTCTCCATACGCGATTCCGATCTCCGCCGCCATCGCCATCAAGCTTCGGGGGACCAGAATTCCTGCGCCGGCACCCTGCCGGGACGGGGAAGTGCCCCCGGATTCATCTCCATCGACGTTGCTTCCTCCCTCCATGATGCGGGAGTAGTTCCTCCTCGGGGCTGAGGTTCTTACCAGTAGCTATGTGGTCAACTCTCTCTCTCCCATGATGTGATCTTCGTTGTGATCATAGGCTATGTTAATCTAGGGTGTTTCCCCTTCCTCTATGTATTGGACTGATGTACTCACTTGTCTTTATCTAGTATAATCCCCGAGACCAAGGTGACAGTGGTCTATTGGTCATGGATTAGAACAATATTTTCATGAGTGATTTCCATTCTTGTGTGTTGATTGAAGATTGAGAGTCTCTTGGTGCTTGTCTTTGACTATCCTTTAGATATGTTATGGTGATTGTGGGACTCTCTTTGGATGGCCGCGGTGACATTGGGAAATCCTTAGATCGAGAACTACGAACTTTGAGGTGTGCTTTTGTAGCCCTACATAATTCTTGTCCTCTCTTGACCACGAAGGAATGATCTCCGAGTGTGTCCCCTTTGCATGTTTTATGGGAAATATCATGTGATTCGATTATGTTAATGTTGTTGGGAGTTGCCACTAGTGAAAGTATGGACCTTAGGCCTTGTTTCCACCATTGCAATACCGTTTGTGCTCACGTTTACTACTTGTTTGCTTGCTGCACTTTTTATTACATATTTGTATTACCTTGTTTTGCCATCCATATCACTTGCCATTTAACATCTCTTCGCCGAACTAGTGCACCTATACATCTGACAAGTGTATTAGGTGTGTTGGGGACACAAGAGACTTCTTGTATCTTAGTTGCAGGGTTGCTTGAGAGAGACCATCTTCAACCTCTACTTCCCTGAGTTCGATAAACCTTAGGTCATCCACTTGAGGGAAATTGCTACTGTCCTACAAACCTCTGCGCTTGGAGGCCCAACATAGTCTACAAGAGTAGAAGCGTGCGTAGACATCAGTTGCCCTAGCCGGTACATGCGTGGTAGTGAACAATGGTAGTACCGTGGAGTGGTACCATCATGGACACCAGCGGATAGCGCTTGTGTGCTACCTCAAGCTTCATGGAAAATAGTCAAATGGCTCCTAGGTTACGGAAGGGAAAAGTGGGTGCATATGAGGTTCTATATGTGTTGATTCCACCCATACCTTTCCAATGCGGATCTCCTCTTAATAGTACGGATTCCCTATGACTCAAACCACCGAACAGAAATCTTTGGAAATTTACCATCATTACTCTTGGCCACCGAGTGGAAATAAATCGGCTCGTGCCACCTAGGATATTATCTGAAATACTCAATGCACACGATTAGTCCGAAAAACGCATTTTCATTAATCACCAAAACTAGTAAGGGAGAAATATGCCCTAACACTGGCGACCCTACCTCTTGTTATGGCCAGTGACCCTCACTCTACACAATGGCTTCTTTCTCCCTTAGAAGATTTTCTGTGGCCTTAGCATATCATGCTTTGTGCAGGAGGTGGATGATTCAGTGGGTTGCGACCCTTTGGAAGGCATCTCTCCCTTTGAAGATTAATTGTTTTGTATAGTAACTATTGGGGGATTGCCTCCCGACTGGGACAAAGGTGCTCAAGCGGCACGACCAGGGTAATGGGTTGCGCCCCATGTGTGGCGTTCTAGAGAATGGGACCCGCATCCTCTTCTCCTGCACGACGACTAGATCCTTTTGAAGCTTTTCTGTGAGGCCCTCGAGACTGAGTGGGAGGCGACGGATCTTGCCAGCTCCCATCAGGCCAGTTAATGCAGACTGGAAGACAAAGATGCATATTCTGGCTGATCATTGCTACGCATTCTTGGACACTACGGAGGACACATAATAAGATGTGATCGAGAGGGTCTTTGTGCGATGCGCCTCTGACTCTTTATTCAATTTCTTGCATTCCCACAGCATTGGAACCCTCTGGCTAGACAACGGGCTCAGGAGCGCCCAGGATGGAGGCTGGATGCATTACACACTACGGCTCGCCGACTAGCTTTGTGGGAAACCTCTTGATGTGGTGACCACTTGGTGGTTTTCTTTGATGCTTTCTCTTTTGTTTTCTTTAGGTTGTGTGAATTGTTGACTTGTATTGATTCGAATCCAAGGTCAATTTGCCATGGATGGCATACATAAGCTCCCACACACGCTACACGCTGTACCTGGCCGAAGCCACAAGTTCCTTCCGAGATCCACACGCTATCCACGCCCAATGGTTATATGCCAGCGTACACCCTTAACGGGCCCAGTTTGGGCCTGAAAGCCACTTGGGAAGATGTCGGACGCGAGTGGGCCACGCCGTCGGCCCACGAGTCGAATCCTTAGCTTTGCGTGCTTCCGATCGATCTGCTCCGTCACTGTAATCGCTAACATTCCCCTCTTCTTAAGAACCGGCTTGACCCCAAGCCGGGGCTCACGGAAACAACTATAAAAGCGAGTCCTTATCCTCCCAGGTTGTCGAAGAAGCATCTCCACCGCTCCACTGAACCAGAACTTGTGCTATGCATCAGTTGTCCGAACGACGAATCCGTTCCTGCAGTATCTTAACAGGGAACTATAGATGAGCATCAGCAGAAGGGAGCGACTTGAGTACCCCTTGGTGTGGATGCACACAATGCTTTAGATGTGAAACGTGAAAAATTCGATGAATAGGGCTAACCGCTGGTATTGCAGGCAATAAGCCACCTCGCCAATCTTCTCCAAGACAGGGAATGGTCCAAATTACTTGAAGGCAAGCTTGTGATTAGCTCAGTGCGCCACCGATGCCTGCACATATGGCTGAAGTTTGAGAAACACCTGATCACCAACAGCAAACACTCTTTCTGTGCGTTTCTTATCAACCTGGTGCTTCATTCTCTATTGAACGTGCAACAAATGCTGATGCACTGACTATTGAACAACCTCTCTAGCGTTTAACCACTACTGTAGATCAACTGGCTCAACTGTATTAGAGGCTCAAATACCAAAGTGCCGAGGATCATGGCCTTAAAGGACCTCAAACAAAGTTTTGTTAAGTGCTGAATGCCAATTAGTGTTGTACCAGAATTCACAAAGTGAGAGCCACTTAGCCCATTTCTTCGGGTGAGCATTGATAAAACACCACAAGAAGCACTCAACTTGTTGATTAACGCGCTTCGTCTGTCCATCAGTTTCATGATGGTACGATGTGCTCATATTAAGTATAGCTCATGTCCTTTTCACAAGAGCCTGCCAAAATTTGCTAGTGAAAACCGGATCCCTATCAGATACAATATAAAGAGGCATGCCATGAAGCTTGTAAATGTTGTCCAAGAACAGTTCAGTAATTGTCTCGGCAGTATAGGGATGTTTGACCGGAATGAAATGTCCATATTTTGTAAATTTGTCAATAATTAACATAATGCAGTCATACTTATCAGAAGAAGGCAACCCTGATCGGAAATCCATAGTCACAGTTTCCTAAGCTCTGGCATGGACAGGTAATGGAGATAATAATCCAGGATAAGACACTCTCTTAGATTTTGCTTGTTGGCTAATGAGACAAGATTGCACAAACTGTTGGATCTTCTTCTTCATACCAACCCATTTAAACAGTGCACAAATTCTTTTTTAAGTGACTGGGAAACCAAAGAACACCCAAGGGAGTGTCATGGAAGGCTTGGCAGATTTTTTTATGTAGACCAATATCATTGCCCACCCAAATGAAGCCCTTGTATCTCAACACACCTTGAATCAACTGAAAGTTGTGTTTGGATTTAGGTTACAGTGATAGTTGTTGTAATATCTCTTGTGCTTTTGTATCATTCATGTAGCTGGCAACAACATCCTCAAGCCAACTAGGTCTAACACAAGAAATTTCCATCACCTGAGAATCTGTCTATGGTCTCCTAGAAACAACATCAGCTGTAGAATTATCACAACCCTTTCTGTAGACAATTTTATAGTTAAGCCCCATCATTTTTGTAAGTGCCTTTTGCTGCCAAGGTGTATGCAATCTCTGATCAGTTAAGTTAATCAGGCTTTTCTGATCTGTCCTGATGATGAACTCCTGGAATTACAAATATGGTATCCACTGCTCAATAGCTAATAGTATAGCTAGGTATTCCTTTTCATCGACAGATAGACCTCTGTTCATAGGCCCTAGAGCTCTGCTAACAAAAGCTGTGGGATGGTCCTACTTCATGAGAACAACACCAACGCCAACATCACAAGTATTAGTTTCCACCACAAACTGTTTGGAGAAGTCAAGCAGTGCTAACACATGATCATTAATAAGAGCTTGCTTCGAAGTTTAAAAGGACATATCTGTAGCTGGTGTCCAAACAAAGATAGTTCCCTTTTTCAGCAACTCAGTCAGGGGCCTACTGATCACACCATATTTTTTGATAAATTTCCTGTAGTATCCAGTCAAGCCTAGGAATCCCCTAGCATGTTTTACATCAGCGGGAACTGGCCAGTTCTTGATAGATGTGATTTTGTTATCATCTACAGAAACCCCGTTGTCACTAATGACATGGCCCAAGTAAGCAATCGCTTTCTTAGCAAAATCACATTTGCTCAATTTAACCTTCCATTGTTTCTCTAACAAAATACCCAACACCATGTCAAGATGTATGAAATGTTCTTTTAGCATTTTGCTGAAGATGAGGATATCATCAAAGAAGCAAACTGCACAATGGTCTTCTCCTCTCAAGACTGGAGCCGGGTCTGTGTTCATTGCTCCTCAGAAGGTATTAGGTGCTCCAGTCAGACCCACAGCCAGCACAGTAAACTCATAGTGGACAATATATGTTTGGAAGGCAGTCTTAAATTCCTCTCCCGATGCCAGTCTGATTTGATGATAGTCAGCTCTAAGATCCAACTTGGAGAACCAACAAGATCCAGCAAGCTCATCAACTAACTCATCTATGACAGGAATATGTTACTTGCTTTTCACTATGAGAGCATTGACATCTCTGAAATCAATAACCAGTCTCCAGTCCCCTTCTTCCTTTTTCTTGACCATTAGAGCTGGAAAATAAAATGGACTATTGCTCACCTAAATTAGACCCTCTTGCAACATTTCTTTTACTTGCTTTTCCATTTCAGCCTTCAGATGAGGAGGAATTCTATATGGCCTGATGGACACTGGTTGTGCCCCAGGAACTAGTGGAATACTATGGTCAAACTTCCTTCTGGGAGGTAGACCAGTAGGAGGAGAAGAAACTACAACATATTTGTCTAAGAGGGCCTGAATTTCAGGTAACTGCTTCTTAGGTTCAGAAGTAATATTCTGAAAGATAGCCATGATAGTTTGGGCATGTTCCTCAGGTAATTCTCCTTGCAGAGTGACAGTAGCACCATTGTATTGGAAAGAGAGCCATTTTTGCTCCCAATCAATGTACATGGGACTGTGTTTAGCTCGCCAGTCTAGGCCCAAAATGCCATCATGCCCACCTAAAGATAGAAGTCTGAAATCATGTGAGAATTCTTGTCCTTGACAACTCCACTGACAGTGTTTCACTTGTTGTGAGCAAGTCAATTTTCCTCCACCTGCTACCTTGATAGTAATTGCTTTAATGTTAGTGATTCCTGAGCGTATATGTTGCATGGAACTGTCTAGGAATGAATGGGTGCTGCCTGAATCAACTAGAAACTTTAGTTTTGCATCATTTATGTTCACTGGCAGGTATAGAGACAGTAGAGAAACACAATTGCTGGTAGCAGCTACTGACAGCAACATTGGGTTATCACTGTCACTGTCAGAATCATCAAGGGAAGGAATGGAACTCTACAACTGTTCAATGAGCTCCTGCACCAAATGCAGTTGAAATGTAGATTTGCATTGGTGATCTTTGGACCATTTCTCACCACAAATGAAACACAAACCCTTGGCCTTCCTAAAACTCCTCAGGGAAGTCCACTTATCCTCGGTTGGCAGAGGTCGGTGGCCCTCAACTGTTTTTCGCTCTTCCATAGTCTTGGCCTTATGAGGATATGGACCTGAAGCTGTTGCACTTCTCTTGGTGGTGGAATTGCGTTGAGAATACTCCATTTCACCCAATTCCTCATGTAGCAGAGCCAGCTCATAAGCAGTGTCCAGGTCTCTGGGTTTCTGCATAGCAATGGCCATGCGAACACCCGGCTTCAGTCCATGTGTGAACCGGGTGGTGTAATGCAGAGGGTCCGGACTGGTCTGATAAGCCATGAGAAGATCATACAGCTCAGCACATTGTTCCACATACTCTTCTACTAACCCAACCTAGTTGATTCTGAACATCTTCCGCAGGAGATTCTGGTGCTGGTTACGGCCGAACCTCGATTGCAGGAGATTACAAAATTCAGTCCAGTGTAGTTTTGTTGTTCTCCTTTGCATTGACTCCAACCAGCGGGCGGCTGCTCCCTCGAACTGGGCAGTGGCATAAGAGATCCACCTGCTATGGTGAGTGCACCATATCTTGAAGTAATCCTCGCATCTCGTTTGCCATAATCGTGGATTTGAGCCATCAAATCGCGGCAATTTGACACGCAGTCCTGAACTAAACTGCTCACCTTGATCTAGAGCCACAATCTAGCAGCGAGACTGAATTTACCACAGAGAGGACATCTCTCGAGTTCCTCTAGCTGGTGGTGGAATGTAGAGGTTGTGGCTTCTGGCCTTGCTGAATCTGGCAGCTCCCTGGGAATCTGAGATGTACGCCTCATGGACCTCACTAGCGTCTCTGCTAGTAGAAGGACCTCCAGCTCGGCCATCGTAGTCGGCCTTCTCAACTCGCTCTAGATTTGAGCGGATCTAGTCGATGTCGAGATGGAGCTCGGGGCAGACTCCATCGATGCAAGTTGTGATGAGGCCGTCCAAGGTCTTGGTCGAATCCTGAAGTAGCTTGGTCATCGACTTAAGGAGGTCGTCGCTGTGTACCTTGAGGCGTTGCTTGAGATCGTCGATGATGGCGGACTTGACGAACTCGTGAATGTTGCTGCCCTCAGCCGACAGGTTCTCAATGGCTTCGCGTCACCGTCGATCCCGGAATCTGGTGCAGTGTGGATGGTGGGGATTCTCCAGGATGGAACGGCTCTGATACCAGATGTGAACTACTGACTTGTATTGATTCAAATCGGAGGTCAATTCGCCATGGATGGCATACACAAGCTCACACACACACTACATGCTCTACCTGGCCGAAGCCATCATCTCCTTCCCAGATCCACACGCTAACCACACCCAACGGTTATATGCCGCCGTACACCCTTAACGGGCCTAGTTCGGGCCTGCAAGCCACTGGGGAAGATGTTGGATGCAAGTGTACCACGTCATCGGGCCACGAGTCGAATCCTTAGGTTCGCACACTTTTGATCGATCTGCTCCGTCACTGTGATCGCTCATAGTTTGCTTGTGTTGTGGCCCCACTAGACTATGTGTAGCGGTAATTTACTACTCCTTATTGGACTTGTTAGTTGCTTTAATCATAAAGAGGGATGAAATTCTGTTTTGAGAGAACCAAGAAAGCTTTCTCCTTGTAGGATCTTTTAATTCACCATCCATCACAACCCTCACCCCGTGTGTGCACATTACTGGTTTTCTAGGGGGGTTTCCTGACATCTCACCTCGCCCCAGACCCCGCATGAAGAAAAACTGTAGAAAAGAAAATGGGGGAAACCAACCCACGCATGCAAAACCAGCCGACAAAAAAATCCCGACAACCAATGAAAGACTCCTGAGCCCACGTGCCCATGCAACTGTTGAAGCGGAAAATACGCCGCCGCAGTCCGATGATTTCACAATTGTCGCCTCCACACGCGATCCAGGCGTTGCAGGCCGAGGTCACCAGCGATCTTCTATGCCAACCTCGGGCCTCGAGAAGATCTCTGCTTATGGCGCCTTCAAGCGTGCCAAAGCCGGTGAGGAGGCACCAGCAGACGAGTATCAAGGCAAAGTAACCGCGACCATATTGGGAATCTTAGATAAAAAAATCAAAGATCATATTAATGCGAAAAATTATATGATAAAGACTCATGTGTTTGCACTACTACCTTTAGTATGACAAATCTTTACCTAACACGGCTTACTTCTGCATGTTCACCATCATCCTAATTAGTGTAAAACTACAAAACTGTCCCTTTGGCCAAAGTTCAGCACACAATGGCCCTCTTTTGAAAATATTTCATAAAATGGCCTTACCGCATGACGCCCGCACCCGAAGTGCCATGCCAATTTACACAATGTCCTGGTCAAGGGCACCATACTGGTCAGCGGTGACTTGCCATGTTGGCAGAGCATGGCACCATGGCGCCCCAGACCAAGGCGCCATGGTCAGCATCATGACGCCCCTGCCCAGGGTGTCATGTCCCTTGCCTCAACAAAATTGAGTGCTCCTTTGTTTTTCCCTCCACAAACCCTCACTTTTCCCCTTCTCCACCCCGGCCGCCCACTCATGCCCCTCCCTAATGTGCACAAAATTTCATGGATCGGACCTCCATGCCGATGATTTATCCTTCCCTTCGACCCCTCAAGGTATTCTCCATCATTCCTCCTGTTTTTGTTGGTTGAAATCTCCACATTGTGGGGGTTTGGGAAACCCTAGGTCATCCAATTTTGCTATTTTTGTTGATGCATTTTGGTGTTTATGATTGTAGATGGCGAGGATCGACAATGTGCATCATGTGGACTTTCTCTCCTTTGAGAAGGGAGATGTGGAGTATGGTGACCCAAAGAAGAAGCCGGTAGTGATGGTGTTTCCCACTAATCCTAGCATTGAAGAAGTTGTGGTTGAGCTTCAAAGAAGGTTGAATTGGATGGAAGAAAGCGATGGAGTAGACTTCATCAGAAGGTATAATGTTGGGTATGGGCAACATATTCGTTGGAAGATAATGCCTCTTGACTCTGAGTTTAATTGGGAAGCATATAAAGAGAGTGTGTTGGCCTCACAAGATAAATCATTTGAGTTGTTTCCCACAAAGGTTGTTCGTGCTCGGTTGCACATTGATTTGAATCGGTGTGCATCTTCATATGATGTTAGAAGCCCGGTTCGAGATTCAACACATGTCACTCCGGATGTGCATAACACAACAATGAGCCAACCTCTAATGACCCAACCTTTGATCCCCATCGGGAATGACCAAGTTGATAATGAATACTTTCACATGGATGGTGGTGAGTTTGAGGGTGATGAATCTCCAATGACCCAACCTTTGACAAATGCATTTTTTGTTACTATCTCAAAAACAATGATGAACGCATTTGAAGTGCTAAGCACTTACCTATGCAAGTGTAGCGAAGTATCCTTGTACTTTGGCGGGGTCCCTTGAAATAAGCCAAACTATGTCATAACTCATTGTGGCTGATAAAACTCAACAGCATAATAACAAATCAACGGGCAACGCATCCTCCATAGGTGTGCTTCCTGTAGACACTTTGGGTTAAGTCTGAAAGTAATAAAACCAGCTCCCCTACCAATGTTGCCCTCCGTTCCATACGGTTCCTAGGTAGACTATAAAAAAAGATTTAGAAAAAACTACATTGTTAGTATGGTTTTTGGAAAACCAAAGAAGCCGAAGAGACAAAGCAAGAAGCTACTAAGATAACCAGCTCCGGGGTAACGATGCCAAGCTCGTTGCAGTAGTGCAAATACATGGTCTTTGAATTGCCAACAAAACCTTCAACCTTGTCCCACTTATACGCCCATGTACGCATACGGTCTGGGTCATCATGATCATCCCACGGGTCGTAACCCTTTGGTGTCGGCCACCCCACTAGCAAGTGCTCCCAATTCCAGATCAATAATAGAAGCATCGGACCACCGATGTTGGCTTTCTTTGACTCTAGGACGTTTCCTGGATTCACGCCCCTATGGCACGCCTCGTCCGGCTACACACAAACAATAAATATGTCATTACAAACTAGAGACAATTTCTACATGGTGAACACACTATTACAAGCAAAACTACTTACATAACGACACAAATAAGCCAACGTCGCCATACCCCAAATAAGTCCATGGCCCCACTGAGGAAGTCTTGGATTGAGGGGTCCTCGTGTGGCCAGATAACTCGTGGTGGGCTGGACCGGTGGGCCGTGAAGATCATTGCTGAAGATTGTCTCTCGTATCTGGATAGGACTCCTGTATTCACATAATGGCAGGTTTTAGGTTCGGGTATAATCTTTCCTTCCTCTGCAAGTCGGTTATGTACAAACCCTAGGCCCTCTGGTGCATATATAAACTGGAGGGTTTAGTCCGTAGTGGCTGGAGAATCATAACATCCTCATAGGCTAGACTTTAGGGTTTAGCCATTACGATCTCGAGGTAGATCAACTCTTGTAATCATATTCATCCATATTAATATAGCAGGAAGTAGGGTATTACCTCGATCAAGAGGGCCTGAACCTTGGTAAACATTGTGTCCCCAGCCTCATGTTACCATCGATCCTCAGACGCATAGTTCAGGACCCCCTACCCGAGATCCGCCGGTTTTGACACCGACATTGGTGCTTTCATTCAGAGTTCCACTATGTCGTCGACCAAAGGACTGATGGATTGCTTCATCAACCACAACGGCGCCACCGAGGGAATTTTCCCTCCCTGCCAGCTTTTTGTGTTCGGCGGCTTCATGCTCCGTGCCAACACAGAAGGCCACCTCGAGCAGATTGAGAGCTACGCCCCTGGCCATCAAGTCAGGTTTGGAAGCTTGAACTACGTTGCTAATATCCACGGAGACTTGATCTTCGATGGATTCGAGCCAACGGCGACCTCTCCCTGCCACCACGATGAACATGACCTAACTCTGTCATCGGACCAGGAAATAGCACCTGTAAATGTTCTGGCCTTAGATCCGGAACAGATCGCGTCACCCGAGGATGGGAAGCTCAACCCCTCCGCGGAAGCCGCAAACTCAACGGCCTTGGAGCCGCACACGGACCCAACTTTGAGCGGGATCTGTGTTATCGGAACCCCGAACTCATCTCCGGCCGCAAGTTCCGAACCATGCATATATGCGCCCTTCAAGCTTGATCAGGCGTCTATCGCCGAATTCAGTGCTGCAGATATCTTCCGACACTCTCCTTGGCGATGTGTTGAACTCGCTAAAATCTCTCTCCTTAGTTGGGAACACACAGCCGAGTTATATCCGGTTTGAACTGGAGGCTGATGATGGAGAATTTTGCTCCCCACCCACCACCCACTTGGTAGCCACGGTCGAAGATCTAACTGATCTACTTGACTATGCTTCCAAAGACTTCGAAGGGATAGACCTCGAAGCTGAAGCAGATCTACACCAAAATCACCCCATCATTGGGCGGTGGACAACTATGTCTTCATACAATGTGTATATGGTGGATACACCTAAGGACAAGGAGGGCGACGGCGAAAACGATCCCGCAAAGGACAAGCCTATCGAAGAACCTTCGAAACTTCGGCGCCCGAAGCGCCGAACTAAATCCCGCAAAGGAAAAGGTAGCAACACTGTCACTAACGATGGTGACAGTACGGAACAAACCGAAGACCCCGCAGACCCAGCAATGGAGCAGGATGAGCGAGAGGACGGTGAACATAGTCCGAAACCTCTGTCTGATGACAGCGATGCCGAAGACAGTAATTACGAACCTGTCTCCGAAGAGAATGTCAGCCTGGGCGACGACGAATATATCATCCCAGAAGAACCCTTAGAACAAAAATGCTTCCATCGGAGGCTTATTGCCACCGCAAGGAGCCTGAAAAGCAGCAAAGATGGCTTCGAGCCGCACAGAACAAGCTCAATGATAGATGGAATGAAGTACTAGACACTGAGTAAAAATATGGCTATAATTGCCAAACTAAAGGCTATCCCAAGCATAAATTGCTGCCCGAATTCAACGGCGAGGCCGTTGCACCTATACCACCGAAGAACAACACCGCCGACAAGCCGGACCGACTACCTCGTGGATGGGACAGAGTGGCTAGCAACGGCGTGCACAAGCCTGCACCCCCACCCCGTAAAGGAAAGGAGGATGCGGCTCAGGCCCAGAAACACGATCCGCGTGAGGACCTGAACAAAAAGGCTGGCAAGACCAGATCCATCTATGGACCCAGAGACCATGCTCCCACACGGGACCACGGCTATCAAGCCAATCATGCCGGTCATATACCAGTTCGGGGTCAATACCGAACATCGCAACCATCGGACATACGTCATGACATAGCAAAATACAGGGGTGCCGCACACCCTCTGTGCTTCACCGATGAGGTGCTAGATCATGACTTTCTAGAAGGGTTTAAACCCGTAAATATCGAGGCGTATGATGGAACGACGGATCCTGCAGCCTGGATAGAAGACTTTATTCTTCACATCCAGATGGCTCGCGGAGATGATCTCCACATCATCAAATACTTACCCCTCAAGCTGAAAGGACCAGCTCGGCACTGGCTAAACAGCCTCCCAGAGAATTCCATTAGAAGCTGGGAAGCACTTAAGGATGCTTTTTGGGCCAATTTTCAAGGCCCCTATGTCCGGCCCCCGGAAGCGGACGACCGAAGTCACATCATCCAATAACCTGGGGAGTCAGCCCGCAAGCTTTGGAATCGGTTTCTCACTAAGAAGAACCAAATCGTCGACTTTCCAAACGCCGAAGCCTTAGCGGCCTTCAGGCACAGTGTCTGGGACGAATGGCTAGCTAGACACCTCGGACAGGAAAAGCCGAGGACAATGGCTGCCCTAATGATACGTCTCCAACGTATCTACTTTTCCAAACACTTTTACCCTTGTTTTGGACTCTAACTTGCATGATTTGAATGGAAATAACCCGGACTGACGCTGTTTTCAGAAGAATTGCCATGGTGTTGTTTTTGTGCAGAAATAAAAAGTTCTCGGAATGACCTGAAAAGTCACAGAGAATAATTTTGGAAAATATAAAAAATACCTGCGGAAAGATCCAGACTAGGGGGCCCACATCCTGTCCACGAGGGTGGGGGCGCGCCCCCTCCCCTGGGTGCGCCCCCTGCCTCATGGGCCCCCTGTTGCTCCACCGATGTACCCCCGGACTCCATATATTCACTTTCAGGGAGAAAAAAATCAGAGAGAAAGAATTATCACGTTTTACGATACGAAGCCGCCTCCAGGCCCCAATCTCTCTCGAGAGGGCTGATCTGGAGTCCGTTCAGGGCTCCGGAGAGTGGAGATCATCGCCATCGTCATCATCAACCTTCCTCCATCACCAATCTCATGATGCTCACCACCGTGCGTGAGTAATTCCATCGTAGGCTTGCTGGACGGTGATGGGTTCGATGAGATCTACCATGTAATCGAGTTAGTTTTGTTAGGTTTTGATCCCTAGTGTCCACTATGTTCTGAGATTGATGTTGCTATGACTTTGCTATGCTTAATGCTTGTCACTAGGGCCCGAGTGCCATGATTTCAGATCTGACCTATTATGTTTTCATGAATATATGTGTGTTCTTGCTCCTATCTTGCAAGTCTATAGTCACCTACTATGTGTTATGATCCGGCAACCCCAAAGTGACAATAATCGGGACCACTCCTGGTGATGACCGTAGTTTGAGGAGTTCATGTATTCACTATGTGTTAATGCTTTTGTCTGGTACTCTATTAAAAGGAGGCCTTAATATCCCTTAGTTTCCACTAGGACTCCGCTGCCACGGTAGGGTAGGATAAAATATGTCATGCAAGTTCTTTTCCATAAGCACGTATGACTATATTCGGAATACATGCCTACATTACATTGATGAACTGGAGCTAGTTCTGTGTCACCCTAGGTTATAACTTCTATATGATGAATTGCATCCGACATAATTCCCCATCACCGATCCAATGCCTACGAGCTTTTCACATATTGCTTGTTGCTTATTTACTTTTCTGCTGCTACTATTACAAAAACTACAAAAACACTATCGTTACTTTTATTACCATTACCACTATCTCCATATTACTTTGCTACTAAACTACCTTGCTACAGATACTAAGTTTCCAGGTGTGGTTGAATTCACAACTCAGCTGCTAATACTTAAGAGTATTCTTTGGCTCCCCTTTTGTCGAATCATTAAATTTGGGTTGAATACTTTACCCTCGAAAATTTTTGCGATCCCCTACACTTGTGGGTTATCAAGACTATTTTCTGGTGCCGTTGCCGGGGAGCATAGCTCTATTCTTTAAGTCACTTGGGATTTATATCTGTTGATCACTATGAAGAATTTGAAGGACTCAAAAACCAAGATCTATCCCTCAACTACGAGGGGAGGTAAGGAACTGCCATCTAGCTCTGCACTTGATTCACCATCTGTTATGGGTAAATTTGCGACACCTACTCCTGCTATTGAATCTGAAATGTCGTATGTTCTTGATGATGCCACTTCTGCTATGTATGATGAAACTACTTCTATGCCTGATAATACTCTGCCACTAGGTGAATTTCTAGATGAACAAATTGCTAAGGTTAGGGAGAATGCAAATATTGAAACTGATAATATTTATGAAAGTGATGATGAAGCTTCTCCCCCTAGATATGAATTGCATGTTGTTCCTGAGGGTTATGTTATGGATGAAGAAACTGCTAGAAACTTTCTTGCTTGCAACGATAGATATGATCTTAAGAAATTATTAGCTAAGCTGAAAGAAAAGTCCTTGAATGCTAGAATGAAACATGACCCTGCTTTCGCTACTTCACCTATCTTCGTTACCGATAAGGATTATGAATTCTCTGTTGATCCTGAGTTAATTACTTTGGTTGAATCTGATCCTTTCCATGGCTATGAGTCTGAAACTGTTGTGGAACATCTTACTAAGTTGAATGATATAGCCACCCTGTTTACCAATGATGAAAAGATTCGTTATTACTATATCCTTAAGTTATTTCCGTTCTCACTAAAGGGTGATGCTAAGACTTGATTTAATTCTCTTGATCCTGGTTGTGTGCGTAGTCCCCAGGATATGATGTATTACTTCTCTGCTAAATATTTTCCCTCTCATAAGAAACAAGAAGCCTTACGGGAAATATATAACTTTGTGCAAATTGAAGAAAAGAGTCTCCCACAAGCATGGGGGGGGGGATTCTCCAATTACTTAATGCTTTGCCTGATCATCCTCTTGAGAGGAATGATATACTTGATGTCTTTTATAATGGACTAACTGATGCTTCCAAAGACCACCTGGATAGTTGTGTTGGTTGTGTTTTCAAGGAAAAAACAGTTGATCAAGTTGAATTACTATTGAATAATATGATGTCCAATGAAAATAATTGGACACTTCCTGAACCAGCCCCTAAGCCAACTCCGAAGAGAAGGGGAGTTTTATTTCTCAGTCCTGAAGATATGCAAGAGGCAAAGAAATCTATGAAAGAAAAAGGTATTAAAGCTAAAGATGTTAAGAATTTACCGCCTATTGAAGAAATACATGGTCTTGATAACCCGACACAGGTAGTAAAGGTAAATTCTCTTTATAGATTTGATGAAGGTGATATCCCTCATTATAAGTCTGCTAGCCAATTCTTAGATGAGTTTAATAATTTTATTGTGAAACAAGAAAACTTCAATGCTTATGTTGGTAGACAATTGCAACATAATGCTTATATGATTGAATGCTTGAGTGATTATCTGTCTAGAGTTAAAGGTGAACTGAAACTCATTAGTATACATGCTTCTATGGTTACCATCATGTAGAACAAGTACTTAAGGCTCAGAATGATTTGCTCAATGAATTAAATGGTAAGAATAATGACTATGCTATTAGAGTTGCTACTAGAGGTGGTAAAGTGACTCAGGAACCTTTGTATCCTGAGGGCCACCCTAAGAGAATTCAGAAAGATTCTCAGAGAGCTCATTTAGATGCACCTAGTTCTTATAAGAAGAAGAAAAAGAAAAATGATAGAACTTTGCATGCTTCTAGTGAACCTTTAGCTGACACACCTGATAATCCCAATGATATATCTGTTTCTGGTGCGGAGACACAATCTGGTAATGAACATGAACCTAATGATAATGTTAATGATGATGCTCAATCTAGCAATGATAATGATGTAGATATTGAACCTGCTGTTGATCTTGATAACCCATAATCAAAGAATCAACGTTATGATAAGAGAGACTTTGTTTCTAGGAAGCATGGCAGGGAAAGAGAACCATGGGTTCAGAAATCCATGCCTTTTCCTCCTAAACCATCCAAGAAAAAGGATGATGAGGATTTTAAGCGCTTTGCTGAAATGATTAGACCTACCTTTTTGCGTATACGTTTGACTGATGTGCTTAAAACAAATCCTTATGGTAAATATATGAAGGAAATTATTACCAATAAAAGAAAGATACCTGAAGTAGAAATTTCCACCATGCTTGCCAATTACACTTTTAAAGGTGGAATACCTAAGAAACTAGGAAATCCAGGAGTACCTACTATACCTTGCTCCATTAAAGGAAACTATGTTAAAACTGCTTTATGTGATCTTGGAGCCGGTGTTAGTGTTATGCCTCTTTCTTTACATCGTAGACTTGACTTGAGTAAGTTGACACCTACTGAAATATCTTTGCAAATGGCTGATAAATCAACTGCTATACCTATCGGTATTTGTGAGGATGTGCCTGTTGTGGTTGCAAATGTTACTATTCTAACAGACTTTGTTATCCTTGATATTCCCGTGGACGATAATATGTCTATTATCCTTGGTAGACCATTTTTGAATACTGCAGGGGCTGTTATTAATTGCAACAAAGGCAATGTCACTTTTCATGTCAATGGTAATGAGCATACGGTACACTTTCCTAGGAAACAACCTCAGGTCCACCGTATCAATTATATTGGAAAATTTTGAACTATTACTATCGGAGGTTTTGAATTTTCTCTTCCTACTGTCAAGAAGACATATGGCAATCTTATTGTTGGGGACATACATATCCCCATTGAGGTAACCTAGTGTCATTCGAAAATTCTCCGGTTTCATGTTATTTGGGAAGAGTTTATTAACAATACCTGATCAACCTTGTTAATGAAGGAAATATGCCCTAGAGGCAATAATAAAGTTGTTATTTATATTTCCTTATATCATGATAAATGTTTATTATTCATGCTAGAATTGTATTAACCGGAAACTTAGTACATGTGTGAATACATAGACAAAACAGAGTGTCCCTAGTATGCCTCTACTAGACTAGCTCATTGATCAAAGATGGTTATGTTTCCTAACCATAGACATGAGTTGTCATTTGTTCAACGGGATCACATCATTAGGAGAATGATGTGATGGACTAGACCCATCTGTTAGCTTAGCCCTATGATTGTTTAGTTTTACTGCTATTGCTTTCTTCATGACTTATACATGTTCCTATGACTATGAGATTATGCAACTCCCGAATACCATAGGAACACCTTGTGTGCTATCAAACATCACAACGTAACTAGGTGATCATAAAGATGCTCTACAGGTGTCTCCGAAAGTATTCGTGGTGTTGGCATAGATCAAGACTAGGATTTGTCACTCCGAGTGTCGCAGAGGTATCTCTGGGCCCTCTCGGTAATGCACATCATAATAAGCCTTGCAAGCAAATGACTAATGAGTTAGTCACAAGATGATGTATTACAGAACGAGTAAAGATACTTGCCGGTAACGAGATTGAACTAGGTATAGAGATACCGACGATAGAATCTCGGGCAAGTAACATACCGATGACAAAAGGAACAACGTATGTTGTTATGCGGTTTGACCGATAAAGATCTTCGTAGAATATGTAGGAACCAATATGAGCATCCAGGTTCCGCTATTGGTTATTGACCAAAGATGAGTCTCGGTCATGTCTACATAGTTCTCAAACCCGTAGGGTCCGCACGCTTAACGTTTGATGACGATCGGTATTATGAGTTTATGAGTTTTGATGTACCGAAGGAGTTCGGAGTCCCGGATGATACCAGGGACATGACGAGGAGTCTCGAAATGGTCGAGCTGTAAAGATCGATATATTGGACGACTATATTCGGACATCGGAAAGGTTCCGAGTGATTCGGGTATTTCTCGGAGTATATGGGCCTTATTGGGCCATACGGGAATAAAGGAGAAAGGCCAAAAGGAAGGAGGCGCGCACCCCCCCTCTTGTCCGAATTGGACAAGGGGTGCAGCCCCCTTTTCCTTCTCCCTCTCCACCTCTTTCCTTCTCTCCTACTCCAGAAAGGAAAGGGGAATCCTACTAGGACTTCGGAGTCCTAGTAGGACTCCCCACACTTGGCGCGCCCCCTCTAGGGCCGGCCTCTCCCTTGCTCCTTTATATACGGGGGCACGGGGGCACCCTAGGACACACAAGTTGAATTGTTTTAGCCGTGTGCGGTGCCCCCCTCCACAGAAACACACCTCGGTCATACAGTTGCAGTGCTTAGGCGAAGCCCTGCGCCGGTAGATACATCATATCTGTCACCACGCCGTCGTGCTGACGAAACTCTCCCGTGAAGCTCAACTGTATCAAGAGCTCGTGGGACGTCATCAGGCTGAACGTGTGCTGAATGCGGAGGTGCCGTACGTTCGGTGCTTGATCGGTTGGATCACGAAGAAGTTCGACTACATCAACCACATCACTTGACGCTTCCGCTCCCGGTCTACGAGGGTACGTAGACACACTCTTCCCCTCGTTGCTATGCATCTGGTAGATAGATCTTGCGTGATCGTAGGAAAATTTTAAAAATACTACGTTCCCCAACAGTGGTATCAGAGCCAGGTCCATGCGTAGATGATATGCACGAGTAGAACATAATGAGTTGTGGTCGATACTAGTCATACTTCTTACCAGCATGTCATACTTTGCTTCGGCGGTATTGTGACATCAAGCGGCCCGGACCAACATTACGCGTACGCTTACGCGAGAATGGTTTCACCGTTATGAGCACTCGTTGCTTAAAGGTGACTGGCGGGTGTCTGTCTCTCTCACTTTAGCTGAATCAAGTGTGGCTACGCCCGGTCCTTGTGAAGGTTAAAACAGCACATACTTGACGAAACATCGTTGTGGTTTTTGTATGCGTAGGTAAGAACGGTTCTTGCTAAGCCCGTAGCAGCCACGTAAAACTTACAACAACAAAGTAGAGGACGTCTAACTTGTTTTTGCAGGGCATGTTGTGATGTGATATGGTCAAGACATGATGAGATATACAGTTTTGTATGAGATGATCATGTTTTGTAAAGTTATCGGCAACCGGCAGGAGCCATATGGTTGTTGCTTTATTGTATGAAATGCAATCGCCATGTAATTGCTTTACTTTATCACTAAGCGATAGCGATAGTCGTAGAAGCAATAGTTGGCGAGACGACAACGATGCTACGATGGAGATCAAGGTGTCGCGCCGGTGACGAAGGTGATCATGACGGTGCTTTGGAGATGGAGATCAAAAGCACAAGATGATGAGGGCCATATCATGTCACATATTTTGATTTGCATGTGATGTTTATCTTATTATGCTTCTTATTTTGCTTAGTACGACGGTACCATTATAAGATGATCCCTTACAAAATTTCAAGGTACAAGTGTTCTCCCTGAGTATGCACCGTTGCGAAAGTTCTTCGTGCCGAGACACCACGTGATGATCGGGTGTGATAGGCTCTACGTTCAAATACAACAGGTGTAAGCCAGTTTTGCACACGCAGAATACTCGGGTTAAACTTGAGGAGCCTAGCATATGCAGATATGGCCTCGGAACACTGGAGACCCAAAGGTCGAGCGTGAATCATATAGTAGATATGATCAACATAAGATGTTCACCATTGAAACTACTCCATCTCACGTGATGATCGGACATGGTTTAGTTGATTTGGATCACGTGATTATTTAGATGACTAGAGGGATGTCTATCTAAGTGGGAGTTCTTAAATAATATGATTAAATTGAACTTCAATTTATCACGAACTTAGTCCTGGTAGTATTAGCATATCTATGTTGTAGATCAATAGCTCGCGATATAGCTCCCCATTTATTTTATATGTTCCTAGAGAAATCTAAGTTGAAAGATGTTAGTAGCAATGATGCGGACTAGGTCCGTGATCTGAGGATTATCCTCATTGCTGCACAGAAGAATTATGTCCTTGATGCACCGCTAGGTGACACACCTATTGCAGGAGCAGATGCAGACGTTATGAACGTTTTCACAAAAGCTCGGTATGATGACTACTTGATAGTTTAAGTGCACCATGCTTTACGGCTTAGAACCGGGACTTCAAAAACGTTTTGAACGCCACGGAGCATATAAGATGTTCCAAGAGTTGAAATTAGTATTTCATACTCATGCCCCTGTCGAGAGGTATAAGATCTCTGACAGTGCTTTGCCTACAAGATGGAGGAGAATAGCTCAACCAGTGAGCATGTGCTCAGATTGTCTGGGTACTACAATTACTTGAATCAAGTGGGAGTTAATCTTCCAGATAAGATAGTAATTGACAAAGTTCTCTAGTCACTATCACCAAGTTAGTAGGACTTCGTGATGAACTATAATATGCAAGGGATGACGAATGTAATTCCCGAGCTCTTCGCGATGCTGAAATCGGCTAAGGTAGAAATCAAGAAAGAGCATCAAGTGTTGATGGTTAATAAGACCACTTGTTTCAAGTAAAGGGCAAAGGGATGGAAGGGGAACTTCAAGAAGAATGACAAGCAAGTTGTCACTCCCGTGAAGAAACCCAAAGCTAAACTCAAGCCTGAAACTAAGTGCTTCTACTGCAAAGGAAATGGTCACTAGATGTGGAACTGCCCTAGATACTTGGTGGATAAGAAGGATGGCAAAGTGAACAAAGGTATATTTGATATACAGATTATTGATGTGTACTTTACTAGTGTTCATAGCAACCCTTGGGTATTTGATACTGGTTTAGTTGCTAAAATTAGTAACTCGAAACGGGAGTTGCAGAATGAACATATACTAGTTAAAGGTGAAGTGACGATGTGTGTTGGAAGTGGTTCCAAGATTGATATGATCATCATCGCACACTCCTTATACTTTCGGGGTTAGTGTAAGACCTAAATAAATATTATTTGGCATTTGCATTAAGCATGAATATGATTTGATCATGTTTGTTGCAATGCAGTTATTCATTTAAAGTCATAGAATAATTGTTATTCTGTTTACATGAATAAAGCCTTCAATGGTCATACACCCAATGAAAATAGTTTGTTGGATCTCGATCGTAGTTATACACATATTCATAATAATGAAGCCAAAATATGCAAGGTTAATAATGATAGTGCAACTTACTTGTGGCAGTGCCGTTTAGGTCATATTGGTGTAAAGCGCATGAAGAAACTCCATAGTGATGGACTTTTCGGAATCACTTGATTATGAATCACTTGGTACTTGCGAACCATGCCTCATGGGCAAGATGACTAAAACTCCGTTCTCCGGAACAATGGAGCGAGCAACATATTTGTTGGAAATTATACATACTGATGTATGCAGACCAATGAGTGTTGAGGCTTGCGGCGGGTATCATTATTTTCTGACCTTCACAGATGATTTGAGCAGATATAGGTATATCTACTTGATGAAATACAAATCTGAAACATTTTGAAAAGTTCAAAGAAATTTCAGAGTGAAGTAGAGAATCATCATAACAAGAAAATAAAAGTTTCCACGATCTGATCACGGAGGCGAATATTTGAAGTTACGAGTTTGGCCTTCATTTAAAACAATGTGGAATAGTTTCACAACTCACGCCACACGGAACACCACAGCGTAATGGTGTGTCCGAACATCGTAACTGTCGTGGAAATAACACATCAGATGTCCGGTTTAACGGACTTAGTGGTGAGGCCGCGCATCTATGTAGTAGCTTGAGAGGGGTTGAGCGGAATCAAGAGACGCGTTGTAGACACGGATTTAGACAGCTTCGGGCCCCGGGAAACATCATCCGGTAATAGCCCTACGTGTTGTTTGAGGCTAGATCTCATTATGGTCCTCGTGGTGTCGCCGGTATACCGGCTCTTTGTGTCTAACCCTAGAAACTTGTCTAAACTTCTCCTCTAAAACTTGTCTCACCCCTTCTCTTTGGGGAGCCCTGCCCCTCCTTATATATGTTGAAGGGGCGGTTTACATGACTAGTCCTAGTAGGACTAGGATTGATCTATTACTAGGAGTCCTAATCTTGCTTCCTCTATAGGAGAATATTCCTTATGTCTTCTTCATAAACCGGCCCACTATTAATATGAACCGGCCTTCTGGGCCTTAGGCCTTGTCATCCATGATCCGCGTGCCGGGTCACTAGTAACTTGCCAAATATAAATCGTCTTAACTAAAATACCAAGTCCGGCCAGGTTATAATTCCGGCCGGTTCATACCGCGGGGTATATCCCCGACATTAGCCCCCAAGTTTAGCTTGGATTTATCCATGGTAAACTTATGCTGCAAAATAAACACAAGAGCGAATCTGACAGGTTGTGCTCCGGGTTAAGAATTTCTTGTAAACCGGCATCTGACCATCCTTAAGTCCTTGTCCTTTCCTTCTTCTAGAAAATCCGGATCAATAGACCAGCTTCATAATAAACTTGCTTGCATAAGAAATATTGTAAATCAGGAATCCATTTGAATCGGCCTTCAATGCTCTGATTTAATATTGGTGTTTAAATATTCAATTGACATCCAACCAACTTGAAGATGTAGAACTTGCCGGTTTATGACTACCAAAATTGCCGGGTTATAAAAATTGATAATTCCGGGTCATGACTGTTTATAAATGCCGGGTTATGATTGTTGCCAACGCCGGGTTATGATTGATCTTCCGGATTTACCCAAACTGAGAATTTGAAGACATCCCTCCTTTATATGCATATTACCTGTAGCCCCCAAGTCTTAAGAGGATGACATAGTGATATCTTGAGACTTGTTTGAATATAATGGTTGCAATCTTGAAGAAATCCGGATTGTTTCATCGCAGTCACTATATATAGCCCCCAAGTGCCGGGTCATGATGTAATAATGAGCATGGGACTTTGAAAATATGATCATGTAAATTTGAATCGCAACATGTAGACCCCAAGTGCCGGGTCATTATGCATAATGAGCAGGGACTTTGAAAATATGATCATGTAAATTTGAATAGCAACATGTAGCCCCCAAGTGCCGGGTCATTATGCATAATGAGCAGGGACTTTGAAAATATGATCATGTAAATTTGAATAGCAACATGTAGCCCCCAAGTGCCGGGTCATTATGCATAATGAGCAGGGACTTTTGTAGATATAATCATTGAAAATAATATTATATAATGTAACTTCCATCGTGGGGTTTGAACCCACGTCCACAAGGTTAAGAGCTTTGTGCTTTACCAACTGAGCAGTGGACCCTT
>LR738709.1:330878655-330940028 GCA_902687465.1 Secale cereale
CATGTAAATTTGAATAGCAACATGTAGCCCCCAAGTGCCGGGTCATTATGCATAATGAGCAGGGACTTTGAAAATATGATCATGTAAATTTGAATAGCAACATGTAGCCCCCAAGTGCCAGGTCATTATGCATAATGAGCAGGGACTTTGAAAATATGATCATGTAAATTTGAATAGCAACATGTAGCCCCCAAGTGCCGGGTCATTATGCATAATGAGCAGGGACTTTTGTAGATATAATCATTGAAAATAATATTATATAATGTAACTTCCATCGTGGGGTTTGAACCCACGTCCACAAGGTTAAGAGCTTTGTGCTTTACCAACTGAGCAGTGGACCCTTTAATATAATGGATTAATACTTGTGTACCTTGAATTGTTGACAGGAGCGATTGGTAGCCCCCAAGGGCCGGCTCATTATAGTATGATGAGTCGGGTCTTCAATAAGGTGAGCAAAAAATGACTTTGCATTAATCCCCAAGTGTCATGGTGCATGCTTGCAGCGACATGACACTTGTGTATTTGATGTAAACTCAATGTGAATAATGTAGCCCCCAAGTGTCGGGTTGTAAACCTGCAGCGACTCAGGACTATTCCTTTGTAAAATAAATCATACCATTGACAATATGATATCCATTGCGCTGAAGCGACTCTGAAAACCTCAATCATAAGATTGGTTATTAATAACCATAATAAACATCCAGCCATGTTGGCTATTTAAAGATCTGAAGAATATAATCCGGTTTGAAAACCGGTTCCAGTGATATTTGATCACAACCAGGCCGGGTTAATAAACACCGGTCATTATTTTATCTCATACTGGCGACGTATAGTCAAAGCCAGGCCGGTTTAATAAACACCGGTCATTATCTTACCTGCGATTAAGTGTACCTGATGTCCTTAATCCGGTAGGCATAATTGAATGTGTAGATTCTGATGAGGCCCTTGGCTCTCTTGACGTTTGCCCAATGATGGTTCCGGGTTATAATGAGCACCGATTTATCTCATGCTGGTATTCATGACCCAGACTTTTAACTTTATAGATATGCGGTCAACTTCTGGAGCTGTTCCACTCCGGTTTAAAGAATCATAAAACATAAACACCAGAAAATGCAAGTTTTGCAAATAAGACCATGTAGTCGAGGCTTTTTACGAGCTGCCAGGCTCAAAGCAAAGTTCAGCCAATCAATGGAATGGGCTTACCATCCAGAGGGCCGGTCGATGGATGCGGGTACCATCCATAGGAACCATAAGAAAAAACTTTAGCCAATCACTGGATGGCTGTCGCCTATCCAGAGGGCCTCCATGGTTCCATGAAACCATGGGTAAAACTTTGAGCCAATCACTGGATGGCTGTCGCCTGTCCAGAGGGCCTCCATCGTTCCATGAAACCATGGGTAAAACTTTGAGCCAATCACTGGATGGCTGTCGCCTGTCCAGAGGGCCTCCATGGTTCCATGAAACCATGGGTAAAACTTAAGCCAATCACTGGATGGTTGTCGCCTGTCCAGACGGCCTCCATGGTTCCATGAAACCATGGGTAAAACTTTGAGCCAATCACTGGATGGCTGTCGCCTGTCCAGAGGGCCTCCATGGTTCCATGAAACCATGGGTAAAACTTAAGCCAATCACTGGATGGCTGTCGCCTGTCCAGAGGGCCTCCATGGTTCCATGAAACCATGGGTAAAACTTAAGCCAATCACTGGATGGCTGTCGCCTGTCCAGAGGGCCTCCATGGTTCCATAGAACCATGGGTAAAACTTAAGCCAATCACTGGATGGCTGTCGCCTGTCCAGAGGGCCTTTGTGCCACGTCTTCTTTAGTTCGAATACGACCTCTGTTTGAACAGTAATCCCTTCGGTGAGTTTTATTGCTTCAGAGTACATATGCCCTGCACACTCAGATAGACTGATCAAAGCATCTTATTTTCTTAATGAAAAATGATATATAACAAGAGAAATAATACTGTAGATGGATATCACCTGAGTGAAATTGAACCGGTTTTGGTGAATAGACCGGATCACAGGGTGGACAGTAAAACGACCGCAATATCAGAGGCGGCTCAAACAGTTAAACCGGCTGTGGGGTTGTAAAACGGCGGAGATAAACAAGTTGTCCTCCGTGTTGTAAACCGATGCGGATGCGTGAATCGGCCGTCCGTTCAACGTGTAGTGTGATACAGAGGAAACGCCGTTTGTAGAATATTGCCAATGCGTTTTTTATATCCACAATATAACAATGATTTTACCTGATTTGCCCGAATAACTGATGGGTCGGCTGGCGCCGACGGGCTAGTTGCCTTCCTCGTTGTGAACCGGCGTAGTCGTGAGAGACGGCCACGGCGTTGCAAAACCGTTGTGGTCGCGAGAGACGGCCAAGGCGTTGTAAACCGGCGCGGTCGCGAGAGACGGCCATGGCATTGTAAACCGGTGGGGTCGCGAGAAATGGCCACGGCATTGTAAACCGGTGCGGGAGTCCATTTGATTAACAACGACCACTTGTGTCGAACAATGTTTGACGTGCCTCCATCTTCGCGGTATAATATCGCTTTGTAATGAATGATTCTCCTACACACAAAATACTGCAGGGCAAGGTATTTTTTGCTCGGATGAATTAATATGCAAAAAATAAGATAGATATCACCTGGTTCGCCTGGAAAAACAGATGATTTGGCCGTGGTATTGTAAGATAGTGCGGACTGGCAAGTTAATCGTAGTTGTAGTGCCCGGAAGTTGATGTAAATCGGACCATAAGAGCAACGGTTTGTACTCGTCCGTTGAACTGCTCTTACGGACGGGGGCGCTGGCATCTCATGATGCTAATACATGCTCCATCTTTATGGTATATCGCCACTTTCATAATGAATGATTGTCCTGCGTGAAAAATAATACAGGCAGGGTAATTGTTCTAAAAAGGATTTTAAAATGCAGAAAAGATATATGAGGTAAACATCACCTAGTATTTTTTTCGGATCGTGCGATCGTTGTATCTTTGATTTTTGTCCTATGCACCTGTTTTAGACGGGACGGTTTGGCGGCAGAAACAGAGGCAGCCCCCAGCGACGGAATTGAATCGGAAGCGAGCGGGGTCGTCTTGAGGCCTGACGGTAGTGGCTCAACGAGCAGCTTACGGTCGAGGCGGCAAAGCAGGGCCTCGATGAGGCGGGTCAACCCAGGCGGGTCAACGAGGTGAGGAGAGGCCGCAGCCGGCTTGGAAGTAGGCGGCAGAGCAGTCGCGACTTGCCAGCGCAGGCAAGGCCACGGAAGCAGCGACATAGGGCGCACCGTGGCGAGCTGACAGGGCCGTATTTTGCAGCTAAACGGAGAAACGATGCCGTGGTGGTGACTTAAGGGCCACTACGGAGACGGCCACTCTGAGCTTTGCAGTCTGGAAGCGAGGCGCAGGTCGCAGCCACCGCGGACGGGGCAGTGCCAGCGAGGCAAGTCGGCCGCGGCCTCGGGCGTAGAAGATACCGGTGGGGCGGGTCATGGTAAGACGGCAGTAGCCGTCGTTTCGACGAGGGCGGCCGCGAGCTAAATCCATTGCGGCGGGGGCTTAGCGAAGGTGACGGCGACTCGGAAGTGGAAGGCGAGGCGGACCCGCGGGGGGTGGCTCCAGGCGATTCAACGACGGAGCGAGGCGGGTCACCACGGCAGGGCCCAAGGCGAAAGCGAGGTCGCGGACGCAGGCCCCGACAGGGTTTCAGGGCAGCAAGGCAGGGTCCCAGCGGTGACTTAGGCCCACAGGCGAAGGCAGCTCGGAGCAGCAGACCCGGCGCGGCGGCCGGAAGGGCGGCTCAGAGGCGGCGAAACATGGCGAGTCCGAGGGTGAGGGAGAGCAGGCGCGACCGGTGGATCCGAGTCTGGCTGTAGCTGGAGTCTGACATGATGCTCAATTCAGGGGTCTCACAGAGGACCGAGTCCAATTCAATTTGACTCACCACTGTCGATGGATCTTGCAAGTTTGATTCGCTGATTCAAAATCGTCCTCTGCTTGCCAGTTTCTTTTCTGGTATGGTCTCAGGCATTGTTTCTCTGTTCAGGTAGGAAAAGTACCAGGTAGGGCCAGCACGGGGCGCGGCGCAGACGGCGTGTCTCGGAGCAGGTGGCGGCTTTCGGACAGGAGATGGCCTGCAGGCGACCCAGGCAGTCGTGGCCCTCAATCACCGAGGCATGCTGGTGGTGGCCTGATGAAGGATATGCGCGGGCCGGCTCGGAATCGAAGCCACGACCGCGGAGACTGAATCCAACCCCCTCACTGTCCTTGTCCGGGTTGCTCTTGATTTTGACTTTTGCCTCGTGCTGATGGATCATTGGTTGGCGGCTCGGGACCGTGTCTTTGACGGAGACTCGACTGCGTGGCTCGGGCGCAGCCGGCGGAGCATCCAGGGCAGGGTGAAGGAAACAAGGCGCAGTCACCAGCGGCCTCGCAGGCCGGTGAGTCCATGGCCGCTCCAAAAACGATATGTTCTGGAGATGACTTGAAGAAGGAAAATATTCGCGAGCCGTAGCTGAATCCTCCCTCCAATCACGAAGATTTGTTTCCAATCTGGTTGGTCTCTCAAAAAATCAATGCTTTCACGTAAGTACTAAACCGGCCACTAGTACTCCAGTACTGACTCTGATTTGATGTAGCGCACAACATCAAGATAGCATCCTCGGGATTTGATCTGCATTACGCACACCGGCTCTCGCATTAGGAAACGTCAAGTGAACAGCGGCGTGCTCTGAGTCGCTCTCGGTCTCGCCGGATCGTATTGGTTGCCCCACTCAGACGGCCAGATCGACCGGCCACGTGTAATGATGCCCATTGAACCCTAGTTTCTTTTGATCTCTAAATTTCTCGATCGCGAAGGCCGACTCAAACTTTCTTTAATCTTGATCAATGAACTTGGAGTCGATGTAGATCCTGACTAGCTCTTCTTCACCGGAAAATTATGAACTTCTCGATCCCTGGAATAAATCCCTCCAAGAACTCAACACCACCGTGCGCAGGCCCCACGGTGGGCGCCAACTGTCGTGGAAATAACACGTCAGATGTCCGGTTTAACGGACTTAGTGGTGAGGCCGCGCATCTATGTAGTAGCTTGAGAGGGGTTGAGCGGAATCAAGAGACGCGATGTAGACACGGATTTAGACAGCTTTGGGCCCCGGGAAACATCATCCGGTAATAGCCCTACGTGTTGTTTGAGGCTAGATCTCATTATGGTCCTCGTGGTGTCGCCGGTAAACCGGCTCTTTGTGTCTAACCCTAGAAACTTGTCTAAACTTCTCCTCTAAAACTTGTCTCACCCCTTCTCTTTGGGGAGCCCTGCCCCTCCTTATATATGTTGAAGGGGCGGTTTACATGACTAGTCCTAGTAGGACTAGGATTGATCTATTACAAGGAGTCCTAATCTTTGTTCCTCTATAGGAGAATATTCCTTATGTCTTCTTCATAAACCGGCCCACTATTAATATGAACCGACCTTCTCGGCCTTAGGCCTTGTCATCCATGATCTTCCTACCGGGTCACTAGTAACTTGCCAAATATAAACCGTCTTAAGTAAAATACCAAGTCCGGCCGGGTTATAATTCCGGCCGGTTCATACCGCGGGGTATATCCCCGACAGTAACCGTACTATATTAGATATGGTGCGATCTATGATGTCTCTTACCGATTTACCACTATCGTTTTGGGTCATGCATTAGAGACAGCTGCATTCACGTTAAATAAGGGCATCATCTGAATCCGTTGAGACAACACCTTATGAACTGTGGTTTGGCAAGAAGCCAAAGTTGTTTCTTAAAGTTTGGGGCTGCGATGCTTATGTGAAAAAGCTTCAACCTGATAAGCTCGAACCCAAATTGGACAAATGTGTCTTCATAGGATACCCAAAGGAGACTGTTGGGTACACCTTCTATCACAGATCCGAAGGCAAGATATTCGTTGCTCAGAATGGATCCTTTCTAGAGAAGGAGTTTCTGTCGAAAGAAATGAGTGGGAGGAAAGTAGAACTTGATGACGTAATTGTACCTTCTCCCGAATTGGAAAGTACTACATCACAGAAACTAGTTCCAGTGATTCCTACACCAATTGGAGAGGAAGCTAATGATGATGATCATGAAACTTCAGATCAAGTTTCTGCTGAACGTCGTAGATCAACCAGAATACGTTCCGCACCAGAGTGGTACGGCAACCCAGTTCTGGAAGTCATGTTACTAGACCATGATGAACCTACGAACTATGAGGAAGCGATGATGAGCCCAGATTCCGCAAAATGGCTTGAAGCCATGAAATCTGAGATGAGATCCATGTATGAGAACAAAGTGTGGACTTTGGCTGACTTGCCCGATGATCGGCAAGCCATCGAAAATAAATGGATCTTCAAGAGGAAGACCGATGCAGACGGTAATGTTACTGTTTACAAAGCTCGACTTGTTGCGAAAGGGTTTCGACAAGTTCAAGGAGTTGACTACGATGAGACTTTCTCACCCGTAGCGATGCTTAAGTCTGTCCAAATCATGTTAGCAATTGCCGCATTTTATGATTATGAAACCTGGCAAATGGATGTCAAAACTGCATTCCTGAATGGATATCTCAAAGAAGAGTTGTATATGATGCAACCATAAGGTTTTGTCGATCCTAAAGGTGCTAACAAAGTGTGCAAAGCTCCAGCGATCCATCTATGGACTGGTGCAAGCATCTCAGAGTTGGAATATACGCTTTGATGAGGTGATCAAAGCATATGGTTTTATACAGACTTATGGTGAAGCCTATATTTACAAAAGAGTGAGTGGGAGCACTACAACATTTCTGATAAGTATATGTGAATGACATATTGTTGATCAGAAATAATGTAGAATTTTCTGGAAAGCATAAGGAGTGTTTGAAAGGAGTTTTTCAAAGAAAGACCTCGGTGATGCTGCTTACATATTGGGCATCAAGATCTATAGAGATAGATCAAGATGCTTGATAAGACTTTCGATGAGTACATACCTTGATAAGATTTTGAAGTAGTTCAAAATGGATCAGTCAAAGAAGGATTTCTTGCCTGACTTGTAAGGTGTGAAGTTGAGTAAGACTCAAAGCCAGACCACGGTAGAAAAATATAGATAGAATGAAAGTCATTCCCTATGCCTTAGCCATAGGTTCTATAAAGTATGCCATGCTGTGTACCAAACATGTTGTGTACCTTGCCATGAGTTTGACAGGGAGGTACAATAGTGATCCAGGAGTAGATCACTGTACAGCGGTCAAAATTATCCTTAGTAACTGGATGACTAAGGAAATGTTTCTCGATTATGGAGGTGATAAAGAGTTCGTCGTAAAGGGTTACGCCGATGCAAGCTTTGACACTAAATCCAGATGACTCTAACTATCAATCTGGATGCGTATTGAAAGTGGGAGCAATTAGCTAGAGTAGCTCCATGCAGAGCATTGTAGACACATAGAAATTTGCGTAATACATACGGATCTGAATGTGACAGACCCGTTGACTAAACTTCTCTCATGAAGCAAAACATGATCACACCTTAGTACTATTTGGGTGTTAATCACATAGCGATGTGAACTAGATTATTGACTCTAGTAAACCCTTTGGGTGTTGGTCACATGGCGATGTGAACTATGGGTGTTATTCACATAACGATGTGAACTATCGGTATTAAATCACATGGCGATGTGACCTAGATTATCGACTCTAGTG
The DNA here is from genome assembly GCA_902687465.1 of Secale cereale. Classification (NCBI taxonomy): domain Eukaryota; kingdom Viridiplantae; phylum Streptophyta; class Magnoliopsida; order Poales; family Poaceae; genus Secale; species Secale cereale. The sequence continues at coordinate 330,886,343 of LR738709.1, forward strand.
CAAGTGGGAGACTGAAGGAAATATGCCTTAGAGGCAATAATAAAGTTGTTATTTATATTTCCTTATATCATGATAAATGTTTATTATTCATGCTAGAATTGTATTAACCGGAAACTTAGTACATGTGTGAATACATAGACAAAACAGAGTGTCCCTAGTATGCCTCTACTAGACTAGCTCATTGATCAAAGATGGTTATGTTTCCTAACCATAGACATGAGTTGTCATTTGATCAACGGGATCACATCATTAGGAGAATGATGTGATGGACTAGACCCATCCGTTAGCTTAGCACTATGATCGTTTAGTTTTACTGCTATTGCTTTCTTCATGACTTATACATGTTCCTATGACTATGAGATTATGCAACTCCCGAATACCGTAGGAACACCTTGTGTGCTATAAAATATCACAACGTAACTGGGTGATCATAAAGATGCTCTATAGGTGTCTCCGAAAGTATTCGTGGTGTTGGCATAGATCAAGACTAGGATTTGTCACTCCGAGTGTCGGAGAGGTATCTCTGGGCGCTCTCGGTAATGCACATCATAATAAGCCTTGCAAGCAAATGACTAATGAGTTAGTCACGAGATGATGTATTACGGAACGAGTAAAGAGACTTGCCGGTAACGAGATTGAACTAGGTATAGAGATACGGACGATCGAATCTCGGGCAAGTAACATACCGATGACAAAAGGAACAATGTATGTTGTTATGCGGTTTGACCGATAAAGATCTTCGTAGAATATGTAGGAACCAATATGAGCATCCACGTTCCGCTATTGGTTCTTGATCGAAGATGAGTCTCGGTCATGTCTACATAGTTCTCGAACCCGTAGGGTCCGCACGCTTAACGTTTGATGACGATCGGTATTATGAGTTTATGAGTTTTGATGTACCGAAGGAGTTCCGAGAACCGAATGAGACCGGGGACATGACGAGGAGTCTCGAAATGGTCGAGACGTAAAGATCGATATATTGGACGACTATATTCGGACATCGGAAAGGTTCCGAGTGATTCGGGTATTTTTCGGAGTGTATGGGCCTTATTGGGCCATACGGGAATAGAGGAGAAAGGCCAAAGGAAGGAGGCGCCCCCCCCTGTGGTACGAATTGGACAAGGGGTGCAGCCCCCTTTTCCTTCTCCCTCTCTACCTCTTTCCTTCTCTCCTACTCCGGAAAGGAAAGGGGAATCCTACTAGGACTTGGGAGTCCTAGTAGGACTCCCCACACTTGGCGCGCCCCCTCTAGGGCCGGCCTCTCCCTTGCTCCTTTATATACGGGGGCACGAGGGCATCCTAGGACACACAAGTTGAATTGTTTTAGCCGTGTGCGGTGCCCCCCTCCACAGAAACACACCTCGGTCATACCGTTGTAGTGCTTAGGCGAAGCCCTGCGCCGGTAGATACATCATATCTGTCACCACGCCGTCGTGCTGACGAAACTCTTCCGTGAAGCTCAACTGGATCAAGAGCTCGTGGGACGTCATCAAGCCGAACGTGTGCTGAACGCGGAGGTGCCGTACGTTCGGTGCTTGATCGGTTGGATCACGAAGAAGTTCGACTACATCAACCGCGTCACTTGACGCTTCCGCTCCTGGTCTACGAGGGTACGTAGACACACTCTTCCCCTCGTTGCTATACATCTGGTAGATAGATCTTGCGTGATCGTAGGAAAATTTTAAAATACTACGTTCCCCAACAGTTAATGGATTCCTTTTTATGAGCATGAGATAGGTGAATCTAGATAGCACAACCTTCTGTACCCTCCTTTTACTTTCTGTTAATTAGGATAAATGAAGCAACAATAGTATTCTCTGTGTGTTTTCAGACTTATCCGTGCAATAAAAATACCCCGAAAATAAAAGTTCTCCAAATGCCCTGAAAATTTAATATGATTTTTTCTACAATATTTGAGAATATATGGCACAGAACACACAGCGAGGGGAGCCAGCACCTGGCGACGAGGGTCCAGGGCGCGCCCCCTGCCTCGTGGGCCCTACGTGGCCCCCCTCCACTTATTCCTGCACCCATACCCTTCTTCCTCCCAAAAAATCACCAACCAGCTCAAGCACGAGTTCTAGCTCATCTTGCTGCCATTTTCGATCTCCTTACTCAAAGCACCATTCACCAAACTGTTTGGGGAGATTGTTCCTTGGTATGTGACTCCTCCATTGGTCCAATTAGTTTTTGTTCTAGTGCTTTATTTATTGCAAACTTTTGTTGCTGTGGTGACCTTGTTCTTGAGCTTGCATGTCAAATTTCCTTGGTCCTAAGTAGTTCTAATGCATGATATAGTCCCTAGGCACTTGTAGGAGTTGTTGCTATCAATCTTGTTGAGCTTGGTTAACTTTTATTTTAAGTTACTAAATATTTCAGAAATTTTCAGAAGGGGAAAATGATAAAGAGATTGTTGAGGGGTTCCTCCAGTAAAAGTTCAGAGGAGAAGAAGAAGGAAGAAAATAAGAAGCCCAAATATAATCTCCCTCGCATGGCGGAAGTTCGGCCGTGTGAATGGCCTTGTAATGAGTTCATGAGAGCCGCCGGGATTTACGAAGACTTTTATCATTTGGCAAACAATGCAGGCCTCACCGACTTCCTCCACGACCAGCGTGAACAGTATCTCTTCTCACTAATATTTTCACGCAAAATTTTCATTTCCATGCTAAGAAAACACCTCCTACAGTGGAGTTTTGTTTATATGATGAGGTTAAGGAAACATCATTCTTTGAGTTTTGTGAAATATGCAAGATACCCTTTGAAGGTAGACTTGATGAACCATGTTGTGAAGACGTTGAAGGGTTTATTGACATGATAGCTGTAGGGGAGACTAGACAAGTCTCGGGGGCAAGAATTACTAGTATACATTTCCCTGTTCTGCACTACTTTGCTTTATTTGCTAGTAGATGTGTAATTGGTTGCGGGAACAGTGGGAATCTCCGTGCCCCTGATATTGTCATTTACGACATGCTTTGTTTCAAGACACAAATTTTAGCTTGGGTGCCGTCGTTGCTAAATGACTGAGTCTGAACCGCTCAAAGGGTCCCGTCTTTGGAGGCATCTTTTCTTCTCGCCTTGCTGAACATTTTAGAATACCTATTAGGCATCATGAGAAGGAAGAAAAATTGCTTGCCCCTGTTTATCTAGACTATAAGAGTATGGTAGCACACGATTTTATTGTCAAAGACAAAGAGATATTGCTTAATTATAAATTAAGGTTTGATGAAAAATATTGTGAGATTGTTACCTTGCCTGCACCATCTCTGTTTGATCTGTCTACAGGCATATATCTCGTTACATCAGATGCCTTCTACAAGTACCAGAGCCAGGCACAAGCTTCAGAGCCTGAGTCAGAGCCACCACTCGATCCTTACCGTCAGTCTGTTTATGGGTGGGATCTGGATGAGCTTGCCAACCAATGGCACCTAGAGGACACATCTCAGTACACTGGAGGGAGTACCTTCGATCCGTGGCCATAGACCAACTTAGGCCAAAAGCCTAGGCTTGGGGGAGTACGTGTTTCTCACCGACATTACATTCATGTTCAGACACTTATTCTAGTTGTTGGTGCTCACACTCTTTCATTGTACCATCCATGTTTAGTTTCAATTCTTTTTCTTAGTCTTTCTCTTGCGTGTTAGAAAAACCTTAAGAAAAACAAAAAAATATCAGTTGTAGCTTTTAGCTAGTTTACTTTCCTTGCTTGTAGTAGTAATTAAAAGAAAACCCAAAATGATTTCTCGTTCTTCTTTTGCTTGTTGGGAGCTTTCCCGTGTAAATAGTTTCTTTTCTTTTCTTTGGGGGTCAAGAGTAGAAGTCCATGATTGAAAATGCTTAGTGGCTCTCATATGCTTTATTGTTAATTTAACCTTGAGCCATATTACCTTTTCTTCTCTCTTGTATTAAATGCTCGCAGATTCCAGCTTACTCCAATGCACGTGCAGTATTATTATTATCCACACCGTTCGGTCGTGCGAGTGAAAGGCAATAAGGATGATATATGATGAACTAATTGAGATGAGAAAAGCTGGTATGAACTCGACCTCTCTTGTTTTTGTAAATATGATAGTTCATCGTTCCTGATTCAGCTTGTTATGAGTGAAACATGCTTGCAATGACAATTAGAGATCATAGCTGCTTATGCCATGCTTAATTAGCTGAGAGTTTATAATGGTCTATCTTGCGTGCCAACATGATATTTAAATGGTTGTGATGTAGTATGATGGGGTGGTATCCTCCTTTGAGCGATTCAAGTGGTCTGACTTGGCACATGTTCATGCATGTAGTTGAAACAAAATCAACATAGCCTCCATGATATTTATGTTCATGGTGATTTATATCCTACTCATGCTTGCATTCATTGTTGATCAATTTTAATGCATGTTCATGACCGTTGTCGCTCTCTAGCTGGTCGCTTCACAGTCTTTTTCTAGCCTTCACCTGTATTACGCGGGAATACTGCTTGTGCATCGACTTCCATAAACCCCAAAGTTGTTCCATATGAGTCCACCATACCTTCCTATATGCGGTATTTACCTGCCGTTTCAAGTAAATTGGTATGTGCCAAACTCTAAACCTTCAAATGAAATTCGGTTTTGTATGCTTGAACAGCTCATGTATCAACTAGGGCTGTCTATATCTTCCATGCTAGGTGGATTATTCTCACGATGAGTGGACTCCGCTCATCATTCATGAGAAAATGGCTGGTAACCGGGATGCCCAGTCCCATGCTCAAAATCATAATAATTAAACAAAACTCCCCCAGGGTTGTTGCTGGTTTGGACGGTACCCATTGTTTCGGGCTAGCCGTGTAGTGTGCTTGTTGGTGGTTGGGGGAGTATAAACTTTACCATTCTATTTGGGAACCACCTATAATGTGTGTAGTATGGAAGATATCGAGATTCTTGGTTGTTATGTTGACAATGAAAGTATACCGCTCAAAATGTTATTCATCTCTATTTAAAAATCAAGCTCTAGCACCTCAACAAATCCCTGCTTCCCTCTGCGAAGGGCCTATCTATTTACTTTTATGTTGAGTCATCATCCTCTTATAAAAGAGCACCAGTAGGAGAGCACCTTTGTCATTTGCATGTATTACTATTAATTTGCATTGAGTATGATCATGACTGGATCTCTTTTACCATGAATTACAATGTCTAGTCGGTCCTTCATCTTTAAAGGTGCTCTGCACTTATGTTTTGCGGTCTCAGGAAGGGCTAGCGAGATACCATCTTGTTATATCATATCATCATTATTTTGAGAAAGTGTTATCATCCGAGGTTTATTATTATTGCTCGCTAGTTGATTATGCCATTGATATGAGTAGACATGAGACCTGAAAGTTATTGTGAATATGGTTAGTTCATGATATTTGCTGAAAACCTGAATGATGGCTCACATATTTACAACAACAAGAGCAAACAGAGTTTGTCAAATTTTTCATTTATCACTTTTAGTTTATCAACTGAATTCCTTGAGGACAAGGAAAGGTTTAAGCTTGGGGAAGTTGATATGTCTCCAACGTATCTACTTTTCCAAACACTTTTGCCCTTGTTTTGGACTCTAACTTGCATGATTTGGATGGAACTAACCCGGACTAACAATGTTTTCAGCAGAATTGCCATGGTGTTGTTTTTGTGCAGAAATAAAAAGTTCTCGGAATGACCTGAAAATTCACGGAGAATTATTTTGGAAAATATAAAAAATACCTTTGGAAAGATCCAGACCAGGGGGCCCACACAATGTCCACGAGGGTGGGAGCGTGCCCCCCCCCCCTGGGTGCACCCCCTGCCTCGTGGGCCCCTTGTTGCTCCACCGACGTACCCCCGGACTCCATATATTCACTTTCGGGGAGAAAAAATCAGAGAGAAAGAATTATTGTGTTTTACGATACGGAGCCGCCGCCAAGCCCTAATCTCTCTCGGGAGGGCTGATCTGGAGTCCGTTCGGGGCCATGGAGAGTGGAGATCGTCGCCATCGTCATCATCAGCCTTCCTCCATCACCAATTTCATGATGCTCACCGCCGTGCGTGAGTAATTCCATCGTAGGCTTGCTGGACGGTGATGGGTTGGATGAGATCTACCATGTAATCGAGTTAGTTTTGTTAGGGTTTGATCCCTAGTGTCCACTATGTTCTGAGATTGATATTGCTATGACTTTGCTATGCTTAATGCTTGTCACTAGGGCCCGAGTGCCATGATTTCAGATCTGAACCTATTATGTTTTCATGAATATATGTGTGTTCTTGATCCTATCTTGCAAGTCTATAGTCACCTACTATGTGTTATGATCCGGCAACCCCGAAGTGACAATAATCGGGACCACTCCCGATGATGACCGTAGTTTGAGGAGTTCATGTATTCACTATGTGTTAATGCTTTGGTCCGGTACTCTATTATAAGGAGGCCTTAATATCTCTTAGTTTCCACTAGGACCCCGCTGCCATGGGGGGATAGGAAAAAACATGGCATGCAAGTTCTTTTCCATAAGCACGTATGACTATATTCGGAATACATGCCTACATTACATTGATGAACTGGAGCTAGTTCTATGTCACCCTAGGTTATAACTTCTACATGATGAATTGCATCCGACATAATTCCCCATCACCGATCCAATGCCTACGAGCTTTTCATATATTGCTTGTTGCTTATTTACTTTTCCGCTGCTATTATTACAAAAACGACAAAAACACTACCGTTACTTTTATTGCCGTTACCACTATCTCCATATTACTTTGCTACTAAACTACATTGCTGCAGATACTAAGTTTCCAGGTGTGGTTGAATTGACAACTCAGCTGCTAATACTTAAGAGTACGCTTTGGCTCCCCTTGTGTCAAATCAATAAATTTGGGTTGAATACTTTACCCTCGAAAATTGTTGCGATCCCCTACACTTGTGGGTTATCACCTAACTACAATCATGACCCATTTTTGCACAGGCGAGGACAGCTGGTTAGCTCGTAGCAGCACCAGCGACCCTGGAACATCTGACGTCAGGGACGATAATGGAAAGCCATGACGTAACAAACACAAACGTCGAAATAATGCTAGAAGCCCATATGATACAGCGGTAAATGCCGGATTCAGCGGCTCCAGACCCGATCAACGGAAGAAGCCATTCAAAGGCAACAAAGATGGTCCATCCAGCCTGGACATAATATTAGACAGGCCCTGCCAGATCAATGGCACCCCAGATAAACCCGCAAACCACACCCATCGTAATTATTGGGTCTTCAAGTAGGCCGGCAAGCTTAACGCCGAACACAAGGGAAAGGGACCTCAAAGCGAAGACGAGGACGAACCTCACCAGACGAACACAGGGGGACATAAGAAATTTCCATCGGAGATCAAAACAGTGAACATGATATATGCCACTCACATCCCAAAGAGGGAGCGCAAGCGCGCGCTCCGAGATGTCTACGCCGTTGAGCCTGTTGCCCCCAAATTAAACCCATGGTCGGCCTGTCCGATCACTTTCAATCGCAGGGATCATCCGACTTGCATCCATCATGGGGGTTCGGCTGCCCTAATGCTTGAACCCAATAATCAATGGATACAAGCTCACCCGAGTCCTTATGGATGGTAGCAACATTCTTAATCTAATATATCAGGACACTGTCCGCAAGATGGGGATCAACCCATCAAGAATCAAACCAAGCAGCATGACCTTTAAAGGAGTGATACCGGGCGTGGAAGCCTGCTACACAGGCTCGTTAACATTGGAGGTCGTATTCGGCTCTCCTGATAACTTTCGAAGCGAAGAGCTAATAAAATTCGACATAGCTCCGTTCCGAAGTGGCTACCATGGACTACTCAGAAGAACAGCCTTCGCCCGCTTTAATGCAGTCCCGCATTATGCCTATCTAATGCTCAAAATGCCTGGACTACGTGGTGTCATCACGATCAATGGAAATATGGAGCGCTTTGTCCATACAGAGGAGGACACTGCGACCTTAGTAGTGAAGTCCAAAACGACTTATTCAAGCCGTACAACTTAGCGGTTGTTAAAACCACGGACACAGTTAAACGTGTCCGGCATACGCCTCAGTGCGGCGGCTCAGATGAATCTGAGCTATATTAGCAGTTACGCCCCCATCAACTGCCCCAGAAGGTGATAGCATACGTGCCTCGTGTAGATAATTATGCCCTCAAATCCCTTGGGTGACACTGGGGGCCCACTGCATACACATAGTCCATAGTTCGGCTTGACCCTATTCGGACTCTAAAATTATCTTTCAGGGTTCACTAAAAATGAACCGGTTTTGTTTATGGCCACACTAGATTTCTTTTCTTCTCCAGATTTTTTTCTATTTTACAGATGGCCACCGCACTCCCCCCTTCAAGGACACGTCACAAAGGAGAAAACAGCGCAGACGTGCAGCAGGGACCCGCGCTAAGGTTTCTCTTTCGATTAAGACCCTGTGTAAACCTTTTTTCTCTTTTTGTTCTATACTTTTCTGGCATGTAAAATGTCCAAGAAAGTCATCGGCATTATCTGTAAGCCTACGGCTCGCCGTACTAAAAACGAGATATTATAAGAACAGCTTCGCTTATACTATGTTTGGAGTGTTATTCACTCACCATCTATGTTCTCTCCCTACGTCAGATTGCCACATGTGCCTTGTCAACAGGGTCCATTACCAGGGGCTGTATTCTGCCCGGTATATGTTGAAAAGTCCGAACACCTATAAGGAGTGTTCGGCGTCCTGGATGTTTACCCTATATGCATCAGTTCCTAATTATGTCTTGGGTCAATAGTTGGGTTGCCCGGCTCCTGTGTTTACCCCTATGTTCCCGATTGTTCGGCTAGGGTGTAAAGGAAGAACTACTGCGATTGTACTTCTGGCTCGTCCGGTCAAGTACCTCAGTAGAGAAAGCCGAAAACTGACTGTCATGATATGTGAGAACCTGGTCCGCAATCCGGTGACTTAGTTTTATATTATGATCGATAGAGATCTACCCCGTGTTATCAAAGGGTTGGTTTTTTCACCCAGCTAGGTGCAATTGGATACGTTAATTCAGAAATATCATATCCACACCAGGAGCTAGTACCTAGCCCCACCTGTCAAACTCCTATGGCTAAGTGAAAGCAATAACGCCGCATAGTCTGATTGCCTCGTTCGCTCCGCGTACACCTCCTACACGGACCAAGACGTTGGATAAAGAGTGTATATGCATATGACCGAACACCCCAGTACTATGTACATGGGGGCTGAAGCCGACGACTGGTAACTTTCAGTATTACATAAAGACTTACACGGGAGGGAAAAGTCGCTCACATTCATAATAGCGCAAAAGTTATATACATCGGTTCATAAGTTTAAGTCTTTACAACCAGATCCAATTACTCGATGATAATATCCTTCGAGCACTGGCCTTCCACAAGGCGGGCGCCTTCTATGACGTCCTTGAAGTATTTCTCCTGCTTGCGATGCTCCTTGCGTGCGGGTGGGCCAGCAGTAGCTATATCCCGCGCCGTCATCTTCGTCCAGTGCACTTTTACACGAGCGAAGGCCATCCAAGCACCTTCTATGTAGGCCGAACGCTTCAATGCGTCGACCCACGGACTCGCCTCGATGAGTCGCTTCACCAATCCAAAGTAGATACCTGGGAGTGGATCAGCGGGCCATAGCCGGACTAACAAGTACTTCATGGCGAACCCACCATATTGTGAAGCTCGACTAGCTGCTTCATCTCGTCGTTGAGGGGCACCGGATGTTTTGGCGCATAGAACTACGACCAAAACAACTTCTCCGTGTCATTCCCCTCCTCGGCTCGGAAGTATTGGGCAGCGTCTGCACTGCTCCTCGGAATATCAGCAAAACGCCTGGAGGACTCCATAACTGCGTCAGCCCAAGATACTTCTGCCCTCCGAAGATGCTAACTGTCGTGCCTGCTTGATTTCTTCACAGGCACTGCGCGACTCGCAGCCTTAACTTGCGCAGCAAGCTCGGAAGCTTGTTCCGAAGCCTTCTCGTCCAATGCCTTGCATTTGCAAAGGGCATCGTTGAGCTCAACCTCGACTTCGGACACCCGAGTCTGGTGCTTCTCGCACACGACCTTTTTGGCCTCTAGTTCGGCAATCGCTTTGTCAGCGATCGCCTTGCTCGCCTCAGCCTCCTCCTTGGCCTTCGTGAGCTCGCCCTTGAGGGCCTCGAGCTCAGTGGTGCCAACTATGTAATACAGAATATCATAAAAGAGTTTATACCCATACTCAATTAATGTTATCAGTCTTCTTGACATCTTAAATTTTTAAATCCGCATACCTTGCGTTTCATCTAAACGCTGGTTGACGCGGTCGAGGTCCGCGTTGGCCAACAAGAGCTTCCGATTTAGTTCGGCAACCTCTGCATCTCGTGCAGTTGCCGTAACTAGTGAAGCCTGTTCAAATAACAGAAGCACAACAGTTCAGCTCTATAAGCATGCTATACTATGGATAATTTGTCTGATTCTGTTCAGAATCACACAAAGCATGAGGGGCTACTGGCTATGTATGTGCATATAAAACAAATAAAATTTCCATAAAGAACATTACATTGCTTACCTCAAAGCTTGTTAACAGGCTGTTGAAAGCTTCATTCAGTCCGCCTTTGACAGACTGAATCTTCTTCATCACCGCACCCGTCACGGTGCGGTTCTCCTCCACAACGGAAACACTTTGCAGTGCTCCCTCCATAGGGTCCGGCGCCTCCGGACTGACTCCGGGCGCTACCGTATCCGCCCTCGCCTGGGGAGTCTGGTCTTCGGACCCCGGAGCCGCGCTAGGCTCCTGAGCAGTATTCGGCGGGGGCCCTGATTGCCCCCCCCCCCCCCCCCCCCCCGTCTTCAGTCTCCATGGGGATTATTTCCCCATGGTCAGCGGTAGCCGAGGTGTTACCCTCGGTAACCCTATCACTTGCCCCGCCCTCATCTCCTTGAGCGGAAGACACCCACTGGGAAAACACTTTGGAGTCCCCGCCGATCACGGGCGATGGAGCTCGGACCAGCAGGTCACTCTCCGTCTCTCCAGGCGCCAGAGAGTTCCCCTCCGATAAGGAGGGGTCGGGGTGTGCTCGGGGAGGGTTGTAGGTCAGCAGGTGAGAAATACTAAGTAAGCATCAAAATGCTAAACAAACAAGGTGCACCAGTTAATATAATATGGACAAACTTATGTTTCGGTCGGGGGTGTCTCCCTGGGCTTCACCACAAAGCTATGTTTGGACGATGAGTCCGAACGAGCAGAGAGGTTCAGCCTCCTTCGGGGTGCGGCCGTGTCCGCGTCAGTGATAGCTTCCCTCTTCTTCCCACTGCCTTGCGCAGGGGGCTCTTCTTCTTCTTATTTATCATCCTCCTTCTCTTCGGAGGAGAGGATGTTGATCTCCCTGGACTTCCCGTCCACAGGGCAGGGGCCACCTTCGGCCTCCTTGCTCCTCTTCTAGGGCTTCTTGACTGGTGCCTTATATGGCGCCGGGACCAGCATCGCCGTCAGTTGAGGCGATTCTGGGTCTTCAGGCAAGGACGCCGGACACTTCATCCGGATTGCCTTCTTCGTCGAGCCCTGTATATCATGCAAAAACTCCAATTCCTATTATTATTAGTAAGAAAGAGGATCCATGTTTGGCGGAATTTTTTATTACCTCTGGGGCGGAGAATGCGGTACTATAGCCCGCCTCCTCGGTTTCTTTCGGCCACTCCTTCTGGCTCTTGAAGAGATGCTTCAGATCTCTTTGTGCGTAAAGCCAAAGAGATGCTTCAGAGGCCCATCTCCTGCCAGATCGAACTCCCATAGGGAGGAGTCCCGGCTTTGGCAAGGGAGTACAAGTCGGGCCAACATTACCTGGACCACGGTCGAGAGCTAATAGCCCTTGGAAATCACACCGGATAAACGGCCCTAGAGTGCCGTCACCTCAACCTGAGACCCCCAGTTTGGACTCTTATCAGTCCAGGAGGTCAACCTCTTCGGGGGTCCAGATCAGAAAGCAGGTTCCACCGCCTACTTGGCGTCTTGGGGTCCAGTAATGTAGAACCACTCCTGCTGCCAGACTTTGTTCGTCTCCACGAACGACCCTTTTGGCCAAGTTGCATTTGGGAGCTTGCTTATCATAGCGCCCCCGCACTACGCATGCTGCCGGTCCACCACCTTCGGCTTCACGTTGAAGGTTTTGAGCCATAGGCTGAACTGTGGAGGGACGCGGAGGAAAGCTTCACACACCACTATAAAAGCGGAGATGTGGAGGATTGAGTTCGGGGCTAGATCGTGGAGATCTAGCCCGTAGAAAAACAACAAACCCCGATCAAAGGGGTGGAGCGGAAACCATAGCCCCCTAAAAAAGTGTGAGAGAAACACGACTCTCTCACCCGCCTCTGGGAAGGTAACCACCTGGCCCTTGGCGGGGACTCGGTGCACAATATCAGCAGGGAGATAGCCCGCGCTCTGAAGATCCTCCACGATTTTCTCAGTAACCGTAGAGGCCTCCCGCTTGCCCCTGGCACCAGATCCAGCCATTGCTGGGGAAGGAAGCGGTGGTTGAGGAATGGGGAACGGCGGGCCCAAGAGATGAGGGTGCTGGGGCTAGGAATATTGGAGAGCTTGAGCTTGAGGGAATCATGAGGCTGATGAAAGGGATTGGTGTCCTTTTATAACGCTGTGAATACAGAACGTCCCCCCACTTTAGCCATAAACCTCGCCGGTTCCCAAAGCGGTCGTGCTTAATACGCGGTCTGGATGCTCAAGTCATATTGATAAGGATCCCACAATAAGCGGGCACGATCTCTACTCCGATAAGACGTGTCAATGAGGATATACCTCGAAACGCAAAACTAGGACCAAATAAAACGGTTCGATATGTTAGTGGGATGGACGCGACGCTTCACCAAAAAGTTATCAGTAAAGACACATTATTCAATTTCTTTCAAAAGCCTTGCCGTTGAGGCTAAGGGTTGTACTAACCTTGCAGAGTCGGACAGAGTACATTTATTGTAGAATATATGTTTGGAAGAAGGAACCCGCCTTGCAATGCCGAAGAAAATACGGAAGCCGAACTCATCAACATCGGAGACAGGTTCAGGGGCTACTAAGGGAGTCCTGGATTGAGGGCTCCTGGCCAGATAACTCGTGGTGGGTCGGACTGGTGGGCCGTGAAGATCATTGCTGAAGATCGTCTCTCGTATCCGGATAGGACTCCTGTATTCATATAATGACAAGTTTTAGGTTCGGGTATAATCTTTTCTTCCTCCGCAAATCGGTTATGTACAAACCCTAGGCCCTCTGGTTCATATATAAACTTGAGGGTTTAGTCCGTAGTGACTGGAGAATCATAACATCCTCATAGGCTAGACTTTAGGGTTTAGCCATTACGATCTCGAGGTAGATCAACTCTTGTAATCATATTCATCCATATTAATATAGCAGGAAGTAGGGTATTACCTCGATCGAGAGGGCCTGAACCTGGGTAAACATCGTGTCCCCAGCCTCCTGTTACCATCGATCCTCAGACGCATAGTTCGGGACCCCCTACCCGAGATCCGCCGATTTTGACACCGACACCCACCCAGCAAACAACTTATGCCACATAAAGGAAGCGTTCATGCCCGTGCCGTCAGAGAAAAGAGTCCGGCTGACTACATACCACAAGTATGCCCTAGTATACTGCTCCACTGTTTCATCATCAGCATTAGCGAGGCATTCCCCAAAGTGTTTAGCAATCCAATGATAACTTGCACCGGCGGACTTCACTAGTACCCTTGGCTCCCTCCCTATGAGTCCAACCATAATCTCACGCCATCCATCAGAATTTGTGCTAAAACAAATAGGCTCTCCTTTGATGGGAAGTCCAGTGATCAAAGAAACATCATGCAAAGTGACAGTCATCTCCCCAGCATAGAAATGAAAAGTATGTGTCTCAGGGTGCCGTCGGTCAACGAGTGTCGTGATCGCACAAGGGTTCATCTTCACCATCGAACGAGACACGAGTGAGATGAAAGGGAGAAGCCCGGTCTTCCGGATATACTCTGTGTATCGCTCATCATACTCCATCTTGTCATGAACCGAACCGGACCTCGGGTGAAGCTGATAAAAAAACCTTCCTTCATCTGCCATGAACCGTCCATGATGCAATTGACCGTACGATGGATGGATAAGAGAAGCCATCTTGCAAATTACAAATGTATATGGTAAGCCCCGTTGTCATTTGCAAATATCCTCACTAGTGCAAAAACATGCATACATGTGCAAAATTTCTACACTAGTTCTTCTTCCATACACCATATATGTGCATATAATTTTCTACAATATCATACACCATATATTTGCAAATATTCATACACCCGCCTTCCTAATTTTACTCTAATTCCTCCATCCACCATATATGTGCTACATATCCTAACCAAATTCATAGCAATTTCATAAAAATCATATATCATACATATCCTAAATCACACGAATCCCTACATTATCACACCAATATCCAATGATAATTTCAAGAAAAGGATGAACTAGGGTTTCACCCAAATCATTCAAATACAGAGATTTCAACCAATAGAAAAGGGGGAAAGGGGGATAATACCTTCGGGATTGGAAGGGCAACCGGATCCACCGATTTTTGGCTCAGATCCGTAGCACTTGAGTGGGAGAGGGAGGGGCGAATTGAGGGGTGCCATGGTGGGGGAAAGAAACAGAGAGGAGTTAAGAACGAAGCAGAGAGGAGAGGATGCGGGCAGGGATAAGTGAAGGGGTATGGCGCCCCAGGCCAGGGCATTGTTTTACAGAGCATGGCGTTCTAGGCCACGGCGTCATGCACCCAAGGCCAGGCCGACGTGGCAGTCAGTACTGACGTGTATGGCGCCATTGACCGGGGCGTTATGTAATCTAGCATGGCGCCTCGGACGCGGGCGTCATGCGGGTAGGGCCATTTTGTGAAATATTTTGAAAATATGTTCTTTTTGTGCTGAACTTTGGCCAAAGGGCCAGTTTTGTAGGTTTTAACTCCTAATTACCCTATAAAGTTGTTAAAAATTACCTCCAATGCCACCTATAAGCTAAGAAAATGTTTCGCTCGGTGGACACAAATGTTTCCTAGCGTAGTAGATGTTGGGTTGGAGCCAGGCGAGTCTGCTCACTCTGGCCCATAGCTCGTCGGCCGCACACACGCCATTTTGGTACAAACTGTGAAGTTTCTGCATATGGTCCGTAGGGTCTACCGCATGGGATGTATTTTATATTTTCCCAGACAGGGGCGCAACAAAAACATATGCGCTCAAGCGAATGGAACTCGAGATGCCCACCTCCCTGTCAATGGAAGCTACCAACGGAACTAGCCTTTGATTTATTTGTTACAGTACGTTCTAACGTAGAGTGGCTACCAAATTACATAATCCCACCTCACTTTTGTATAGCAAATTCTACCTGTTTTGTATGTCCACGGGTCGCCTCATAGCAGTAGAGAGCAACAGAGATCTCAGCCAGAGAGATGCGAGTGAGGGAGGTGACCATCACGCCGAGTGGCCAGCAAGGGAGCTCTCTAGAGCAGAGGTGGATGAGCAGGTCATCAACGATTGGATGGAAGGGGGCAATGGAGGCGTCGGAGTTGGAGGCGCGATGGCTGGGCAGAGAGAGCCAGCCGGCAAGGGAGCTTGAGGAGGAAGGGCATGGTTAGTGGCGGGACGACAGCGGCAGCCACAGGCAGGCGAGCGAAAGACCGTCTCGCCGGAGAAGGACGCTGGAAGTGGTGCAGTCACGTGTGAGGCGGTCGGCTACATGAGCGTGCATGCAGCACTCGGGTAGTGGTGATACCATGTGGTCGTCCAGCAAGGTGCCAAGCAACATGATGGGCGCGGGCGGCACGCTGCTCGAGCGACAGGAGGGAGCAGCAGGAGGGAGGCGCGGAGGAGGCAATTGCAGGGAAGGGGGCAATGGAGTCGTCAGAGTTTGATGGTTGGGAAGAGAGAGCCAGACGACAAGGGAGCACGGGGAGGAAGGGCATGGTGGGTGGCGGGACAAAACCGGTGGTCGCAGGCAGGCGAGCGGAAGACCGTCTCCCTGGAGAAGGACGCTGGCGGCGGCGCGGTCGCTTGTGAGGCGGTCGGCTACAGGAGCGTGCAGGCAGCGCTCGGGCAATGGTTACACCATGTGGTCGTCCGGCAAGGCAGCAAGCAACATGACGGGTACGGGCGGCACGCTGCCCTCGCGACATGAGGGAGTAGCAGGAGGGAGGCGCGGAGGAGGTGTTCATCGCCAGAAGCTACGGCATTGTGGAGCGTGAGGTCGCGGGAGGAGGAACCATGGAGGCGGAGCAATGGCGAGCTTGTGGATAAGATAAGGGATGCACTGCTCGCTGGGCTGGCCACTGCTTTTTTTAATCGAACTAGATGTTTTGGCGGCACCGATTAGAAGCCGCTAGATGTTCTTCTACGTGCTAGCAGCCAAGCACCGAGTACAATTCCAATTTTTTTATGGACCTAGTACAATTACCTGGCAGTTATTTTGTTTCTACGACCATGGATTAATAGTAATAAAAGTACGTGTGTCTGAAATATTAAAAAGAAATATTTTTGAAGGAAACAATGTCTGGGGCTCTCTCGTGGACTAGATCACCATCAATATATCCCTTCACTCCATATGTTACCAGGGCTGTTG
The DNA here is from genome assembly GCA_902687465.1 of Secale cereale. Taxonomy (NCBI): domain Eukaryota; kingdom Viridiplantae; phylum Streptophyta; class Magnoliopsida; order Poales; family Poaceae; genus Secale; species Secale cereale. The sequence continues at coordinate 330,902,960 of LR738709.1, forward strand.
GTTTGAGATATAGAGGAGAGGGAGGGATGAAGAGTGAAAGAGTACGAGATCTTGCTTAAATTGGGTGAAGGAGGGGGCAGCGTCATGTTCGCCCCGCACGTCGGCAATGGAGAAAGACAAGCAGGTGGTGACGCCTAGCATGATCATGTCCTCAGTCCTTGCCCCACCTTGATGTGGCAACTTCCCTCTGTCGTATTATCTCTCACCCATCTCCGCATGCCCCAATACTAGTCCTCCTTAAAACCGCGATGATGGTGTCAAGGGAAGTGGTTGTGTTGGCGCAGTCGGTGTGCTCCTACTGTTGACGACATGGTGTGAATAAAAGAGCACCAAACATTATAAACTCTTTTTATCTAATTGGCCATCTTATCTTTGAAGTGGGCATGTATAAAATATGAATTCACATTAAGACGAGGGAATGACTTCCTATTCAATGATGTCGGACATCTGCACCTAGCCTCCACACCGAGCCCCCGCCGTTGGTCACTCCGGCTACGGTGGCCACCGCACCTAGCCCCGCTGTTGCCCACTCCGGCCGTGGCGGCCGCCGCACCTAGGCCCGCCGCTGGCCACTTCGGCCGCGGCGGCCACCGCTCTACAAACTTTCCCCGCCACTGATCTCTCTAGTAGCGGCCACCCACACTTCTTCCTCACACATCTCGATCCGTCCTCCGATCATGTTGTTAACAACAGTAAGCTTCGAGAAAGGCCAGGAGTTTGAAGAGGAAATCATGCATAGCTGGGGAGTCCACACTAACGCTGAAGCAAATGACATCACCAATGGGTTTCCTTTGGTAGTGGAATTCAAAAGATCCAAGATCATGCTCACCACACAGTCAGTGGCCACTATTCTCCTCTCCTCCTTCGGCGGGTATGCTTCCCGTTACCAGGTGGAGAGGTTGCAGAATTGGTCGTTCAAGTTCATTGTTTCATCCAAACAAGTTGGTCTTACCATTATCAAAGGAGGTAACATTTCACTACTCGAATTCAATGTCAGTTTCCTGCTCTTTGGAGATGGAGGTACTAATTCTGTGGTAGAGCTAGATCTCTACCTAAAAGAAATGGTTGATGCTTGGACGCATGTGTTCAATTCTCATCCTAGAAAATCTTATGCTCAAGCTCTTACATCTCCTATTGTTTTCCGATATCCCACGAGATCCAATTCTTCCACATCTGGTTTCATCGCGACAGTTTCTACCGAGAATTTAACTCCCACATGGGATCAATGCCAAGAGCCATCCTCGAAGATCAATGCTCGAGAGGGAGCCACTCAGTTTCAAATTTTGGGCTTTAGGCCCAGGCGAAGAGAGGATCCCTTCTGTGTTAGGTTCCTTGAATCAGGCCACCTGAGGCCCATGTCTTCTAACTGGATCAAATACCACTTTTGCAAGAGATGCGGTCACATTGCTAAAGATTGCTATTCTAGTAGGCAGCACGTCAGGTCCCAGCCCATGAATCTACCACATCCCAGCACTACCCAAATTGAGCGTTGGCCTGCAACGACTTCTACTATTCGGAGGCAACCCGCCTCTGTCCTGCAGAGTCAAATCAATTAGCCCCCTGTCAGCGCACTTGCCACTAATAGCACTGGTTGCCTTCCTTGTTTTTCCTCCCCTACGATAGGTGTCGATCTTTACGCTGCCTCTCGGCATTCTTCGTCTCCAACCCCAAGCTCAGCTCCATTGCCGATCAATGTATCACTCGCTCGTCCACCTTCATCATTGATCCTTCCACCACTTCAGGCTATGGCCACCTTTCCATTTGATCCCTCCCCATTCATCCCAGCGGGACACCAAGCGGTGACTGTCAAAGGGAGGCCTGCGAGGGTGTGCATTGCCGTAGGTGTGGTGAAGCCAACCCATGAAGAATGGCCATCGTAACCATTGTGCCCATGCCGGACCTACCAGTGCATTTCAACAACATCCGTGAGGTAGTGTCTGAATTTCTCTCTGAAGTCAAGAACATGAGTTTTTCAGAGATTGCTCTTTGTCCGTTCGGTCAGGCCTATGTGAGGTTGAACAATACTTTTGATGGAGATGATCTTGTTCAGAATGGACCACATCTATACACAGATGTTCAGTTCATCTTTCAGAAACACAATGAAGGGTTAAATTGGCGTAGATTTGTCCTCAATAGGGACGTTTGGCTATTGTTATGGGATTGCCCCTTGGACACAAGATGCATGCATGAACTTAGTAATGTTGTCAGTAGTTTTGGTATTTTGCTACAATGGGATAGAGTGAGAAGTACCAAAGCCCATTTACTAATTAAGGTGGGGGTGGAATCACTTCAAAATATACCAGCTAGTATTGTGATTGGTGAGGGTACATATTTCCAAACTAACTCAGAGACGGTCCCAGTGATTATCTTGCAGCAGCACATATTGGGTGCAGAGGCACCTGATGAGGACCCCGTCCCTCTGTATGGGAATCCACATCCAGTCCCTTTGCAGAACAATTTTCACCCCAACCAGAATAATCACTTCATAGGTCCTTTGTCGCAGCATGCACACAATGATGAGCATATTCTCCCAGACTTGAATGCGGTTAACCCAGACTTGCAGCTGCAACTTGCTTTGCCCCTTAATAATGAGAATGAGGGGGCTAATGAGGAAGCGGATGAGCTGCCTGGGTGGGGACATTGGGCCTTGCCACAAGATGCAAACATGATTGATCAGGAACTACACCCAGGAGAGTTATTGGAGATCAATGATTTGATAGAACCACTACAAGAACAAGATGCAATTGTCATACAAGAGAATTTACAGCAAGAGAAGCCCAGAGCAATATCACGTTATCCCTTGCTGCTTCACATCACTCGGCTCCATCGGCAGAGTCGGCCAATGGGCCTTTGCAGCCCATTTTCAATGATATTCCTGATTTGGATCTTCAGAATGGCAACCACCACTAGCACTTGTTAATGGGCCTATTCAGTAGCCTTTCTCTCTGCCACTAGTGGATATTGATGATGCCATAGACCTAGGGTAGGGTCACAGGCCTGACCTAAGTTCCCTACCCAAGATCGCTGCCCTAGAAGCTCAAAGACATTCCAAAGGTGACAGAAGCTGCTGACTGATACGACCCAAGAGAGGAATTCACTCGACAGCGTACCTCACTCGGATAACCCAACTCCACTCGGAAGGATGAAGCCACTCGACCGTACAAGAAACCAGTTGACTCCTGAATGTCAAAGGTCTCACAAGGCGAGCAACGGTCGGGCATTCACTCCACAGTAATGATAGCCTTTATTATCCTTTATTACAGGCGTTATCAGTAACGTCCTGCCTTTATGTACATTGAACCCTCTGTAACGTGGGGCGGCTGGGGTCCTAGCGCACTCTATATAAGCCACCCCCTCCTCCGGTACAAGGGTTCGCACCCCCTGTAACACACACACATATCCATATTCTAGTCGACCGCCTCTGCGCACCGAGACGTAGGGCTGTTACTTCCTTCGAGAAGGGCCTGAACTCGTAAACATCTTGTGTACAACCTTTCCATAGCTAGAATCATGCCTCCTCCTATGTACCCCCTACTCTTACTATTAGACTTAGTACCACGACAGTTGGCGCCCACCTTGTGGCCGGTGTCTTAACGACTTCCAGTGAGGTTGCAAGTTTTTTTTCCCGATCTCCATCATCTTGGTTTCCGACGGTGGTCTGGCGTTGGGCCGTGAGATCCGACTCGGCGCGCTCGTCTTCATTGCCGACAACTCCGCCTGGCTCCAGGAGGCCCCCCTCGACGTCGAGGCACTGCCCCTCCGCGGAGCAGCGCACTTCCGCGCGAGTGCTTGCGGCATCCTTCTCCGGCAGCCGTCGACTCAGTATCGGTCAGCTCCTTCGTCATCTGATGTCCCTGCTGGTCGCCTCCGCAAGCGATCCGGTCGGTCGCGGCTCCAGCGGTGGGTGAGGCACTCAGTGGCCCGCCAATCGGCCACCCCCCAAGTCGTGGCCATCGAGCCCGACAAGTACCACTACGGGTCGGTCGACCTGTTGACTGGCTCCGTAGACACAGTTTCCAAGTGCGGGAGCAGTGACCCCGCTGTAGAGGTCCTCATTGTTGAGTCACAGCGCAGTCCATCGGGGGTACACTCGCGGCGGAAACGGCGGCAGCGACGATGGTCAGTTGTACGACCATGACGGTACATACCCGAACCCCTCACTGTCGAGCAAAGGGAAGAGCTCTGCCGCCATAACGAAGATGCACTCTACACCCCCATCTTGGGAGAAACTCTAGAAGCCCGAGCTCTGGAAGCCACGCACCTTGCCACTGTGGCCGAGCGCGCGCAGCTGGAAAACCTTCAGCGTTCGCTCGACGATCGAGTGAAAGTGCAACTATCCCCGGGTGGTTTTGGTAATTACTAACAACATATAGCTCATTTAACTAACACTATCTCAAGATGATATTTCAGGAAATTTCAATGATTGGCATGGCATGGACTAGGAATGTGGATCCCTCAAAATGCTAAGGACATATATTGGCTCAAGCTCAAGACTCTACATTTTCCATTTTAGTGATCCAATATCACATTGAGTCCATAGGAAAGCCAATACTATTAAAAGGGGATGAGGTGTTGCCTAATGGGCTTAGTGATATGCTCCAAAACCCTCAACCACTTTCTCACATCCACATATGTCCCAAACCAAAAGTCAAACTCGGCCTCACCGAAAAGCACCACCTATCAGAACCAAGACAAAAAACATCCGTGTCTTCACTTGCGTTTGCTCCCTCCAAACTCCTCCCTTTACCTTCATATGCAATTTTATTACTTTCCGCTTCTATACTCTTAGAATTGCATGTGTAGGTTGATTGCTTGACTTGTGCTAAGTTGCTAAAATCTGCCAAGAATTAAAATTGGGAAAGGCTAGATTTTTATCTGGTCAAGTAGTATAATCACCCCCCCTCTAGATATACTTTCGATCCTACAAGTGGTATCAGAGCTTTGGTCTCCATTTGCCTTTATTTCCATAGCTTTGGTGATCATAGCCTTTGTTTCACAACCTAGGAGAGTATGGCGTCTAGCGAGGGAAGTTACCACCGTAGAGGTCCTTATTTTGATGGTACTAATTTTGCTAGTTGGAAGCATAAGATGAAAATGCATATTCTTGGACATAACCCCACCGTTTGGGAAATTGTGTGTATTTTTTTTGCAAGGTGAATTCTTCGATGGAAAGGAACCGAATCATGAAGCTACCCAAGAAGAGTTGAAGATGCTGCAATACAATGCTCAAGCTTGCGATATCCTCTTCAACGGATTCTGTCCCGAAGAATCCAACAAAATCAGCCGTCTTGAGAATGCAAAGGAAATTTGGGATACTTTGATTGATATGCACGAAGGTACCGACTCCGTCAAGGAATCCAAGTTGGATGTGCTTCAAAGTCAACTTGATAAGTTCAAGATGAAGGATGGTGAAGGTGTCGCTGAAATGTACTCTAGGCTTGCTCTCATCACAAATGAGATTGCCGTCTGAGGAAGTGAAGAGATGACCGACAGATTCATCATTAAGAAGATCCTAAGAGCCTTGGATGGAAAATATGATACCGTGTGCACATTGATCCAAATGATGCCCAACTACAAAGATCTCAAGCCAATGGAAGTCATTGGAAGAATTGTTGCTCATGAGATGTCACTCAAAGATAAAGAAGAGCTTCACAACAAGTCTAGTGGTGCTTACAAAGCCTCATGTGACGCTCCTACATCATCAAGTGAGAAACAAGTCTTCAATGAAGAATTGAGCTTAATGGTGAAGAACTTCAACAAGTTCTACAAGAGTAGAAGAAAAGAGAGAAGTTCCAAGTCAAGGTCCTACAATGACAAGAGATCTTCAAGTCGTGGTCGGAATTTCTACAATTATGGAAGACCCGGACACTACTCGAATGAGTGTACAACTCCCCACAAGAGAATAGAAGACTCACCTAAAAGGAGAAGTAGAAGAGAAGATTCACCACCAAGAGAGAGAAGGAGTAGAGATGATAGTTATGAAAGAAGACCTTCTCGGAGAAGCAAAGATTCGGAAAGGAAGGACAAATCATCAACGAGCTATACAAGACGAAGACATCAAGCTCATGTTGGTGAATGGGTATCCGGTTCTGACTCCGATGACCACTCCGAGAGAAGCTACTACTCCGACTCCGAAGATACTCAAGATGAAGGTGTTGCCGGAATTGCTCTTGTGCCAACCAACTCCTACGATATATTTGAATCACAAAATGAAGGAATTGGAATATGCTTCATGCCTAAAGGCCCTAAGGTATCACACCCCGAGTATCTTGATTTCAATAGTGATGAAGATGACTTGCTAGGAGATGATGATTTACTTGTTGGTAGCAATAGTGATGAAAATTTTGATGAAAACTATGATGAAATTGCTCTTAATCATGCTAATAAAGATAAAATGAATGACAATGATAAGGAGAAGATTGAGGGTCTAACTAAAGAACTAAACACTCTTAAGTTAGCTCATGAAACTACCTTGGAAGATCATTGAGAACTTTTAAAGACTCATGAGAAGTTACGCTTTGAAAAGCTCAACCTTGAGCTAGAGCATGAGTTCTTAAAAGCAATCAATGATGATCTTCACAAGAAAAGTTCTTCTTACATTGCCAAGCATTTGCTCTTGTCTACCTACATGCCACAAGTAAAATCTAGCAACAAGAAAAAGATAGATTCTTCCTCTAGTAGTAACAACAATCATGCTAAATCCAATGATGTTGCTTCTAGTAGTTCTCTTGATTCCACTAATGATTCTTGTCGTGGTTCTAAGTCTGACAGTGAGGGTAGGGGGTACGAATGGAGATGCAAGGTTCTAGCTATGGCGAGGTTGTACACAGAGTGTTTTTACGAGTTCAGGCCCTTCTCGGGGGAAGTAAAAGCCCTACGCCTCGATGCCCGGAGGCTTGGTCGACTGATGTGTGTATGAATGTGTTACGGAGGTGCGAACCTTTGTTCTGGAGGAGGGGGGTAGCTTAGATAGTATGCCAGGACCCCAGCCATGCTCCACGTTACCAAGGGCTTAAAGGTACATTAAGGCAGGCGTTACTGTTAACGCCTGCAGTAAAGGGTAGTTAAGGGGTTTACTACAGTGAGTAAATATAGGACCGTTGCCGTTCTGAGAGACGTTTAGTCTTCGGGGGTCGAGTGCTTGATCCAGTCAAGTGGAGTTGAGTCGTCCTGGGTACATGAGTGAGTCGAGTGAAGTGTCACCTTGGACCGCCTTAGTGGACTGTCTCCACCGTCATGGGTCTTGTCTTTTCATCTCCTAGGATAGTGACCTTGGGAGGGGCCTTTTGGTCAGGCCTATGACCCTACCCTAGGTCCGTAACCTCGTCAGTAGCCCCCAAATGGATCGGGGCTTGAGCAAGGGGATGCTGAGGGAAGCTCTGGTCTTGATTCGACGTCCTCGGGGCATATTGTTTTGGAGCTTGTGGCTCGGGCAGGCCCCCTCAGTTGTGTCTTGGTCGCCTCGATCGATTCCGAAGCCATTGATGAATTAGTTGCTTTTGCATCGACTGGATGTCTTGCGTCGACTGGGTTTTGCGCCGGGCATCGGGCGCTACGAGTGCGTGCCGTTTTCGACGGAATCGGTTGCCTTCTGTCCGCCGTATTCGGCGGGGCTTTCGAAATTTGGGGAAGCGCGTGGGACGGGGCGTGCCGCATCAATCGGAGGGGTGCGGTTCGAACGCCTCGATTCCCGCGCCTCCCTTTTTCGCCACGTATTGCGTCAGCGCCTGTTACGGGATTGGATAAGATTGCCCGGGGCCACCGGTCAGCCACTCGACCGAGCAGTTATAAAGGCGCACCGAGTCCACCACGGGGGGTACTGTGCGCCTAGCCTTCCCCCGTTCGCCTTGTCTTCTCCGCAGCGTCCTTGCTTCTCTGCCGCGCCCCCAATCCTCCTGCTTCTCTCCGCCGCAACTGCCCTCTCGCGAGCCATGGTTAAGGACAAGACTGCGGCCATGGAGCGCTCCAAGAAGGCGGCGTCGGGGAAGGGGCGGCGAGCCGGCCGGGTCGGTTCGTCGTCGAGGTCCGGACTCCCCGTTGGATGGATCCAGGGGGATTGGATCCGGTCCACCGTCGTGGTGGAGGATCTGGAGGAGCTGGAGGAGGAGGGGCTGATTGCCGACGGCTCCTGGCGGGCGCCGGGAGGAGAGCTCAAGCCCCGGCCGCAGGAGGGTGAATGCGTACTCCACGCCACCCACGTCGACCGAGGTTTCTCTAATCCCCCGCACCCTTTCTTCCGTGCATTTCTGATCTTCTTCAGTGCCCAGCTGCATTATTTTACACCCAACTCCACCGCCTTTCTCTCCGCTTTCGTTTCCATGTGCGAGAACTTCCTCGGTTGCCGACCGCACTGGGGCTTGTTCAAGCACATCTTCACCTGCCGCTCCCAGACTGTCAAGAGAGTGAACCCGAGTGACGGCAAGACGCGTGTCCTCCAGGCGTGCGGCGGGCTCGGGATTCAGCTTAGGAATAGGAGCGCCTTCCCTCCCATGAACCTTCCAGAGTCGATCCGGGGCTGGCAGTCAACCTGGTTTTATTACAGGGACAATTCGACCCCAGGTCAGTCGACTGGCCTTCCTCCATTTACCCTAGGTCGAGCCAGCCCACCTCCTTCGATGGTAGTGAGCAAGGCCGAGAGGGCCGAGGTAGACATGCTGACGGAGAGGGTCGTCCAGCTAGTCCGCGAGGGGGTCACGGGGATGGACTTGTTCGAGGTGTACATCACGCGGAGGATTCAGCTGCTTCAAGGCGGGGACCACCCGATGTGGCTGTACTCTGGTACTGACGACTCGTCTCGAGTCCACCCGGAGGCGGCCCACCCAGAGTACATGGTGCGGTGCTTGAAGAGCATCACCGGGAACAAGGACAACCCCAGGGGGTCGGGGAGGATCATCCCATTCGACGCTGACCACCTGCCAGACAAGGTTAGCCTTCCGCTTCCGAGTGACGTGTGTGTCTATTGATTTGTGATCTTTATTGATGGTTCCGACTGGTATTTGGTGAACTTCCTTTCTTCGCAGATATATACAGAGATGTACTCGCTGCCCAACGGAGACTCGGGCCAGGAGGTCGAGGAGGGTACGGGCGACGCCGCCGAATGGAAGTCGGAGGAGGAGACCGAGGAGAGCGAGGAGTACAGCAGCGGGGAGGAGGTCGAGTCACCTCGCCGTGTCGAGCGCCGATCCAAGGAGAAGAACGACCCAGGGGCAGCTCGACCTCATGTGGGTCCCTCGGGGTCCCGGACACCCAAGCGTACTCGCACGACCACCCCCGACCCAGCTGAGAAGACGCCCAAGCAGCCCAAAGTCACCACCACCAAGCCTCGGAAGGCCCTGCCAAGGATTAAGGTGGACGTACCCATCGCCTCCATGTAAGTGTCGCTCGAGCTTGCTTTTCTCTGTTTCTTGGGGGTCGACTGCAGTTTTGGTCGACTCATTTCTTGACTGAATCTTCCAGAGCCGCCGCTTCCACGACCTCGATGGACGTCGACCGGGATCAAGATGACGAGGAGATCGCGGATGCCGCGACATCCCGAGCAGGTATGGGCTCTATGAGACCTGTTTTTGTCTTTCTTTTCTTTCGCGGGCAATAGTCGATTGACTTGGTTCCCTGTTTGATCCGAAGCGCCGCGCCTTGTCATAGAGCTGCCAGACGACGACAAGGACGAGGAGCAGCTGGGGGAGGACCGCCGGCGCGCAAGGAAGCAGGGCCGGAAGGCGCCTTCTGGCTCGGGGGCCCAGCGACCAGAGGACGCGGCCCGAACCGCGGTCTCATTCGCCGTCCCTATGTCGACCGCGCCCGTCGTCGACCCACCGTCTGCGCCAGCTCTGCTCTTCGGGCCAATGTCCAGGTATGTTGTCGGAGTACTTTCTGATTTCGAGAGAAATCTGCTTGTTTTGTTTTGTGAGGTATCACACCCACTAGGTGTTCTTCCTTTCCTGTCTTCCTTGAGCTCGCGCCGGGCTGACCTAGGCCGAGTGAAACCAGTGGGGGCACGCTGAGTGCACCCACTCGGTGTAGCCCCCCAGACCGTGGTCGACTGATTGCAGTCGGCCATGGTCTTACTATAGAACTTCCATGCTGTTTTTTTTGGAGCTCTTGCCGGACTGATCTTGGCCGAGTGAAACCAGTGGGGGCACGCTCAGTGCACCCACTGGGTGTAGTCCCCGAGGCTGCGATTGAGTGATATGACTCGACTGTAGTCTTATAATCTTTGCTTTGTCTTGTTGATGCAGAAATCTTGCGAGTTCGGGGCCAAGTTTGCAGATCTTGAGCAGAAGCAAATCCAGCTTAATCTTGACTTGCAGTTGGCCTGGGACCATCTGAAGAAGACGCAAGACCATGCGGCTGGTAACTTACTTCTGTCTCTTGTCGACTGACTTTTCGCTAGAGTGTTCCTTCATGTTCATCTGTCCAGTGGCGGCCTTGGTAGGTCAACTGAGAGTAGCTTTGGAGCAAAAGGATCTTGACTTGGCGGCGGCGCAGCAAGCGGCCCAGGAGAAGTCGGAGCTGGCGGCGAAGAAGCTGGCTTCCGTGGGCGCACTCGAGGCGGAGATTATCGACTGAGAGGCTCACTCGACGCGGCCAACCAGGAGGTGACTTAGCTGAAGAAGTCCAGGGCCGACTTGAACAAGTACGAGGCTCTGTTTCGGAAGAGGCTCGATCTTGAGGCGTATCTGGGCGACATCACCAAAAAATGGTACCTCGTGCTCGAAGGTATGTCTTCTTTGGATTGGTTGAAATCGGGCTGGTCGACCCGTGTTCCATCTACTGACTCGACTTGCTGTTCTTGGTGCAGAGTTCTGTCGTAATTTCGAAGAGGAGACTAGCCGGGTCGAGCCTGGATTGGACCCCACCAACTCCATTGTGAAGGACGAGGTTTCCATGAACATACTGAGACTGGAGTCCCGCCTTACTGCAGCCACTGATTACCTGGGACGACTGAAAGTGGTGATGGCCCGAATCGACGCTGCGCTCTGGAGGGGAATTGTACAGGAGAACGACCTCGAGTCCTTGATGACTCGACTCAATGAGGTCCCCGACCGAGTGCAGGAATGGAAGAAGTCGGCCGTCCGGGGAGGAGCAGATGTGGTGCTGGCTTTGGTCCATGTGCACTACAGGGATGCGAAGGAGAGGAAGCTTGCTGCGCTGAAGGTCGCAAACACGAAGGAGCTCCAATTCCAGTCCTTCATGGAGACTTTCTTGGAGTGCCACTCGTATCGCCGATGGGATTGATTTTGACGAATTTGTCGCGCCTACAAGTCCGCCTCCTCCCGAGCCATGACTTTGATACATTAACCTTATTTGCCGCGGAATGCCGCGTGGATTTGTACTCGTTAAACTCTGGTGGGTCTGTGGCCCAAGTACTCTTGCCCGAACCTTGCGGGGCTTTTATTTGATTTTGATATTTTGGTTCGTCGCTCTTCTTCTGACTATCTGAATCTTTGAGTCGACGTCTTTGACTAAGTTCGCCCCTGAGTGAGAGGGTCGCTGATGGCTTCTCGCCCCTCGTTGGTTACGCCAAGTGGAAGGTTTGAGATGCAGTGTAGCGGAAGTTTTCCCTTGGCAAAGATACCAAGGATCGATTTCCCAGAGACTCCCAGTTTCAACAAGAAGGTGTCAACTGCTAACTGCGCCAGATATTAGCAATCAACGTGGACCTGCACACAGATACAAATAACTTTGCTCCCAACGAGTACAGAGAGGTTGTCAATCTCTCCGGCCTTGTAGTTTACAAAGGATCAAACGCAAGTGATAATAGTGATAGGTATTGCTGCAATAGTAAGTAAAAGCTGAAAGTAAATAGCGAATGTGATCAATGATGGTAATATGGACCGGGGTCCCATGATGTTCACTAGTGATGTCTCTCTCCCAAAAGACTATAAAACAGCTATGTGAGGTAAACGAATTACAGCTGGGCAATTGACAGAATTATGTGCGCAAACCAATGCTAACTATGTTACAAGAAAGGTAGAGGTTCAAAGCATGGGTGGTACGCCAAGGCAAGTAGACCGAAATCCATCTGCATCTACTACTAATCATCCACCTTGAGATATCTATCCAGAACATCTCGCTGGTATTAAGTTGCGAGTCCCACCCATAGTGTAAACTCAAAGCAACAGACAACTGCATTAAAAGAACTTTGCGTAAAGTAAACAATCCTTGCACCCGCGGGCACAAGCACCGTTGTTTTCCCCCTTGTGGCAACATCACATCCCCTAGAATCATGTTTCTGTCACTCAAGCTAGTCATCGAGGGGCATGAACCCACAATCAAGCATAACGTTCCCTCTTGGAGTCACTACCTACTACTTGGCCAAAGCAATAAATAACAACGGGGAACATGCAAGAATTACTTACGAACATAAATATAAAAGAGGTAGATCAAATATATTACTCAAACACAATCTAAACATAATCTCACAATCCATCGGATCCCAGCGAACTCATCATAGCAACAGCATAAGGATTACATATGTGCCTCGATCATGTAGGGCAGCTCACGAGGACTAATTAGTGAAGCACAAGAACGGGAGGAGAACATCACATAGCTACTGGTCATGGACCCATGGTCCAAGGGAGACTACTCACAACTCATCCGGGAGGCGTCCATGGTGGTGGAGAAGCTCCCGGTGGTGATCCTCCCCTCCGGCAGGGTGCCGGGAAGAGTTCTCCTGGTGCTCCCGATCTTGGAAGCGGCGGCGGCGGCGGAACAGAGATGAGATCGCGAAAAAGGGTTCCCGTCTCGAGGGTTTTGGGACACGATATAAATATATGCCAAAGGGGGTCATCAGCGGAGGCTCGGGGGGCCCAGGCGCCCCCCCGGCGCGGCCAAGGGGGGCCCGCCACCAGGGCGCGTGGAGCCCTGGTAGCCCCCCTCCGGCTGTACTTTGGCTGCTAGGAAGCTTCTGGAACGCTGATTTTTTATATAATTTTTCCGGGATTTTTCTGGCAGTTCTCGTAATGGGAAAACCTGAAATACAAAAACATCAGAAAACAGAAACTGGCACTGGGGTGCACTAAGTTAATAGGTTAGTCCAAATATGATCAAAAGTGTATGGAAGTGTATAAATATCATAGCAATATCACCCAAAAGAGGCATGGAGCAAGCAGAAATTATAGATACGTTTTGGACGTATCAACATCCCCAAGCTTAATTCCTGCTCGTCCTCGAGTAGGTAAATGATAACAAGAATAATTTCTGTGGTGACATGCTATTAACCATATAGGACTTTTCATAGTCATATGACAAAAGCTTACTGAGACAATGAATCTGTAGTAATTAAGTTGCCTTATGAGAAAATCACAAAGAACTGAAAGTTTTACAACATGATATTGAAACATCAAATAGATTTGTAATGAACATGGTGTGCAAATATGATAAAGTGATATCTCGCTTGCCCCCTTTAGTGAAGCAAAACATAAATGCAGGGGCACCTCCAAGGTTTAAGTTATGACTAGATACAATAATTTCAGAATAAACGATATCACAATCATGCAAAAGACAATGCTACTTTGGGACAATGCACATTACACTCAGAATGACAATCATGCTCTCAGTAGTTGGTGCTTTAAAAGAAGGTGGAGACTCTCGAACCGTGGCTTTTGTTGGCAAGGTTGAAAACCCGTAGTCGGAAACATAGACAAAACATGTACCAGAGCTCTTGGTTTTAAAAACAGAGGTAATAATTATTATTTTTCTTAGATCATGCATGTATCGTCAACGAATGCTAGCAGATAACTCAATTACTTTTTGAGATGGACAAGTTTCGAGGAACGGCTCCCGAATGAGGACGGTCACATCCTCTTAATCTCCTTTGTTTATCACTGCCAAAGTTTTCTGATTTCTCTTGAACAAAGCGTGAAGGAGGGTTTGTTTGTTATATTAATTTTGAGCCGGGCGCACTCAATGCCAGTTCCTTCTCGTATTTTGGGTTTGCACATTATACATGCAATCCCGGGGTGAAGCTTGTCCAACTTAAAAATATCATGAATTAACTACTACTTCCTCATGGACTTAAAACAGAGGCACAAAATAGGAATGCATTTTTTTCTTTTCTTTTTGAATAATTTTGAGATGGTACATGCAAGTCTCCGTTAGGAATGGCAGGTAAATACCATGTAGGAAGGTATGGTGGACTCATATGGCATAACTGGTTTAAAAGAATTTGGATGCACAAGCAGTCAGTCCGCTTAGTACAGGTGAAGGTTAGCAAAAGACTGGGAGCGACCAACTAAGAGAGCAATGACGGTCATAATCATGCAGAGCGACAAAGCAACATTGAATCAGGCATGGTAGTTATATCGCTACTCAGAAACAAAAGATCATCAAGGCTTGACAGACTTTCTTTACAGTCTTAAATATGCGTGAGCATACGCCAAGTCAATCAAAATAAATTCTTGAAGGAAGATATTACTAAACCATACCACATCATAGGCAAACAAATCATGTTGGTACTCCAATAACACATTGGAAACCCCCCAGCTATTTGAGACTAACCATAAGAAAACATGAATTACTAAGCACCATTATGCACGTAGCATCTTTATCATAGACATACCAACCAATGCAACGGAAGCAAACTCTCTTAATAAGATAATCATGATAAATAAAGAGAGTTCAAGCAACCAACTAAACAAAAGCTCTTTAAAAAGATAAGCATGAAAACTAAAAGCTAAGCATGATAGTAGCTATTGAAAGACAAAGAACACACACAGGAAAGATAGACATGAAAATTCTATGTTATGTTCTAGGTAGAAGTGGAGCGTGTTTCTCTCCCACATAAAGAAAGATGAGTTCCGACTCGTTATGAAAAGCTAAATAAAACTAAAAAGTAAACTAAAAGCAAGACGCTCCAAGCATAGCACATAACACATGAAGTGATAAAAATATAGTGGAACGAAAGACGAACTGATAATGTTGATGGAGAAGGGGATGCATGGGGGCATCCCCAAGCTTAGACGCTTGAGTCTCCTTGAATATTTCTTGGGGGTGCATGGGGGCATCCCCAAGCTTGAGCGTTTGACACTCCTGAATCTTTTTATCATCTTCCCTCGCACACTTGAAAACTCCCTTCATACATAACTCATCATAATCTGATTAGCGAGGTTAGTACCCATAATAAAATAATTGTTCCTTGCTGTAAATAAGGATATTCTTGAAGGTCTACTGTTTCTCAAGATTGCCAAAAGGTTTTTGCAAAGAAAAAGCAAGCTCTAGGTTTGCAAAATGAAGGAAAGGCAAAACAGGACAGAATCTGTGAAAAACATAACAGTAGGTAGTAAATGATTTTTTCGGGGCACTTCTGCAACTCTAATAAAAAAACTCAGAACAGAGGCACGAAATACAATTATATAGAGCATGCTGTCGAAAAAATTCAGACCAAAAAGATGATCTGGTGATTTTATACGAATTTTTCTATCCAAGGACAGAATCTGTTTCCGGGACAACACGTCACAACTTTTGAACTTTCTTGCAATCAGAGGCTACACTTGGCACAAAGTTGAAAAGCAAGGATACAATGATGATGCTACTGTAGTAACAACATCAAGACACAACAAAAGCAAAATAAAATTTTATTCATGTGGGCTGCCTCCCAAAAGCGCTTTCTTTTATGCCTTTAAGCTAGGCATAATGCAAAAAGATCAAGTTTTATCAAGAGTAAAAGAATAGCTAGCCCGTATAACGGACTCAAAAGGTAACTCAATCTTCTTTCGAGGGAAGTGTTCCATCCCTTTATTGAGAGGAAACTGGAATTTTATATTCCCCTTTTTCATGTCAATGATAGCACCAACGGTGCGTAGGAAAGGACGTCCCAAAATAATTGGACAAGAAGGTTCACATTCAATGTCCATAATAGTAAAATCAACGGGAACATAATTGTCATTGACAATGATAAGAACATCGTCGATCCTCCCCAAAGGTTTCTTTATGGAAGAATCAACGAGACGAACACCAAAAGAACAAGAATCAAAAGGTTTCAGTTTAAGCATATCATATAGTGTTTTGGGCATAATGGAGGTACTAGCTACAACATCACATAAAGCATAGCAAGAGAAGTTATTCAATTTAATTTTAATCATAGGATCCCAACCATCTTCTAGCTTTCTAGGTATGGAGGATTCTACTCTAAGTTTCTCCTCCCTAGCTTTGATGAGAGCATTAGTGATATGCTCTGTGAAGGCAAGGTTAAGCGTGCTAGTGTGGGGATCTCTAGATATTCTTTGAAGGAAATCAATAACTTCGGTAAGAGTGCAATTATCAAAATCAAGGTCACTACTATCAAGTAAGGTGGTAGTGGTGTCCTTTAGGTTCACTTGTTTGGTAGTTTCCATAGTCATAGCATCACCATTAATAGGTCCAATGGGACCAGGAGTGCATTGGGTGCTAAGAGTTTGGATATCCTCAACAACTTGGATAGTAGCAACAGTGTGGTGGATAGGAAGGTGCTTAATTCTATCTTATTCCTCCCTTTCTCTAGCCCATATCTCTTTAAGTTTAGCCATCATCCTAATGTTTTCATTAATTTGCACTTGAATAGCATTCATAGGAGTGACCTTCCTCTCCTCAAGAGGAGAAGTTCTAATTTTAAGCAATTCTACCTCATTGGCTAAATTGTCTACCTTCAAAGAGAGATCATCTAGTTTGTTTAGTTTTTCTCCTACACTCTTATTAAAGGCTTTTTGAGTAGTGATGAAATCTTTAAGCATAATCTCTAGTTCAGTAGTGGAGTTCTTGGTGATAGGAGAAGCATTGTTGTTCCCATAAGAATTAGAGGGGAACGATCTAGGATTGCTACCAAAATTACTCCTATAAGCATTGTTGTTAAAATTGTTTCTAGAGATAAAGTTCACATCTACTTGTTCTTGAGCAATCAAAGAATTTAAAGGAACATCACGAGGATCAACAGAAGATTGCTTCGAAAGTAGAGACATGATCAAGTCAACTTTTTCATTTAGGGAGGAAATCTCCTCGACAGAGTTTACCTTCCTACCTGTTGGAGCGCATTCGGTGTGCCATTGGGAATAATTGGTCATCATCTCATCGAGAAGCTTTGTGGCAGCACCAAGTGTAGTTGACATAAAGGTTCCTCCCGCGGCTGAATCTAACAAGTTCCGCGAGGTAAAGTTCAAGCCTGCATAAAAAGTTTGGATAACCATCCAAGTAGTCAAACCATGAGTAGGGCAGTTCTTGATAAGAGATTTCATACATTCCCAAGCTTGGGCAACGTGTTCATTATCCAATTGTTTAAAATTCATTATGTTACTTCTTAGTTGGATAATTTTAGCAGGTGGATAGTATTTTCCAATAAAAGCATCTTTGCACTTGTCCCATGAATCTATGCTATTTCTAGGCAAAGACTGAAACCAAATTTTAGCTCCTCCTCTCAAGGAGAAAGGAAAAAGCATAAGCTTAACAATGTTACCATCTATTTCTTGGTACTTTTGCATATCACAAAGTTCAACAAAGTTGTTCAAGTGTAAAGCAGCATCATCTCCAGCACCGAAGAATTGATCTTTCATAACTAGGTTCAGTAAAGCAGGTTTAATTTCATACGAAGGTGCTGAAGTGGCAGGTGTAGTGATAGGTGTGTAGATAAAGTCATCGTTGTTGTGACTAGTGAAGTCACACAACTTGGTGTTCTCGGTGGAACCCATAGTAGCAAGCAAGCAAGATAACTATTTTTGTGATTTTCGATAAAAGATACTAAAGCAAAAACTGAAAGGTAAACTAACAGGACTAAAAGCAAAGGTAAAAGATAGCGTGCAACTCCCCTATCCTGAAGAGTGGAGCCCCCGGAAACGGCGCCAGAAAACTTTGCTTGATGGCTTCTCGCCCCTCGTTGGTTACCCCAAGTGGAAGGTTTGAGATGCAGTGTAGCGGAAGTTTTCCCTTGGCAAAGATACCAAGGATCGATTTCCCTGAGACTCCCAGTTTCAACAAGAAGGTGTCAACTGCTAACGGCGCCAGATATTAGCAATCAACATGGACCTGCACACAGATACAAATAACTTTGCTCCCAACGAGTACAGAGAGGTTGTCAATCCATCCGGCCTTGTAGTTTACAAAGGATCAAACACAAGTGATAATAGTGATAGGTATTGCTGCAATAGTAAGTAAAAGCTGAAAGTAAATAGTGTTGGGGAACGTAGTATTTTTAAAATTTTCCTACGATCACGCAAGATCTATCTACTAGATGCATAGCAACGAGAGGGGAGAGTGTGTCTACGTACCCTCGTAGACCGGGAGCGGAAGCGTCAAGTGACGCGGTTGATGTTGTCGAACTTCTTCGCGATCCAACCGATCAAGCACCGAACGTACGGCACCTCCGCGTTCAGCACACGTTCAGCTTGATGACGTCCCACGAGCTCTTGATCCAGTTGAGCTTCACGAGAGAGTTTCGTCAGCACGACGGCGTGGTGACGGATATGATGTATTCACCGGCGCAGGGCTTCGCCTAAGCTCCGCGACGGTATGACCGAGGTGTGTTTCTGTGGAGGGGGGCACCGCACACGGCTAAAACAATTCAACTTGTGTGTCTTTGGGTGCCCCCCCGCCCCCGTATTGTTGGGGATCGTAGCAGAAAATCAAAATTTTTCCAACGCGTCACCAAGATCTATCTATGGAGTAATCTAGCAACGAGCATAAAGGGGAGTGCATCTACATACCCTTGTAGATCGCGAGCGGAAGCGTTCAAGAGAACGGGGATGATGGAGTCGTACTCATCGTGATCCAAATCACCGATGATCCTAGCGCCGAACGGACGGCACCTCCGTGTTCAACACACGTACGGAGCGGGGACGTCTCCTCCTTCTTGATCCAGCAAGGGGGGAGGAGAGGTTGATGGAGATCCAGCAGCACGACGGCGTGGTGGTGGAAGTAGCGGAATTCCAGCAGGGCTTCGCCAAGCGCTGCGGGAGGAGGGAGATGTGTCACGGGAGGGAGAGGGAGGCGCCAGGGCTTGGGGTGCTGCTCCCATGCGCCTCCCCACTATATATAGGGGTGGAGGGGGCTGGTTTCTTGCCCTCCAAGTCCATTGGGGCGTTGGCAAAGGTGGGGGAAAGAAATCCCATCATTTCCTTTCCCCACCGATTGTTATCCCCCCTTTTTAGGGATCTTGATCTTATCCCTTTGGGATATGATCTTATTCCTTCTAAGGGGGGATCTTGGTGCGCCTTGACCAGGGGTGTGGGGCCTTGCCCCCACTACCCACGTTCATGTGGGTCCCCCCATGCAGGTGGGCCCCACTTCGGAACCTTCTAGAACCTTCCCGGTACAATACCGAAAAATCCCGAACATTTTCCGGTGGCCAAAATAGGACTTCCTATATATAAATCTTTACCTCCGGACCATTCCGGAACTCCTCGTGACGTCCGGGATCTCATCCGGGACTCCGAACAACTTTCGGGTTTCCGCATACTTATATCTCTACAAACCTAGCGTCACCGAACCTTAAGTGTGTAGACCCTACGGGTTCGGGAGACACGCAGACATGACCGAGACGACTCTCCGGTCAATAACCAACAGCGGGATCTGGATACCCATGTTGGCTCCCACATGTTCCACGATGATCTCATCGGATGAACCACGATGTCAAGGATTCAATCAATCCCGTATACGATTCCCTTTGTCTATCGGTATAGCACTTGCCCGAGATTCGATCGTCGGTATACCGATACCTTGCTCAATCTCGTTACCGGCAAGTCTCTTTACTCGTTCCGTAACACATCATCCCGTGATCAACTCCTTGATCACATTGTGCACATTATGATGATGTCCTACCGAGTGGGCCCAGAGATACCTCTCCGTCATACGGAGTGACAAATCCCAGTCTCAATTCGTGCCAACCCAAAAGACACTTTCGGAGATACCTGTAGTGCACCTTTATAGCCACCCAGTTACGTTGTGACGTTTGGTACACCCAAAGCATTCCTACGGTATCCGGGAGTTGCACAATCTCATGGTCTAAGGAAAAGATACTTGACATACAGAAAAGCTTTAGCATACGAACTACACGATCTGTGCTAGGCTTAGGATTGGGTCTTGTCCATCACATCATTCTCCTAATGATGTGATCCCGTTATCAACGACATCCAATGTCCATGGTCAGGAAACCGTAACCATCTATTGATCAACGAGCTAGTCATCTAGAGGCTTACTAGGGACATGGTGTTTGTCTATGTATCCACACATGTATCTGAGTTTCCTATCAATACAATTCTAGCATGGATAATAAACAATTATCATGAACAAGGAAATATAATAATAACCAATTTATTATTGCCTCTAGGGCATATTTCCAACAGTCTCCCACTTGCACTAGAGTCAATAATCTAGTTCACATCGCCATGTGATTAACACTCATAGGTCACATTGCCATGTGACTAACATCCAAAGAGTTCACTAGAGTCAGTAATCTAGTTCACATCAATATGTGATTAACACTCAATGAGTTCTGGGTTTGATCATGTTATGCTTGTGAGAGAGGTTGTAGTCAACGGGTCTGCAACATTCAGATCCCTATGTACTTCGCAAAACTTTATGTCATATCATAGATGCTGCTACCACGTTCCACTTGGAGCTATTCCAAACTGTTGCTCCATTATACGTATCCGGTATCTCCACTTAGAGTTATCCGGATAGGTGTTAAGCTTGCATCGACGTAACTCTTTACGTCGAACTCTTTATCACCTCCATAACCGAGAAACATTTCCTTATTCCTCTAAGGATAATTTTGACCACTATCTAGTGATCCACTCCTGGATCAGCTTTGTACCCTCTTGCCAGACATGTGGCAAGGCACACATCAGGTGCGGTACTCAGCATGGCATACCGTATAGAGCCTATGACAAAAGCATAGGGGACGACCTTCGTCCTTCCTCTTCCTTCTGCCGTGGTCAAGCTTTGAGTCTTACTCAACTTCACACCTTACAACTCAGGTAAGAACTCCTTCTTTAACTGACCTATTTTGAACTCCTTCAAAATCATGTCAAAAGTGTGTGTTCCTTTGAAAGTATCATCAGGCGTCTTGATCTATCTGTATAGATCTTGATGCCCAATATGTAAGTAGCTTTATCCAGGTCTTCCTTTGAAAAACTCATTTCAAACAACCCTTTATGCTTTCCAGAAATTCTACATCATTTCGGATCAATCATATGTCATTCACATACACTTATCAGAAATGTTGTAGTGCTCCCACTCACTTTATTGCAAATACAAGTTTCTAACAAACTTTGTATACCGAAAAACTTTGATCACTCCATCAAAGCATATATTCCGACTCCGAGATGCTTGCTCTAGTCCATAGAAGGATCGCTGGAGCTAGCATATCTTTTAGCATCCTTAGGATCGACAAAACCTTTCTGATTGTATCATATACAACCTTTCCTTACGAAAACTGGTAAGGAAACTTGTTTTGTCATCCATCTGCCAGATTTCATAAATGCAGCTAATGCTAACATGATTCCGACGGACTTAAGCATCGCTACGGGTGAGAAAATCTCATCGTAGTCAACTCCTTGAACTTGTGGAAAACTCTTCGCCACAAATCGAGCTTCATAGACGGTGACATTACCGTCCACGTTCGTCTTAGTCTTAAAGATCCATTTGTCTCAATGGCTTGCCGATCATAAGGCAAGT
Organism: Secale cereale; assembly: GCA_902687465.1. Taxonomy (NCBI): domain Eukaryota; kingdom Viridiplantae; phylum Streptophyta; class Magnoliopsida; order Poales; family Poaceae; genus Secale; species Secale cereale. Next base: position 330,924,599 of record LR738709.1, read on the forward strand.
TCACCAAAGTCCATACTTTGTTTTGATACATGGATCCTATCTCGGATTTATTGGCTGCTAACCATTTGTCGGAATATGGGCCCACCATCGCTTCTCCATAGTTCGTAGGTTCATTGTTGTCCAACAACATGACTTCTAAGACAGGATCACCGTACCACTCAGGAGTAGTACTTATCCTTGTCGACCTACGAGGATCGATAGCAACTTGATCTGGAGCTTTCATGATCACTATCATTAGTTTCCTCTTCAACTGTCGTAGGTTCCACAGAAACATCTTTCTGTGTTGCACTACTCTCCGGTTGAAGTGCGGGTTCGATAACCTCATCAAGTTCTATCTTCCTCCCACTCAATTCTTTCGAGAGAAACTCCTTCTCGAGAAAGGACCCGTTCTGAGTGACAAACATTTTGTCCTTGGATCTGAGATAGAAGGTATACCCAACCGTTACCAGTGGGTATCCCATGAAGATGTATTTGTCCGCTTTGGGTTCGAGCTTTTCCCGGCTGAAGCCGTAAGCATCGCAGCCCCAAACACTGAGAAACGACAACTTTGGTTTCTTGCCAAACCTTAGTTCATATGGCGTTGTCTCAACGGACTTAGATGGTGCCCTATATAAAGTGAATGCAGCTGTCTCTAATGCATAACCTCAAAATAATAGCGGTAGATCGGTAAGGTACACCATAGATCGCACCATATCTCATAAGGTTCGATTACGATGTCCGGACACACCATTACGCTGTGGTGTTCCAGGGTGCTTCAACTGCGAAACAATTCCACAATGTCTTAAGTGATTGCCAAACTCATAATTCAGAAAATATCCCCTTGATCAGATCGTAGGAACATGATCTTCTTGTTATGATGATTCTTAGTCTTCACTCTGAAATTGTTTGAACCTTTCAAACGTTTCATACTTTTGCTTCATTAAGTAAATATACCATATCTACTCAAATCGTTAGTGAAGATGAGAAAATAACGATATCCACCACACGCCTTAATTCTCATTGGATCACATACATCAGCATGTATGATTTCCAACAAGTCACTTACCCGTTTCATTGTACCTGAAAACGGGATCTCAGTCATCCTGCCCATGAGGCATGGCTCGCATGTGTCAAGCGATTCAAAATCAAGTGACTCCAAACGTCCATCAGCATGGAGTTTCTTCATGCATTTTATGCCAAAATGACCTAAGCGGCAGTGCCACAAGAAAGTGGTACTATCATTATTAACTCTACATCTTTTGGCATTAATATTATCATCATGTGTATTGCTATAATCGAGATTCAATAAACCATTGGGTGCATGACCATAAAGGTATTATTCATGTAAACAGAATAACCATTATTCTCTAACTTAAATGAATAACCGTATTGCAATGAACATGATCTAATCATATTCATGCTCAACGTAGACACCTGATAACATTTATCTAGGTTCAACACTAATCCCGAAAATAGAGGGAGCGTGCGATGGTGATCTTATCATCCTTGGAAACACTTCCAATACACATCGTCACCTCGCCCTTAGCTAGTCTCCGTTCAGTCCGTAGCTTTTGCTTCAAGTCACTAATAATAGCAACTGAACCTGTATCCAATACCCAGGTGCTACAAGGAGTACTAGTGAGGTACACATCAATAATACGTATATCAAATATACTTTGTTGAAGTTTCCAGCTATTCTTATCTACCATGTATTTGGGGTAGTTCCGCTACCATGTGACCGTTCCCCTTGCAATAGAAGCACTTAGTCTCGAGGTTTGGGTTCAACCATTGGGTTCCTTCATTAGAGCGACAACTGGTTTGCCATTCATGAAGTTTCCCTTCTAGCCCTTGCCCTTCTGAAACCAGTGGTCTTGTTAAACCATCAACACTTGATGCTCCTTCTTGATTTCTACTTTCGCGGTCTTAAGAACCGCTAATAGCTTCGGGATCATCTCCATCCTTTGCATGTCATAGTTCATCACGAAGTTCTAGTAGCTTGGTGATAGTGTCTAGAGAATTCTGTCAACCACTATCTCACTTGGAAGATTAACTCCCACTTGGTTCAAGTGATTTTAGCACCCAGACATTCTGAGCACATGCTCACTAGTTGAGCCATTCTCCTCCATCTTTTTGGCAAAAGAACTTGTCAGAGGTCTCATACCTCTCAACACGGGCATGAGCCTGAAATCCCAATTTCAGCTCTTAGAACATCTCATATGTTCTATGGCGTTCAAAACGTCATTGGAATCCCGATTCTAAGCTGTAAAGTATGGTGCACTGAACTATCAAGTAGTCATCACGACGTGTCTGTCAGGTGTTCACAACATCCACAGACAACGTTGTAGGGGTTTGCACATCGAGCGGTGCATCAAAGACGTAAGCTTTCTGTGCAACAGTGAGGACACTCCTCGGACTACGGACCCAGTCCGCATCATTGCTTACAATATCTTTCAACTTAGTCTTTCTCTAGGATCGTATTAAACAGGGAGCTACAACGCAGTTATTGGTCTACAACATAATTTGCGAAGACAACTTAGACTATTGTTCATGACAATGAAGTTCATCTGATGAACTCCCACTCAGATAGACATCTCTCTAGTCATCTAAGTGATACATGATCCGAATCGACTAGGCCGTGTCCGATCATCACGTGAGACGGACTAGTCATCAACGGTGAACATCTTCATGTTGATCGTATCTTCTATACGACTCATGTTCGACCTTTCGGTCTTCCGTGTTCCGAGGCCATGTCTGTACATGCTAGGCTCGTCAAGTCAACCCTAAGTGTATCGCGTGTGTAAATCTGTCTTACACCCGTTGTATGCGAACGTTAGAACCTATCACACCCGATCATCACGTGGTGCTTCGGAACAACGAACCTTAGCAACGGTGCACAGTTAGGGGGAACACTATTCTTGAGATTTTAGTGAGAGATCATCTTATTCACTACCGTCGTTCTAAGCAAATAAGATGTAAAACATGATAAACATCACATGCAATCAAATAGTGACATGATATGGCCAATATCATTTTGCTCCTTTTGATCTTCATCTTCGGGGCTCCATGATCATCATTGTCACCGGCATGACACCATGATCTCCATCATCATGATCTCCATGAAGTCGTCTCGCCAAACATTACTTCTACTACTATGGCTAACGTTTAGCAATAAAGTAAAGTAATTACATGGCGTTATTCAGTGACATGCAGGTCATACAATAAATAAGACAACTCCTATGGCTCCTGCCGGTTGTCATTCTCATCGACATGCAAGTCGTGATTCCTATTACAAGAACATGATCAATCTCATACATCACATATATATCATTCATCACATCCTTTTGGCCATATCACATCACACGGCACATGCTGCAAGAACAAGTTAGACGTCCTCTAATTGTTGTTGCAAGTTTTTACGTGGCTGCTATAGGTTTCTAGCAAGAACGTTTCTTACCTACGCCAAAACCACAACGTGATATGCCAATTTCTATTTACCCTTCATAAGGACCCTTTTCATCGAATCCGATCCGACTAAAGTGGGAGAGACAGACACCCGCTAGCCACCTTATGCAACTAGTGCATGTCAGTCGGTGGAACCTGTCTCACATAAGAGTACGTGTAAGGTCGGTCCGGGCCGCTTCATCCCACGATGCCGCCGAATCAAGATAAGACTAGTAACGGCAAGTAAATTGACATGATCTACGCCCACAACTACTTTGTGTTCTACTCGTGCAAGATACTACGCATAGACCTAGCTCATGATGCCACTGTTGGGGATCGTAGCAGAAAATCAAAATTTTTCTTACGCGTCACCAAGATCTATCTATGGAGTAATCTAGCAACGAGCATAAAGGAGAGTGAGTGCATCTACATACCCTTGTAGATTGCGAGCGGAAGCGTTCAAGAGAACGGGGATGATGGAGTCGTACTCGTCGTGATCCAAATCACCGATGATCCTAGCGCCGAATGGACGGCACCTCCGTGTTCAACACACGTACGGAGCGGGGACGTCTCCTCCTTCTTGATCCAGCAAGGGGGGGAGGAGAGGTTGATGGAGATCCAGCAGCACGACGGCGTGGTGGTGGAAGTAGCGGGATTCCAGCAGGGCTTCGCCAAGCGCTGCAGGAGGAGGGAGATGTGTCACGGGAGGGAGAGGGAGGCGCCAGGGCTTCGGGTGCTGCTCCCATGCGCCTCCCCACTATATATAGGGGTGGAGGGGGCTGGTTTCTTGCCCTCCAAGTCCATTGGGGCGTTGGCAAAGGTGGGGGAAAGAAATCCCATCATTTCCTTTCCCCACCGATTGTTATCCCCCCTTTTTAGGGATCTTGATCTTATCCCTTCGGGATATGATCTTATTCCTTCTAAGGGGGGATCTTGGTGCGCCTTGACCAGGGGTGTGGGGCCTTGCCCCCACTACCCACGTTCATGTGGGTCCCCCCATGCAGGTGGGCCCCACTTCGGAACCTTCTAGAACCTTCCCGGTACAATACCGAAAAATCCCGAACATTTTCCGGTGGCCAAAATAGGACTTCATATATATGAATCTTTACCTCCGGACCATTCCGGAACTCCTCGTGACGTCCGGGATCTCATCCGGGACTCCGAACAACTTTCGGGTTTCCGCATACTTATATCTCTACAACCCTAGCGTCACCGAACCTTAAGTGTGTAGACCCTACGGGTTCGGGAGACACGCAGACATGACCGAGACGACTCTCCGGTCAATAACCAACAGCGGGATCTGGATACCCATGTTGGCTCCCACATGTTCCACGATGATCTCATCGGATGAACCACGATGTCAAGGATTCAATCAATCCCGTATACGATTCCCTTTGTCTATCAGTATAGCACTTGCCCGAGATTCGATCGTCGGTATACCGATACCTTGCTCAATCTCATTACCGGCAAGTCTCTTTACTCGTTCCGTAACACATCATCCCGTGATCAACTCCTTGATCACATATTGTGCACATTATGATGATGTCCTACCGAGTGGGCCCAGAGATACCTCTCCGTCATACGGAGTGACAAATCCCAGTCTCGATTCGTGCCAACCCAACAGACACTTTCGGAGATACGTGTAGTGCACCTTTATAGCCACCCAGTTACGTTGTGACGTTTGGTACACCCAAAGCATTCCTACGGTATCCGGGAGTTGCACAATCTCATGGTCTAAGGAAAAGATACTTGACATATAGAAAAGCTTTAGCATACGAACTACACGATCTGTGCTAGGCTTAGGATTGGGTCTTGTCCATCACATCATTCTCCTAATGATGTGATCCCGTTATCAACGACATCCAATGTCCATGGTCAGGAAACCGTAACCATCTATTGATCAACGAGCTAGTCATCTAGAGGCTTACTAGGGACATGGTGTTTGTCTATGTATCCACACATGTATCTGAGTTTCCTATCAATACAATTCTAGCATGGATAATAAACGATTATCGTGAACAAGGAAATATAATAATAACCAATTTATTATTGCCTCTAGGGCATATTTCCAACACGTATATAAAGGAGCAAGGGGGGAGGCTGTCCGGCCCTTCTATGGTGCGGCTAGGGGTGCAATCCTACTAGGAATAGGATTGCAATCCTATTCCTAGTAGGAACTACCAAAGAAGGAAGAGAGGGAAAGGAAAAGAGGGAGAGGTGGCGCCCCCCAATCCTAGTCCAACTAGGAACCCTAGGTGGGGCGCCGGCCAGCCCCTATGGGCTGCCTCTCTCTTTTCCATAAGGCCCACTATGGACCATCCCCCTTCGTAGGGGGTTTCGGTAACCCCCTCCGGCAATCCCGTTAAATCCGAAACTTTTCCGGAATACTTCCGGTGTCCGAATATAGTCGTCCAATATATCAATCTTTATGTCTCGGACATTCCGAGACTCCTCGTCATGTCCGTGATCTCATCCGGGACTCCGAACTACCTTCGGTACATCAAAACTCATAAACTCATAATACCGATCGTCATCAAACGTTAAGCGTGCGGACCCTACGGGTTCGAGAACTATGTAGACATGACCGAGACTCATCTCCGGTCAATAACCAATAGCGGAACCTGGATGTTCATATTGGCTCCTACATATTCTACGAAGATCTTTTATCGGTCAGAACCGCATAACAACATACGTTGTTCCTTTTGTCATCGGTATGTTACTTGCCCGAGATTCGATCGTCGGTATCTCCATACCTAGTTCAATCTCGTTACCAGCAAGTCTCTTTACTCGTTCCGTAACACATCATCTCGTGACTAACTCATTAGTCTTTTGCTTGCAAGGCTTATTATGATGTGTGTTACCGAGAGGGCCCAGAGATACCTCTCCGACACTCGGAGTGACAAATCCTAATCTTGATCTATGCCAACACCACGAATACTTTCGGAGTCATCTGTAGAGCATCTTTATGATCACCCAGTTACGTTGTGACGTTTGATAGCTCACAAGGTGTTCCTACGGTATTCGGGAGTTGCATAATCTCATAGTCATAGGAACATGTATAAGTCATGAAGAAAGCAATAGCAGTAAAACTAAACGATCATAGTGCTATGCTAACGGATGGGTCTTGTCCATCACATCATTCTCCTAATGATGTGATCCCGTTGATCAAATGACAACTCATGTCTATGGTTAGGAAACATAACCATCTTTGATCAATGAGCTAGTCTAGTAGAGGCATACTAGGGACACTCTGTTTTGTCTATGTATTCACACATGTACTAAGTTTCCGGTTAATACAATTCTAGCATGAATAATAAACATTTATCATGATATAAGGAAATATAAATAACAACTTTATTATTGCCTCTAGGGCATATTTCCTTCAGTCTCCCACTTGCACTAGAGTCAATAATCTAGCTCACATCGCCATGTGATTTAATACCGATAGTTCACATCGTTATGTGAATAACACCCATAGTTCACATCGCCATGTGACCAACACCCAAAGGGTTTACTAGAGTCAATAATCTAGTTCACATTGCTATGTGATTAATACCCAAGAGTAATAAGGTGTGATCATGTTTTGCTTGTGAGAGAAGTTTAGTCAACGGGTCTGTCACATTCAGATCTGTATGTATTTTTGCAAATTTCTATGTCTACAATGCTCTGCATAGAGCTACTCTAGCTAATTGCTCCCACTTTCAATACGCATCCAGATTGATACTTAGAGTCATCTGGATTTAGTGTCAAAGCTTGCATCGGCGTAACCCTTTACGACGAACTCTTTATCACCTCCATAATCGAGAAACATTTCCTTAGTCATCCAGTTACTAAGGATAATTTTGACCGCTGTACAGTGATCTACTCCTGGATCACTATTGTACCCCCTTGACAAACTCATGGCAAGGTACACAACATGTTTGGTACACAGCATGGCATACTTTATAGAACCTATGGCTGAGGCATAGGGAATGACTTTCATTCTCTCTATATTTTTCTGCTGTGGTCTGGCTTTGAGTCTTACTCAACTTCACACCTTACAAGTCAGGCAAGAACTCCTTCTTTGACTGATCCATTTTGAACTACTTCAAAATCTTATCAAGGTATGTACTTATCGAAAGTCTTATCAAGCGTCTTGATCTATCTCTATAGATCTTGATGCCCAATATGTAAGCAGCTTCACCAAGGTCTTTCTTTGAAAAACTCCTTTCAAACACTCCTTCATGCTTTCTAGAAAATTCTACATCATTTCTGATCGACAATATGTCATTCACATATACTTATCAGAAAGGTTGTAGTGCTCCCACTCACTTCTTGTAAATACAGGCTTCACCGCAAGTCTGTATAAATCTATATGCTTTGATCAACTTATCAAAGCGTATATTCCAACTCTGAGATGCTTGCACCAGTCCATAGATGGATCGCTGGAGCTTGCACATTTTGTTAGCACCTTTAGGATTGACAAAACCTTCTGGTTGCATCTTATACAAGTCTTCTTTAATAAATCCATTAAAGAATGCAGTTTCGTTATCCATTTGCCAGATTTCATAAAATGTGGCAATTTCTAACATGATTCGGACAGACTTAAGCATCGCTACAGGTGAGAAAATCTCATCGTAGTCAACACCTTGAACTTGTCGAAAACCTTTCGCAACAAGTCGAGCTTTGTAAACAGTAACATTACCGTCTGCGTCGGTCTTCCTCTTGAAGATCCATTTATTTTCGATGGCCTGCCGATCATCGGGCAAGTCAACCAAAGTCCACACTTTGTTCTCATACATGGATCCCATCTCAGATTTCATGGCCTCAAGCCATTTTGTGGAATCTGGGCTCATCATCGCTTCCTCATAGTTCGTAGGTTCATCATGGTCTAGTAACATGATTTCCAGAACTGGGTTGCCGTACCACTCTGGTGCGGAACGTACTCTGGTTGATCTACGACGTTCAGTAGAAACTTGATCCGAAGTTTCATGATCATCATCATTAACTTCCTCACTGATCGGTGTAGGAATCACTGGAACAATTTTCTGTGATGTACTACTTTCCAATTCGGGAGAAGGTACTATTACCTCATCAAGTTCTACTTTCCTCCCACTCACTTCTTTTGAGAGAAACTCCTTCTCTAGAAAGGATCCATTCTTAGCAACGAATATCTTGCCTTCGGATCTGTGATAGAAGGTGTACCCAACTGTCTCTTTTGGGTATCCTATGAAGACACATTTCTCCGACTTGGGTTCGAGCTTATCAGGTTGAAGATTTTTCACATAAGCATCCCAGCCCCAAACTTTAAGAAACGACAACTTTGGATTCTTGCCAAACCATAGTTCATAAGGTGTCGTATCAACGGATTTAGATGGTGCCCTATTTAACGTGAATGCAGCTGTCTCTAAAGCATAACCCCAAAACGATAGTGGTAAATCGGTAAGAGACATCATAGATCGTACCATATCCAATAAAGTACGGTTACGACGTTCGGACACACCATTACGCTGTGGTGTTCCGGGTGGCGTGAGTTGTGAAACTATTCCACATTGTTTCAAATGAAGACCAAACTCGTAACTCAAATATTCTCCTCCACGATCAGATCATAGAAACTTTATTTTCTTGTTACGATGATTCTCTACTTCACTCTGAAATTCTTTGAACTTTTCAAATGTTTCAGACTTGTGCTTCATTAAGTAGATATACCCATATCTGCTCAAATCATCAGTGAAGGTCAGAAAATAACGATACCCGCCGCGAGCTTCAACACTCATTGGTCCACATACATCAGTATGTATGATTTCCAACAAATCTGTTGCTCGCTCCATAGTTCCGGAGAATGGAGTTTTAGTCATCTTGCCCATGAGGCATGGTTCGCAAGCACCAAGTGATTCATAATCAAGTGATTCCAAAAGTCCATCACTATGGAGTTTCTTCATGCGCTTTACACCAATATGACCTAAACGGCAGTGCCACAAATAAGTTGCACTATCATTATTAACCTTGCATCTTTTGGCTTCAATATTATGAATATGTGTATCACACGATCGAGATCCAACAAACCATTTTCATTGGGTGTATGACCATAGAAGGTTTTATTCATGTAAACAGAACAACAATTATTCTCTAACTTACATGAATAACTGTATTGCAATAAACATGATCAAATCATATTCATGCTCAACACAAACACCAAAAAACACTTATTTAGGTTCAACACTAATCCCGAAAGTATAGGGAGTGTGCGATGATGATCATATCAATCTTGGAACTACTTCCAATACACATCGTCACTTCATCCTTTAACTAGTTTATGTTCATTATGCAACTCCCATTTCGAGTTACTACTCTTTAGCAACTAAACCAGTATCAAATACCGAGGGGTTGCTATGAACACTAGTAAAATACACATAAATAATCTATATATCAAATATACCTTTGTTCACTTTGCCATCCTTCTTATCCGCCAAGTATCTAGGGCAGTTCCACTTCCAGTGACCATTTCCTTTGCAGTAGAAGCACTTGTTTCAGGCTTGAGTTTAGCTTTGGGTTTCTTCACGGGAGTGACAACTTGCTTGTCATTCTTCTTGAAGTTCCCCTTCTATCCCTTTGCCCTTTACTTGAAACAAGTGGTCTTGTTAACCATCAACACTTGATGCTCTTTCTTGATTTCTACCTTCGCCGATTTCAGCATCGCGAAGAGCTCGGGAATTACTTTCGTCATCCCTTGCATATTATAGTTCATCACGAAGTTCTACTAACTTGGTGATAGTGACTAGAGAACTTTGTCAATTACTATCTTATCTGGAAGATTAACTCCCACTTGATTCAAGTAATTGTAGTACCCAGACAATCTGAGCACATGCTCACTGTTGAGCTATTCTCCTCCATCTTGTAGGCAAAGTACTGTCAGAGGTCTTATACCTCTCGACACGGGTATGAGTATGAAATACTAATTTCAACTCTTGGAACATCTTATATGCTCCGTGATGTTCAAAACGTTTTTGAAGTCCCGGTTCTAAGCCGTAAAGCATGGTGCACTAAACTATCAAGCAGTCATCATACCGAGCTTTTGTCAAAACGTTCATAACGTCTACATCTGCTCCTGCAATAGGTCTGTCACCTAGCGGTGCATTAAGGACATAATTCTTCTGTGCAGCAATGAGGATAATCCTCAGATCACGGAACAATTCCGCATCATTGCTACTAACATCTTTCAACTTGGTTTTCTCTAGGAACATATAAAAAAAATAAACGTGGAGCAACATCGCGAGCTATTGATCTACAACATAGATATGCTAATACTACCAGGACTAAGTTCATGATAAATTAAAGTTCAATTTAATCATATTACTTAAGAACTCCCACTTAGATAGACATCCCTCTAGTCATCTAAATGATCACGTGATCCAAATCAACTAAACCATGTCCGATCATCACGTGAGATGGAGTAGTTTCAATGGTGAACATCTTATGTTGATCATATCTACTATATGATTCACGCTCGACCTTTCGGTCTCCAGTGTTCCGAGGCCATATCTGCATATGCTAGGCTCGTCAAGTTTAACCCGAGTATTCTGCGTGTGCAAAAACTGGCTTACACCCGTTGTATTTGAACGTAAAGCTTATCACACCCGATCATCACGTGGTGTCTCGGCACGACGAACTTTCGCAACGGTGCATACTCAGGGAGAACACTTATACCTTGAAATTTAGTAAGGGATCATCTTATAATGCTACCGTCGAACTAAGCAAAATAAGAAGCATAATAAGATAAACATCACATGCAATCAAAATATGTGACATGATATGGCCATCATCATCTTGTGCTTTTGATCTCCATCTCCAAAGCACTGTCATGATCACCTTCGTCACCGGCGCGACACCTTGATCTCCATTGTAGCATCGTTGTCGTCTCGCCAACTATTGCTTCTACGACTATCGCTACCGCTTAGTGATAAAGTAAAGCAATTACATGGCGATTGCATTTCATACAATAAAGCGACAACCATATGGCTCCTGCCAGTTGCCGATAACTTTACAAAACATGATCATCTCATACAAAACCGTATATCTCATCATGTCTTGACCATATCACATCACAACATGCCCTGCAAAAACAAGTTAGACGTCCTCTACTTTGTTGTTGCAAGTTTTACGTGGGTGCTACGGGCTTAGCAAGAACCGTTCTTACCTACGCATACAAAACCACAACGATGTTTCGTCAAGTATGTGCTGTTTTAACCTTCACAAGGACCGGGCGTAGCACACCTGATTCAGCTAAAGTGAGAGAGACAGACACCCGCCAGTCACCTTTAAGCAACGAGTGCTCGTAACGGTGAAACCAGTCTCGCGTATGCTTACGCGTAATGTCGGTCCGGGCCGCTTCATCTCACAATACCGCCGAAGCAAAGTATGACATGCTGGTAAGCAGTATGACTAGTATCGCCCACAACTCATTGTGTTCTACTCGTGCATATCATCTACGCATAGACCTGGCTCATGATGCCACTGTTGGGGAACGTAGTATTTTTAAAATTTTCCTACGATCACGCAAGATCTATCTACTAGATGCATAACAACGAGAGGGGAGAGTGTGTCTACGTACCCTCGTAGACCGGGAGCGGAAGCCTCAAGTGACGCGGTTGATGTTGTCGAACTTCTTCGCGATCCAACCGATCAAGCACCGAACGTACGGCACCTCCGCGTTTAGCACACGTTCAGCTTGATGACGTCCCACGAGCTCTTGATCCAGTTGAGCTTCACGGGAGAGTTTCGTCAGCACGACGGCATGGTGACGGATATGATGTATTCACCGGCGCAGGGCTTCACCTAAGCTCCGCGACGGTATGACCGAGGTGTGTTTCTGTGGAGGGGGGCACTGCACACGGCTAAAACAATTCAACTTGTGTGTCTTTGGGTGCCCCCCTGCCCCCGTATATAAAGGATCAAGGGGGGAGGCTGGCCGGCCCTTCTATGGTGCGGCTAGGGGTGCAATCCTACTAGGAATAGGATTGCAATCCTATTCCTAGTAGGAACTACCAAAGAAGGAAGAGAGGGAAAGGAAAAGAGGGAGAGGTGGCGCCCCCCAATCCTAGTCCAACTAGGAACCCTAGGTGGGGCGCCGGCCAGCCCCTATGGGCTGCCTCTCTCTTTTCCATAAGGCCCACTATGGACCATCCCCCTTCGTAGGGGGTTCCAGTAACCCCCTCCGGCAATCCCGTTAAATCCGAAACTTTTCCGGAATACTTCCGGTGTCCGAATATTGTCGTCCAATATATCAATCTTTATGTCTCGGACATTCCGAGACTCCTTGTCATGTCCGTGATCTCATCCGGGACTCCGAACTACCTTCGGTACATCAAAACTCATAAACTCATAATACCGATCGTCATCAAACGTTAAGCGTGCGGACCCTACGGGTTCGAGAACTATGTAGACATGACCGAGACTCATCTCCGGTCAATAACCAATAGCGGAACCTGGATGTTCATATTGGCTCCTACATATTCTACGAAGATCTTTTATCGGTCAGAACCGCATAACAACATACGTTGTTCCTTTTGTCATCGGTATGTTACTTGCCCGAGATTCGATCGTCGGTATCTCCATACCTAGTTCAATCTCGTTACCGGCAAGTCTCTTTACTCGTTCCGTAACACATCATCTCGTGACTAACTCATTAGTCTTTTGCTTGCAAGGCTTATTATGATGTGTGTTACCGAGAGGGCCCAGAGATACCTCTCCGACACTCGGAGTGACAAATCCTAATCTTGATCTATGCCAACACCACGAATACTTTCGGAGTCACCTGTAGAGCATCTTTATGATCACCCAGTTACGTTGTGACGTTTGATAGCACACAAGGTGTTCCTACGGTATTCGGGAGTTGCATAATCTCATAGTCATAGGAACATGTATAAGTCATGAAGAAAGCAATAGCAGTAAAACTAAACGATCATAGTGCTATGCTAATGGATGGGTCTTGTCCATCACATCATTCTCCTAATGATGTGATCCCGTTGATCAAATGACAACTCATGTCTATGGTTAGGAAACATAACCATCTTTGATCAATGAGCTAGTCTAGTAGAGGCATACTAGGGACACTCTGTTTTGTCTATGTATTCACACATGTACTAAGTTTCCGGTTAATACAATTCTAGCATGAATAATAAACATTTATCATGATATAAGGAAATATAAATAACAACTTTATTATTGCCTCTAGGGCATATTTCCTTCAAATAGCGGATGTGATCAATGATGGTAATATGGACCGGGGTCCCATGATGTTCACTAGTGATGTCTCTCTCCCAAAAGACGATAAAACAGCTATGTGAGGTAAACGAATTACAGCTGGGCAATTGACAGAATTATGTGCGCAAACCAATGCTAACTATGTTACAAGAAAGGTAGAGGTTCAAAGCATGGGCGGTACGCCAAGGCAAGTAGACCGAAATCCATCTGCATCTACTACTAATCATCCACCTTGAGATATCTATCCAGAACATCTCGTTGGTATTAAGTTGCGAGTCCCACCCATAGTGTAAACTCAAAGCAACAGACAACTGCATTAAAAGAACTTTGCGTAAAGTAAACAATCCTTGCACCCACGGGCACAAGCACCGTTGTTTTCCCCCTTGTGGCAACAGCACATCCCCTAGACTCATGTTTCTGTCACTCAAGCTAGTCATCGAGGGGCATGAACCCACAATCAAGCATAACGTTCCCTCTTGGAGTCACTACCTACTACTTGGCCAAAGCAATAAATAACAACGGGGAACATGCAAGAATTACTTACGAACATAAATATAAAAGAGGTAGATCAAATATATTACTCAAACACAATCTGAACATAATCTCACAATCCATCGGATCCCAGCAAACTCATCATAGCAACAGCATAAGGATTACATATGTGCCTCGATCATGTAGGGCAGCTCACGAGGACTAATTAGTGAAGCACAAGAACGGGAGGAGAACATCACATAGCTACTGGTCATGGACCCATGGTCCAAGGGAGACTACTCACAACTCATCCGGGAGGCGTCCATGGTGGTGGAGAAGCTCCCGGTGGTGATCCTCCCCTCCGGCAGGGTGCCGGGAAGAGTTCTCTTGGTGCTCCCGATCTTGGAAGCGGCGGCGGCGGCGGAACATAGATGAGATCGCGAAAAAGGGTTCCCGTCTTGAGGGTTTCGGGACACGATATAAATATATGCCAAAGGGGGGCATCAACGGAGGCTCGGGGGGCCCAGGCGCCCCCCCGGCGCAGCCAGGGGGGCCGCGCCACCAGGGCGCCTGGAGCCCTGGTGGCCCCCCTCCGGCAGTACTTTGGCTGCTGGGAAGCTTCTGGAACGCTGATTTTTTATATAATTTTTCCGGGATTTTTCTGGCAGTTCTCGTAATGGGAAAACTTGAAATACAAAAACAGCAGAAAACAGAAGCTGGCACTGGGGTGCACTAAGTTAATAGGTTAGTCCAAATATGATCGAAAGTGTATGGAAGTGTATAAATATCATAGCAATATCACCCAAAAGAGGCATGGAGCAAGCATAAATTATAGATACGTTTTGGACGTATCAGTCGCTCTTCACTCGGAGTAGAATGTTTATAACTTAGGCGATTCCAAGCTATGTTGTACTTGTGGCAGAGTTCGGAGGTCCGAACCGCTTTGTACTTGTGGCGTAGCTCGGAGGACCGCAGCTAAGCCCCCCGAGTGAGAGGGTTGCTCTTCACTCGGAGTAGATAGTTGTAACTTAGGCGAATCACGGGGTCACAGCTAAGCCCCCGAGTGAGAGGGTCGATCTTCACTCGGAGTAGAATGTTTATAACTCAGGAGATTCCGAGCTACGTTGTACTTGTGGCGGAGTTCGGAGGACCGAACCGCTTTGTACTTGTGGCTTAGCTCGGAGGACCGCAGCTAAGCCCCCGAGTGAGAGAGTTGCTCTTCACTCGGAGTAGATAGTTGTAACTTAGGCGAGTCAGGGGGTCGCAGCTAAGCCCCCGAGTGAGAGGGTCGCTCTTC
>LR738709.1:330940200-330959785 GCA_902687465.1 Secale cereale
TGCTCTTCACTCGGAGTAGATAGTTGTAACTTAGGCAAGTCACGGAGTCACGGCTAAGCCCCCGAGTGAGAGGGTCGCTCTTCACTCGGAGTAGAATGTTTATGACTTAGGCGATTCCGAGCTACGTTGTACTTGTGGCGGAGTTCGGAGGACCGAACCGCTTTGTACTTGTGGCGTAGCTCGGAGGACCGCAGCTAAGCCCCCGAGTGAGAGGGTTGCTCTTCACTCGGAGTAGATAGTTGTAACTTAGGCGAGTCACGGGGTCGCAGCTAAGCCCCCGAGTGAGAGGGTCGCTCTTCACTCGGAGTAGAATGTTCATAACTTAGGCGATTCCAAGCTACGTTGTACTTGTGGCGGAGTTCGGAGGACCGAACCGCTTTGTACTTGTGACGCAGCTTGGAGGATCGCAGCTAAGCACCCACTGGGGGATTTAGAGGACACCAATCGTTAGGGAATCATTGCTATCCTGTCTTTGAAACAAATTGGGGAACCTTTATTACAACTCGATCATCGAGAGTTTCAAGTGAAAAAACGGCGGAGTAGGTCCGCATTCCACGAATGAGGTTCGTCTTTCTTCTGGGCTACATTGTAGAGGTGGTAAGCTCCGTTGCGCAGCACCTTTGTGATGATGAACGGGCCTTCCCAGGCTGGGGCGAGCTTGTGCGGACGTTTCGATGCACTCGGAGGACCAGGTCTCCTTCCTGGAACGCTCGACTTCTTACGTTGCGAGCGTGGAATCGACGCAGGTCCTGTTGGTAGATGGTCGATCGGATCAGGGCCATCTCTCTTTCCTCTTCCAAAAGGTCGACTGCATCTTGACGAGCTTGCTCTGCCTCAGCTTCGGAGAAGAGTTCTACTCTGGGGGCGTTGTGTAATAAGTCGCTCGGTAATACAGCTTCGGCCCCATAGACCAGAAAGAAAGGGGTACGACCAGTCGACCGATTCGGAGTTGTCCTCAGACCCCACAGGACAGAGGGCAGCTCAGTTACCCAAGCCCCGGCGGCATGCTTAAGGTCGCGCATGAGCCGTGGCTTTAAGCCTTGGAGAATCAGCCCATTTGCTCTTTCTGCTTGTCCATTCGACTGTGGGTGTGCCATGGAGGCGTAGTCGACTCGCGTCCCTTGGGAAGTACAGAAAGTTCTGAATTCATCCGAGTCGAAGTTGGAGCCGTTGTCTGTGATGATGCTGTGAGGGACCCCATATCTGAATATTAGTTCCTTAATGAAGCTGATGGCGGTGCTCGACTCGAGGTTCTTGATGGGCTTGGCCTCAATCCACTTGGAGAACTTGTCGACTGCCACCAGAAGGTGAGTGAATCCGCTCCTTCCTGTCCTGAAGGGGCCGACCATATCTAAGCCCCAAACAGCGAAGGGCCAGACTAGCGGGATGGTTTTGAGGGCGGATGCTGGCTTGTGCGACATGTTGGAGTAGAACTGGCACCCTGCGCATTTATCCACAATATCCTTGGCCATCTCGTTGGCGCGGGGCCAGTAAAATCCGGCTCGGTATGCTTTGGCCACGACAGTCCGAGAGGAAGCGTGGTGGCCGCAAGTCCCCGAGTGGATTTCATCCAAGATCAGTCGACCTTCGTCAGGATCGATGCAGCGCTGGGCGACTCTAGTGACGCTTTCTCTGTAGAGCTGACCTTGAATGACTGTGAATGCTTTGGATCGGCGGACGATCTGGCGCGCTTCTTCTTCATCTTCTGGGAGTTCTTGTGTGAGCAGATATGATATATATGGCACAGTCCAATCAGGGGTGATCACTAGGAACCCCATGATCAAGTCGACCACGACAGGCACTTCGACCTCAGTCGGATCGGTCGCACTGACTGGCTGCGGGGGCTCTTCCGTGAAGGGGTCTTCCTTGACAGACGGAGTGTGCAGATGCTCTAGGAACACGTTCTTGGGTATGGACCTCCGAGTCGACCCAATTTTTGCGAGATCGTCGGCTAGCTAATTCTTTGCTCTGGGCACATGATGGAGCTCTAAGCCTTCGAACTTCCTTTCAAGCTTTCGTACTGCACTGCAATAACTGGTCATCGCCG
Source organism: Secale cereale (assembly GCA_902687465.1). Lineage (NCBI taxonomy): Eukaryota > Viridiplantae > Streptophyta > Magnoliopsida > Poales > Poaceae > Secale > Secale cereale. Next base: position 330,942,248 of record LR738709.1, read on the forward strand.
GGCTCCTGACGTCCCATTCTTTCATTACTTGGTTCACCACTAGGTCGGAATCACCATAGACCATCAGGCGACGGACGCCAAGTGAGATGGCCATGCGCAACCCATACAAAAGTGCTTCGTATTCAGCCTCGTTGTTTGATGAATCAAAATTGATCTGAAGGACGTAGCTGGGCTTGTCACCCCTGGGAGAGATCAGGACCACGCCTGCACCGGATCCGTTCAGCATTTTGGACCCATCGAAGAACATAGACCAATGGTCCGACTGGACTTGAGTCGGAAGCTCTTGTTCTATCCACTCAGCCACAAAATGCGCTATGGCCCGAGACTTGATGGCTTTCTTCGCTTCGAACTTGATATCTAACGGAAGAAGTTCAATCGCCCATTTTTCCACTCGACCGGTTGCATCTCGGTTGTTTAGTATCTCTGATAATGGGGCGTCGCTGACGACTGATATTGAGTGATCCGAGAAATAATGGGCAACCTTTTTTGCAGTCAAGTAAATCCCGTACACAAGCTTTTGGTAATGTGGATACCTTTGCTTGGAGGGAGTCAAAACTTCGGATATATAATAGACTGGGCGTTGGACCTTGTATGACTTGCCCTCTTCTTCCCGCTCGACCGTGAGTACTGTACTGACGACTTGTCCGGTGGCAGCAATGTACAGCAGAAGAGGCTCTCCGCTGACTGGGGCAGTGAGCACCGGCTGGGTGGAGTTCCTCAAACGTTGCTTCGGCTTCGGGATTCCACTCGAACTTGTTGGATTTCTTCATGAGTCGGTAGAGAGGCAGTGCCTTCTCCCCAAGACGAGAAATGAATCGACTCAATGCGGCCAAGCAACCAGTAAGCTTCTGGACGTCGTGTATACGCTCGGGGCGTTTCATTCGGAGGATGGCGCCGACCTTCTCTGGGTTGGCGTCGATTCCTCGTTCGGAAACGAGGAAACCGAGCAACTTGCCACCAGGAACTCCGAATGTACACTTTGACGGGTTGAGCTTCTGAGGTTCGCGAATGTCTCAGCGAGGTCAGTCAGTAGGTCGAAACCTTTCAGTGACTTGACCATGATGTCGTCCATGTACGCCTCGACGTTCCGACTGATTTGCTTTATTAAGCACTTCTGGATCATGCGCATGAAGGTGGGGCCGGCATTTTTGAGGCCGAAAGGCATGGTGACATAGCAAAAACACCCGAAAGGGGTGATGAAAGCTGTCTTTATTTCATCAGGCCCATACAGACAGATCTGATGGTATCCGGAATATGCGTCCAGGAAGGACAAACGCTCACATCCCGCAGTCGAGTCGACTATTTGATCGATGTGGGGAAGAGGAAAATGATCTTTCGGGCAGGCCCGATTGATGTGCTTGAAATCGATGCACATGCGGAGAGACTTGTCCTTCTTGGGGACCATGACGACGTTGGCGAGCCACTCGGAGTGGTATATCTCGCGGATGAACTCTGCTGCTAGGAGTCGAGCCACTTCTTCGCCAATCGCCTTTCGCTTCTCCGCAGCGGATCGACGGAGATGTTCCTTCACAGGTTTCACCTTCGGGTTGACTCACAAATGGTGCTCAGCCAGCCCCCTGGGCACACCTGGCATGTCTGATGGTTTCCATGCGAAGATGTCCTAGTTCTCACGGAGGAACTAGATGAGCGCTTCTTCCTATTTGCTGTCGAGGGTGGTGGAGATGTGGGTCGGTGCTGCATTGGGGTCGATGGGGTGGATGTGTACGGGTTTTGTGTCCCCAGCCGACTGAAAAGCTGACTCGGAAGCCGGCTTCTTTGCCCTTAGCAGGTCGCCTGGATCCACTAGCTTCTGGTACTCCTCCATCTCTACTGCTGCCATATGCTCGTCGGTGATCTTCGAGCCTTTCTGGAAGCATTCTTCCGCTTTCTGCCGGTTCCCAGTGATCGTTATGACACCGTTGGGTCCCGGCATCTTCAGCTTGAGGTAGACGTAACATGGTCGAGGCATGAACCTGGCGTACGCTGGCCTACCCAGGATGGCGTGATAGGCGCTATTAAAGTCCACCACTTCGAACGTCAGCTTCTCTTTTCGGTAGTTCTTGGACTCACCAAAGACGACGTCGAGTGAGATCTGACCAAGTGAGTCGGCCTTCTTCCCGGGGATTACCCCATGGAACCTCATGTTACTTTCCCTTAGCTTGGACATCGGAATGCCCATATCCCGGAGGGTTGCTGCATACAGGATATTCAGGCAAGTGCCTTCGACCACTGAGTTGACCACCAACGCCTGCCACCCAGGGGTGGCGATGTGCGCTGGATGATCGGACTGGTCAAATGTGATGGCGGTCTTCGACCATTTCAGGAACGTGGGGGTCGCTGGAGCAACCATGTTCACTTCTCTGTTGATGATCTTCAGTCGACTCTTGCTCTCGACGTCTGCGAAAATCACGAAGGTGGAGTTGACGTGGGGGTATCCTCCGTCCCCTTCCTTGTCTTCGGACTCTTGTGATTCCTTCTCTTTCTCAGTAGACTGGTCCTTCTGGAAACTCTGGATCAAGAGTCGACACTGTCGAGTGGTGTGCTTGGGATACACCAAGTTTCCCTCTTCGTCCTTCTTTGTGTGTATGGGACACGGCTGGTCGAGCATATCATCTCCAGCCTGACCCTTTCCTTTCTTGGGGGCCCGGGAGCCTTTGGACTTTCCTTTGCCTTTCCCTTGGTTGACCACTGCGGCCTCTCCTTGAGCAGCTGGGTCGGCCTTACGCTTGTTCTTCCGATTGTGATTCTGGTCGTCCTCCCGACTGGTTCCTTGCCGCTACGGAGCCGATCGGCCTCTTCGCCATTGGCATACCGACTGGCAATTTCCATCATTCGCGACAGGGACATGTCGCATGTTCGCCCAAACTTCAGATTCAACTCTCGATTGCGCACGCCTTCCTTGAAAGCGCACACCGCCTGGTGCTCGGAAACTTTTTCCACCGTGTGATGCAAAGTGGTCCACCGCTGAATGTAGTCCCTCAAAGTTTCACTCGGCTTCTGCATGCAGTGCTGAAGCTCTGCGAGCCCGGCAGGTCGCTTGCAGGTGCCTTCGAAGGTCCGAACGAACACCCGAGCGAGCTCTTCCCAACTGTATATGCTCCTGGGGGCTAACTGGTTGAGCCACGCCCGAGCGGAGCCTCCCAGCATCAAGGGGAGGTGTTTCATGGCCACGACGTCGTTGCCTCCTCCGATCTGCACGGCCACTCGGTAGTCTTCCAGCCACGTGTCCGTCTTTGACTCACCGGTGAATTTGCTTACTCCGGCCGCCAGCCTGAAGTTCGGGGGGATCTCCACGGCCCTGATTGCATTGCAGAAGCACTCGGGCCCGGAGGCCGGCGCTCGGCTGCCGGAGTGTTGGTCTCCGCCTCGCTCGTCCCTGGATGCCCGGTTACGGTCGACCCGACCCTGCACAAGGATGGACCTCGCGTCGAAGCCCGGCCGCCGGGGATCCGGGGGAATCCTATGCTCGTCGTCTCGCAGGCGCCTGCCCACGTGCCGCGGGGGCGAGTGTGACCCACTCCCCGGAGGAGGGGTAGGCGCTCGACGGCGGTCGTTGCGTCCGTGTCGACGGTCGAGTGGGTCGTCGTTCCGACCCAGGAGCCGGTCATGCCACGGACCACGTTCCTCACGCCTCAGGGGCGATCTTGGACTGTGGGCCGACCATACGGTGTCTGCAGCCACCGATCTGCTGTGAATCCTATTGCGCGACTGAGAGACAGTCGTGTTTTGCTCTTCAGCCGTTCGGAGCAAAGCTCGGATCTGCTGAAGGCCTCTTCTAGCTTCCGACTGGGAGGGCTGAATCGACTCCGTGATACGAGCCGCGGCTTCGAGGTTTTGGACTGGTGTGCGGAACACCTGAGTCTCACGCTGACGTGATTGCCGCGGCCGTCGACTGGACTCGGGGGCCAGTCGGCAGGCCTGTTCGTCGAGTGAACGTTGGATGTTTTCCAGGCGCGCGCGCTCGGCAAAGGTGGCCACGCGCGTGGCTTCGAGGGCCAAAGCTTCTGGGGACTCTCCCACGATGGGGGTGAAGTGCGCATCTCCGTTGCGGCCACAAAGCTCAGCTCTTTGCTCGGAGGTGAGGGGCCGAGGGATTTAACCGTCGTTGTCGTGCGCTCGATCGCCACCGCCGTCGCCGTTCTCCCCGCGAGGAAAACCTGGCGGGCTGTGGCGCGGATCGACCATGAGGATTTTCGCCGTGGGGTCGCTGCTTCCGCACTCGGAAACGGAATCTTCGAGCCCAATCGACTGATCGGCCGGCCCGTAAAGGTAACCGTCGGGCTCAATGGCCGTGACTTGTGGGGTGGCCGTTTGGCGGGCCACCGCATGTTTCACCCACCGCTGGAGCCGCGAACGACCGGATCGCTTACGACGGCGTCCAGTGGGGATAACGGCCGATGAGTATGGGGTCGACGGCTGTAGAAGGAGGACGCCGCCGACTCCGGCGCGAAAGTGCGTGGCTCCGCGGGCGGGTAGAACCTCAACGTTGAGCGGGGCTTCCTGAAGCCACGCGGAGTCGTCGGCGACGAAGACCAGGCGCCGAGCCGGATCTCGTGGCCCGACGCCAAAGCGCCGCCTGACACCATGATGAAAGTGGTCGGGGAATACATTGCAACTTCACCAAATGTCGCTAAGACGCCTTGCCCCACGGTGGGCGCCAACTGTCGTGGTTCTAAGTCTGACAGTGAGGGTAGGGGGTACGAATGGAGAGGCAAGGTTCTAGCTATGGCGAGGTTGTACACAGAGTGTTTTTACGAGTTCAGGTCCTTCTTGGGGGAAGTAAAAGCCCTACGTCTCGATGCCCGGAGGCTTGGTCGACTGATGTGTGTATGAATGTGTTATAGAGGTGCGAACCCTTGTTCTGGAGGAGGGGGGGGTAGCTTATATAGTATGCTAGGACCCCAGCCATGCTCCACGTTACCAAGGGCTTAAAGGTACATTAAGGCAGGCGTTACTGATAACGCCTGCAGTAAAGGGTAGTTAAGGGGTTTACTACAGCGAGTAAATATAGGACCGTTGCCGTTCTGAGAGACGTTTAGTCTTTGGGGGTCGAGTGCTTGATCCAGTCGAGCGGAGTTGAGTCATCCTAGGTACATGAGTCAGTCGAGTGAAGTGTCACCTTGGACCGCCTCAGTCGACTGTCTCCACCGTCATGGGTCTTGTCTTTTGATCTCCTAGGATAGTGACCTTGGGAGGGGCCTTTTGGTCAGGCCTATGACCCTACCCTAGGTCCGTAACCTCGTTAATTCTCTTAGCCAAGTTACACTTGAGCAAGAAAATAGCTTATTGAAGGGAATATAGAGAAAGGTTTTTATAAGAGCCTTGCCGGGAGTAAGCAATTTGATTAGATTGTACGCAAGCAAGGAAGACACTGGAAGAATCAAGGTGTTGGTTTTGAACGAAAGTTCAATGCCAATGGAGTTGAGTGGGAGGAAGATCAATACCCCAAGATGAAGTTTGTTCCTCAACATGAGAAGTATGATCCTACTTATTCTCAAGGGACACAAGCACAAGATGATCTTCCACCACAAGACCACAAGCTAAAGGGCAAGGACAAGCTTCAGGACGAGTTTGATGCATTTGAAGAAGCTCCTAAGGCCTTGGTCAAGTGGATTCCCAAGACTACGTCAAGTTCTACTTCATCAAGTATGACTACAACTCCAAGGATTCCCATCAAGATGGTGTGGATCCCGAAGAAGAAGGACTAGAATATTTCTTGAGGGTGACTCCGCCAACATACTTCACTCATATCATTTTGGCGAGGACAAGTGCAAACAACTTCCATATCTTGCACTAGTTCAAGGAGTCACAAACCCTCTTGTTGGTAAGACAAGGGACAAGGTGACCTAATGCTTTCATGGACATCATCATGTGTGCAATTCACTCTATGTTTATGGATATCTTTGTTTGTTCCTTGTGGGACTAACCCGTGCAGGTATTGAAAGTGCAACTCACTCCAATGGATTTCTCCAAATGATCTACATCAACATTGAGCATCTACATCTTCAACACCTACATGAAGTCATCATTAACAAAACCCAAGGTTTGTTCATCCCTCTTAGGGGGGATATCACATCTAGGGGGAGCTTTACTCTAACAATTGAGCTAAAGCAACTCTAATGATGTGAACACAACAATGCTTTATGTAAAAGTGGCAACCCCACTTGTGCTTAAACGATGAGTATGACCTATGATCAAATATTCTCATTTGACTCCTAAGTCATTATACTCATATATAGATGACCTAGTCATCGCCAATTGCTTGATAGATGCTAGAATGGTTGTGCATGCTTTGCCACATGTTTCATTTGCTATCTTATTGTGTGAGCATGTTGAATGCATATTTTTCTCATTCGAGGACATCCATTTGTTGCTTTGATTGTTTCGCTCTTTTCTCTTTTTCCAAATGGATGGACAAGAATGCCTAAGAACACCCTCTAGCTATCTATGCTTTTCTCGTCTCAAACTCTATTCATGCTACATCACAAAGCTTGATCAAGTCTGATTCGAATCACTCTGTGTGAGGAGCACTCGGAGTCCCCGATTCGTCATAGACTTAAACTTCCAAAACCTCTTTGCGCATTTCGGTATGACCGAGTCATCCACTTCGGTCACACCGAGTTCACTAAGTTGATCTAGGTTTTCAATCTCGGTGCAACTGATTTGAACTTTTCGGTCACACCGAGTTGCAGTAACTGCTAGCAGTTTTGCATCTCGATGCCACCAAGTTGTTCCACTCGGTCACACCGACAGGGTTAGGTTATATATACCGACGGGTTGAATTTTGGAAAACTTTCCAAAATCTTCCACCCGCGCGTGACCTGCTCTGCCTCCTTGGGTCTCCGGATCATCTCCTCGCCGCCAGCGACCTCCCACCGCTGGACTCCGCCGCCGTTGCCGCCGTAGCAAGTTCACCGCCGAGTTAGGGTACGAACTTGATCCTTTGTGCTATTCTTTAACTCTGATTCAAGCACATTGCATTGCCATGTTTCTTGCCACGTATGAGATCTTCCTATCCAGCATAAACTCCATAGAAAGTTGTTTTGATTCAAAAAATTTAGGGTTAGGTCTCCGCCGAACTCATCTCGGACCGACCGAGTTGTAGAAATCGGTCCCACTAATTTGGCTTAGGCCATTGCACTTGCTCTTTTTGGTCTGGCCGAAAATTGCAAATCGGTGTGACCGAGTTCAACTCTATGTGAAACCCTAGCAATATCGGTGCCACCAAACTGGGACTCGGTCTGACCTAGTTCACTAGTTCAGGATCTAGAATTGCTTCGGTTTCACCAAGTTTAACAAATCGGTAGCTTCGAAATGCTTTTTGTCGAGAACTAAAACTAAGTTTTTCTTGTCATCTGTTTTGCAAAAATTATGTGCTTTGTGATGCTCATCCACTCTACCTCATCTATATCTATTCACAGGGTCAGCTTTCAGTTTGAAGTGCCAAGATGTCTGACCCGAGTGATAGCCAGAATGTGTCTGAGGAGCAAGTCAACCCGAGTGAGGAGAGTAGCAGGAGCACACCTAGTGATCTTCCTAAGACAGACACCAAAACCAGAAAGAAGAAACCCTCAGATACTGAGGATTTTGTGGCTGATGAGGCCACCACAAAGAAGAAGGTGCTCAGGAAGGAGTATGTCACAGCTGAGGCAACTAAGCCAGGTCAGAAAAGGAAGATCCCTGCCAAGAGGATTCCTATGTCAAAGGCCAGATCATCTACCCAAGAGACTATGGTGTTCACACTTGAATCCAGAGATGATGAGCCAGCAGGAGAGAAGAAGAGAGCAAGAAAAAACACAGCTAGAGTGATTGGCAAGCCATCCATGACAGATGATGATGATGATGAGGATGAAGCTGAAGAAGAAGAGGTTGCCGCACCAGCTCCTAAAGCTCAGAAGCTTATGGGATATGCAATCAAGTCTGGGGCTGCTCCTTCTAAGCCCAAGACTGCTCCCAAAGCTGCTCAAGCCACCAAGTCTGCACCCAAGAGAAGCACCAGGAACATTCCAGCTTCAGAGAAGAGCAGGGCCCCAGTGCTTGAGGTTGCTAAGAAAGCTGAGGCCCAAGTGCTCAGAAAGTTGAAGCCCAAGATCCCTGATCACAATGATGCTCATCTAGTAGCAGAAGACATGAAGTTGAGGAAGGATGTAGTTCTCACATTATGGAGAAAGACTGATCCATATGCTGTGAGGAGAAGGACTGTTGTCGACTACAAGTTTCACACCAAGGAACAACAAGACTTCTATGAGACAGTTCTGCTTAACAAGAAGCCCATTGTGTGTGATATGAGAAGGGTGGACTGGCACTTCATTGATGACAATGCAGATTACTTTCCCAATGTGCATGAAAGCTTCAAAGCATGTCGAGTTGACAAGTTTGTGGTTCAGAAGTTGACAAAGTGGAATGATGAACTCATCATGCAATTCTACTCCACACCTCACTTTTATCCTGATGGTAGAATTGTATGGATGTCTGAAGGTACAAGGTACCAGTCAACTGTTGATGAGTGGGCCAAACTGATCATAGCCCCTGGAGAGCATGAGGATGATTTGGATGTGTATGCCAAGAAGAAGCAAGACCACAACTCTATGGCCAACATGTACAAGGTGATCCCTGATGATGATTTAGAGACACATAACTTTGGATCTGTGCATCACTTGTTGTCTGGTCAAGCCACTATCAACACAATCTTGAGGCATACATTGTTGCCCAAATCTGGATATGCAAAGATGATCAGAGGACATTCAATCAACTTGTTGCATATATTTGATGTGCCTCAGAAGTTCAAAGTCATGAGTGTCATTGTTGAAACAATCAAGAGGACTGCTACAGATCAGAAGAGATCATGTGGATATGCTCCACACATCCAGATGCTCATCAACTCTAAGATGGGCACATGCACATACTTATTGGACAGAGAATATCTACCCTTGGTGCCTGACTTTGAGGACAAGATAGTTGTCATGGATGAGAATGAACCATCATCAGTGCAAGCACATGAAAGGAGAGAGAAAGCTAAAGCAGAGAAAGCTGCCAAGATGCAAAGTGCTGAAGAAGCATCTCAAATGACCCTTAAGTCCAAACAAGATCAAATGGCATATATGATTCAAGCAACCATGAGGATTGAGACGGGCTTGGCCACCCTGACTCAGAATCAGGAGAGCTTGGATAGGATCATTGAGACTAAGTTCTATGGTCTTGATCTGAAGGTGACAGAGATCCAGTCTGTAGTTGAGCAGCTCCAGGAGGAAGCAGAGGAGAGGAGAGTACATGCTACCACATATGCATTTCAGCGAGTGCCTCGGGGTCACAGATCTGCCACAGTGCTAGTTCCAGACACTAGAGCTACTACATCAGCACCAGCAGCCACAACTTCAGTGCTACCTCCAGCAGCCACTCCACTAGCTCCAGCTACTTCATCAGAAGCCTTCGTCCTTGGAGTTCTCTCTACACCAACTCCCGAAGACCGAGCCTGAGAGACGCATAGCACTATGCATTTTCAAACTTTTTGGTAACTTGTTGCCAAAGGGGGAGAAATATGTATAGATCATATGCTTCGAGAGAGAGTGTTTTGCCTCTTTGGTCTCTCTTGCTTTTGGTTGAACTTTATTGTGCGTTTGCTTAATACTCTATGTCCGTGTGTGAGTTACTTGTTTGATCATGTGATTGATCATATGCTACCTTAATATTTTCTTGGATGATATTATCTTTTATATTCCTTATATGATCATTCACTTTGCTTGGTGATGACTGCATGTTTTCAGTTATATCATTTTGACCGCTCCACCAAGATGTCTGTGACATGGAAGAGTAACCCATGATCCTAATCGATTGTGCATTTGCATTCAAACGCAAATTTTAAATAATGCACAAATTTAGGGGGAGATCTTGTTTATCACATACTTCTCAAAGTGACGATGTATTTCAATCTTATTCATTTGTCGAAGCTTTGATCTATATGTTGTCATCAATTACCAAAAAGGAGGAGATTAAAAGTGCAACTATCCCCGGGTGGTTTTGGTAATTACTAACAACATATAGCTCATTGAACTAATGCTATCTCAAGATGATATTTCAGGAAAGTTCAATGATTGGCATGGCATGGACTAGTAATGTGGATCCCTCAAAATGCTAAGGACATATAATGGCTCAAGCTCAAGACTCTACACTTTCGATTTTAGTGATCCAAGATCACATTGAGTCCATAGGAAAGCCAATACTATTAAAAGGGGATGAGGTGTTGCCTAATGGGTTTCTTTCTCAAAATGCTTAGTGATATGCTCCAAAACCATCAACCACTTCCTCACATCCACATATGTCCAAAACCAAAAGTCAAAATCGGCCCCACCGAAAAGATCTACCCGGCGCCACTGAGTACATTTGACATAGCCGCTGCCACTAAACCCTAATCATTTCGGTCTCACCGAAAGGGATCTCGGTCCCACCGAGATGGGATTGCAAACTCTCTATTTCCCTTCGTAACATTTCGGTCTCACCGAGATGAGCGATCGGTCCCACCGAGTTCATAATGCAAACTCTCTGTTTCATCTTCGTAACGTTTCGGTCTCACCAAAACGAGCGAATCAGTCCCACCGAGTTTGCCTGACCAACTCTCTGTAAGCTCATTACCAAAATCGGTCCCGCCGAGTTTGTGTAATCGGTCTCACCGATATTACGTTATGCCCTAACCCTAATGAAATCGGTCCCACCAAGTTGATCATATCGGTCCCACCGAAATGAGTAATGGTCACATTATGAACTGAATCGGTCTGACCGAGTTCTCTGAATCGGTCGGTTACATTTTGTGTGGAGGCTATATATACCCCTCCACCCACTCTTCACTCGTGGAGAGAGCCATCAGAACATACCTACACTTATATCATACATGTTCTGAGGGAGAACCACCTACTCAAGTATTGATATAAAGATATTCCATTCCTACCATATGAATCTTGTTCTCTAGCCTTCCCCAAGTTGCTTTCCACTCAAATCCTTCTTCCACCATATCCAAATCTTTGAGGAGCCGTTTGAGTGTTGGGGAGACTACCATTTGAAGCATTTGAGCAACGAGTTCATCATCAACACACCGTCTATTACCTTTTGGAGAGTGGTGTCTCCTAGATTGGTTAGGTGTCACTTGGGAGCCTCCGACAAGATTGTGGAGTTGAACCAAGGAGTTTGTAAGGGCAAGGAGACCGCCTCTTCATGAAGATCTACCCCTAGTGAGGCAAGTCCTTCGTGGGCGATGGACATGGTGGGATAGACAAGGTTGCTTCTTCGTGGACCTTTCGTGGGTGGAGCCCTCCATGGACTCGTGCTGCCGTTACCCTTCGTGGGTTGAAGTCTCCATCAGCTTGATGTACGATAGCACCACCTATCAGAACCAAGACAAAAAACATCTATGTCTTCACTTGCGTTTTCTCCCTCCAAACTCCTCCCTTTACCTTCATATGCAATTGTTTTACTTTCCGTTGCTATACTCTTAGAATTGCATGTGTAGGTTGATTGCTTGACTTGTGCTAAGTGCTAAAATCTGCCAAGAATTAAAATTGGGAAAAGGCTAAATTTTTATTTGGTCAAGTAGTCTAATCACCCCCCCTCTAGACATACTTTCAATCCTACATCGAGCCCGTCGATTGATTCCTGAATCTAGTTGACGGCAGTGGTAGTTGTTCCCGCGCGAACCTCACGTATTCCGTACGTCGATTCAGAACCTCGCGGCTGTGGGCCGCTTCGCAGAATCGATCCAGCCGTCTCAGTCGGAGGCTGGAAGAGGCATGTGGCCGATTCGGGCACTGCTTTGAATGGCCGGAGAGCAGAATGCAGCCATTTCCTAGTCGCACAACATGATTCACAACAGATCGGTGGTGGCGGACACCGTGTGGTCGGCCCATAGCCCAAGATCGCCTCCGCGGCGTGAGGGTCGTGGACCCCGTCAAGAGCAACACCCGGGTCGGAACTATGATCAGTATGTCCGTCGACTCGGTCACAATGATCGCCGCCGAGTGCCTACGCCTCCTCCGGGAAGCGGATTGTACTCGCCCCGGCGGCATGACGGCATGCGTCTGCATGGTGACGAGCGAAGGATCCCTGTGGATCCACGAAGACCTGGCTTTGATGCGAGATCGATTCTTGTGCCAGGCCTGATCGACAGGAACCAGGCGCACCAAGAAGGACAAGACAAAGATCGTCCGAGTAGGAGCAAAGCGTTTGTTTCTGGGCCCGAGTGTTTCAGCAATGCCATTAGGGCCACCAAGATTCCCCCCAACTTTAGATTAGCACCGGGAGTGAGCAAGTTCACCGGCGAGTCGAAGCCAGATACTTGGCTAGAAGATTACCCAGTGGCTGTGCAGATTGGTTGTGGCAATGGCGATGTGGCTATGAAGCACCTCCCCCTGATGTTGGGAGGCTCGGCCATAGCTTGGCTGAATCAGTTGGCCCCTGGGAGCATTTTCAGCTGGGAGGAGTTAGCCCGACTGTTCGTCAGGACCTTCGAGGGCACTTGCAAGCGGCCCGCCGGACTGGCAGAGTTATAACATTGTGTCCAGAAACCGAATGAGACTTCAAGGGATTACATCCAGAGGTGGACCACTCTGCATCATACGGTGGAAAACGTGTCCGAGCATCAGGTAGTCTGCGCCTTCAAAGAGGGTGTACGATACAGAGAACTCAACCTGAAGTTCGGTCGGACAGGAGATATGTCTTTGACTCGGATGATGGAGATAGTTGGTCGGTATGCTAACGGAGAAGAAGCAGATCGACTCCGTAGTGGAAAGAAGCCAGTCAGCCAAGATGATCAGAATTCCAATCGGAAGCCGAATCGTAAAGCAGAGCCTGCAGTTCCAGGAGAGGCTGCTGTTGTTACCCAAGGGAAGGTAAAGGGAAACCTAAAGGTCCTTGGATCCCTAAGAAAGTGAAAGACCGAGCGGGGAATGACGTGCTTGATTTACCATGTCCTATTCACACGAAGAAGGATGAAGAGGGGAATTTGATTTACCCCAAACATACCACTCGACAATGTCGGCTCCTGATTCAGAACTTCCAGAAGGACCAGCCCGCTGAGAAGGAGGAAGAATCTGAGGAGACTGAGGACAAAGAAGGGGATGGAGGTGACCCGAGATCAACTCCACTTTGATGATATTTGCTGACGTTGAAAGCAAGAGTCGACTGAAAGTTATCAACAGATAATTCAACATGGTTGCTCCGGCAACAACGACGTACTTAAAGTGGTCTAAGACTCCCATTACATTCGACCAGTCCGACCACCCCACGCACATCACTACCCCCTGGAGGCAAGCATTGGTGGTCGACCCAGTTATCGACGGTACGCGGTTGACTAAAGTTCTGATGGATGGAGGCAGTGGTTTGAATATCCTATACACTGAAACCCTCCGGGGAATGGGCATTCCTATGCCCAAACTGAGTGAGAGCAACATGAGATTTCACGGAGTCATCCCCGGGAAGAAGGCCAACTCACTTGGTCAAATCACCCTTGATGTGGTTTTCGGTGACTCGACTCACTACCAAAAAGAAAAGTTGACATTCGAGGTGGTGGACTTCCACATTGCTTACCATGCAATTCTAGGCAGGCCCGCCTATGCCCGTTTCATGGCTCGACCGTGTTATGTATACCTCAAATTGAAGATGCCAGGACCCAAGGGCGTGATCACTGTCACTAGGGATCAGCAGAAAGCACAAGAATGCTTCCAGAAAGGCTCAAAAATTATTGATGAGCAGATGGCACCAGTAGAAATGGAAGAATACCAGAAGAATGTGGATCCGAGTGATTTGTTGCGAGCTAAGAAGCCTGCTTCCGAGCCAGCATTCCAGTCGACAGGAGAGACGAAGCATGTGCATATTCATTCCACCGACCCCCATGCCGCTCCGACTCACATCTCAACTACACTCGACAACAAATAGGAAGAAGCGCTCATCCAGTTCCTCCGTGAGAATTGGGAAATCTTTGCATGGAAGCCATCCGACATGCCAGGTGTACCCAAGGGACTGGCTGAGCATCATTTGCGGGTCAACCCGAAAGTGAAACCTGTAAAGGAACATCTCGGTGGTCTGCCGCGCAGAAGAGGAAAGCAATTTGCAAAGAGGTAGCTCGGCTTCTGGCAGCTGAGTTCATCTGCGAGATTTACCACTCTGGGTGGCTCGCCAATGTATTTATGGTCCCAAAGAAGGACAAGTCGCTCCGCATGTGCATCGATTTCAAACATATCAATCGGGCCTTCCCAAAAGATCATTTCCCTCTCCCTCGCATCGATCAAATTATTGACTCGACTACGGGGTGTGAGCATTTGTCTTTTCTGGATGCATATTCCGGGTACCATCATATCCGACTGTTTGGGCCCGATGAAATAAAGACGGCCTTCATCACCCCATTCGGGTGTTTTTGTTATGTTACCATGCCTTTTGGTCTCAAGAGTGCAGGCGCGAATTTCATGCGCATGATCCAAAAGTGTCTACTGAAGCAAATCAGTCGGAATGTGGAAGCATACATGGATGACATCGTGGTCAAGTCGCGTAAAGGTTCCGACGTACTCACCGACCTCGCTAATACATTCGCAAACCTGAGAAGTTATGATATAAAGCTCAACCCGTCAAAGTGCACATTCGGCGTCCCAGGCGGCAAGTTACTCGGTTTCCTCGTTTCCGAATGAGGGATCAACGCTAACCCAGAAAAGGTTAGCACTATCCTCCGAATGAAACGCCCCGTGCGAATACAAGATGTTCAAAAGCTTATTGGTTATTTGGCCGCATTGAGTCGATTCATCTCTCGTCTCGATGAGAAGGCATTGCCTCTCTACCGACTGATGAAGAAATATGAAAAGTTTGATTGGAATTCTGAAGCTGAAGCAGCGCCCGAGGAACTCAAAGCCCTGCTTTCCACCCAGCTGGTGCTTGCTGCCCCAGTCAGCAAAGAGCCTCTATTATTGTACATCGCAGCCACTGGACAAGTTAACAGCACAGTACTCACGGTCGAGCGGGAAGAAGAAGGCAAAGCCTACAAAGTCCAACGCCCAGTCTAGTACATTTCTGAAGTCTTGACTCCATCCAAGCAGAGATATCCGCATTATCAGAAACTTTTGAATGGGATCTACTTGACCGCCAAGAAAGTTGCACACTACTTCTCAGATCATTCAATTTCAGTCGTCATCGATGCTTCATTATCTAAAATTCTGAACAATCGGGATGCAACCGGTCGAGTGGCTAAATGGGCGATTGAACTCCTTCCGTTCGATATCAAGTTTGAAGCAAAGAAAGCTATCAAGTCTCAGGCAATAGCAGATTTTGTTGGCGAGTGGATCGAACAGGAGCAACCGACTCAGATCTAGTCGGATCATTGGACCATGTTTTTCGATGGATCCAAGATGTTGAGCGAATCTAGTGCAGGTGTGGTCTTGGTGTCCCCCAGAGGCGACAAGCTCAGTTATGTCCTGCAAATTCACTTTGATTCTTCGAACAATGAAGCTGAATATGAGGCGCTTTTGTACGGGTCGCGTATGGCCATTTCACTCGGCGTACGTAGCCTAATGGTGTACGGCGACTCGGACTTAGTGGTCAATCAAGTAATGAAGGAATGGGACGTTAGGAGCCTAGCGATGACCAGTTATTGCAGCACAGTACGGAAGTTGGAAAAGAAGTTCGAAGGTTTGGAGCTCCACCACGTGCCCAGAATCAAGAATCAGCCTGCTGACGATCTCGTTAAGATAGGCTCCACTCGGAAACCTATCCCCAAAATTGTGTTCTTGGAGCATCTACACACCCCGTCAGTCAAGGAAGACCCCTTCACAGTAGAGCCCCCACAACCGATAAGTGTGTCCAATCCAACTGAAATTGAAGTCCCGACCGTGGTCGACTTGATCATGGAAGTCTTGGTGATCACACCCGACTGGACAGTGGCATATATTGCATACTTGCTCGGGTAGGAACTCCCAGAAGATGAGGATGAGGCTCGTCAAATTGTCCGCCGATCCAAAGCTTTCACTGTGATACATGGTCAGCTCTACAGAGAAAGTATCACAGCAGTCGCTCAGCGTTGCATCACCCTAGAGGAAGGTCAAATGATCTTGAACGAGATCCACTCGGAACCTGCGGCCACCATGCTTCCTCTCAGACCATCATGGCCAAAGCATACCGTGCCGGGTTTTTCTGGCCCCGTGCGAACGAGATGGAGAAAGATATTGTCGACAAATCCGAGGGCTGTCAGTTCTACTCAAACATGTCCCACAAGCTTGCGTTTGCCTTGAAGACTATCCCGCTAGTTTGGCCATTTGCTGTTTGGGGGTTAGACATGGTTGGGCCCTTCAAGACAGGCAGGAGTGGCTTCACTCATCTGCTCGTGGCAGTCGACAAGTTTACCAAATGGTTCGAAGCCAAGCCCATCAAGAACCTCGACACAAGCACCACCGTCAGCTTCATCATAGAACTAATATTCAGATATGGAGTCCCTACAGCATCATCACGGATAATGGCTCCAATTTTGATTCAGACGAGTTCAGAACATTATGTACTTCCCAAGGAACTCGAGTTGACTACGCATCCGTGGCACATCCACAGTCAAATGGACAGGCAGAAAGATCAAATGGCTTGATCCTCCAAGGGTTGAAGCCGTGAATGATGCGCGACCTCAAACACGCCGCTGGTGCTTGGGTGACTGAGCTGCCATCTGTTTTGTAGGGGACGAGGACAACCCCGAACCGGTCGACTGATCGGAGCCCTTCTTCATGGTGTATGGCGCCGAGGCCGTACTTCTGAGTGACTTGCTGCACAACGCCCCTCAGGTAGAACTCTTCTCGGAAGCTGAAGCTGAACAAGATCACCAGGATGTAGTCAACCTCCTGGAAGAAGAGCGTGAGATGGCCCTGATCCGCTCGACCATATACCAGCAGGACCTGCGTCGATTCCATGCTCGCAATGTTCGAGGCCGAGTATTCTAGGAAGGAGATCTTGTACTCCGAGTACGTCAGAAACGACCTCACAAGCTTGCTCCAGCCTGGGAGGGCCCATTCATCGTCACCAAAGTACTCCACAATGGGGCATACCACCTCTACAACGTAGCCAAGAAAATAGATGAGCCACGCTCATAGAATGCGGATCTGCTCAGCCGCTTTTACACTTAAGGCACTCGACCAGACGAGTTGTAAGAAGAATCCTTCAGTTTGTGTTTCAAAGACAAATTTGCGGCAATTCCATAATGATTGTTGTTCCAAAGGCACATGTTCTCAAATCCCCTAGTGGGTGGCTTAGCTGCGAATCCGATTCGCCTAAGTTTCAGAAACACTCCGAGTGAAGAGCAACCCTCTCACTCGGGGGCTTAGCCGCGACCCCATAATCGCCTAAGTTACAAAAACACTCTGAGTGAAGAGCAACCCTCTCACTCGGGGGCTTAGCTGCGACCCCATAATCGCCTAACTTACAAAAACACTCCGAGTGAAGAGCAACCCTCTCACTCGGGGGCTTAGTCACGACCCCATAATCGCCTAAGTTACAAAAACACTCCGAGTGAAGAGCAACCCTCTCACTCGGGGG
>LR738709.1:330960210-331120835 GCA_902687465.1 Secale cereale
ATTGAAGAGCAACCCTCTCACTCGGGGGCTTAGCTGCGACCCCGTAATCACGTATGTTACAAAACACTCCGAGTGAAGAGAAACCCTCTCACTCGGGGGCTTAGCTGCGACCCCGTAATCGCCTAAGTTACAAAAACACTCCGAGTGAAGAGCAACCATCTCACTCGGGGGCTTAGCTGCGACCTCGTAATCGCCTAAGTTACAAAAACACTCCGAGTGAAGAGCAACCCTCTCACTCGGGGACTCGGTAGCACTCCGAGCTACACCACAAGTACAATGTACCTTGGCTCTCTGAGCTGCGCCACAAGTACAACGTACCTTGGCTCTCCGAGCTACGCCACAAGTATAGTGTACCTTGCCTCTCTGAGCTACGCCACAAGTACAATGTGACTCGGATCTCCGAGCTACGCCACAAGTACAACGTACCTTGGCTCTCCGAGCTACACCACAAATACAATGTGGCTCAGCTCTCCGAGCTACGCCACAAATACTACATACCTTGGCCTTCTGAGCAGCGCCACAAGTACAATGTCCACTCGGAACCAAAAGATCTAAAGGCTTCAGAAGCAAGGCAAGCATATTCCAAAGGAAATCAAGTTCATATAAAGACCCGCAAGATTCGGGCAGAAGTACTCGGGCATCGAGCCCAAAAGAGTTTAACGGTTACGAAATCACTCGGCATTCCGAGGAAAATTGAGTCGGAGCATAAACTTTGTTCACTCTTCGGGAGGAGGGGGACTTGCAGGTGCGACATACTCATCCAGGTCGATTCCGTTGGCGATGCGAGTGGCGGCTTCTAGGAAAGTCTCCATGAATGTCGGAACTGAAGCTTTTTGGTGTTGGCAACCTTAAGAGCGGCCAACCTCTCTTCCTTCACATCCTTGCTGCACACGGACCAGAGACAGTGCAACGTCAGCGCCACACCGGGCGGACGACTTCTTCCACTCTTGCACACGACCGGGAATCTCATTGAGTCGAGCCATCAGAGACTCGAAGTCATTCTCAAGCACCATCCCCCGCTAGAGCGCCGTGTTAATCTAGGACATCATCGCCTTAAGCTGGGCATGGTAGCCGGTGGCGCTAGTAAGGCGAGGCTCCAGTCGCAAGACGTTCATCGCAACATCATCCTTGACCAGGGAATTGGCGGGATCCAGACCCGTCTCGATCCGCCCAGTCTCCTCCTCAATGTTCTGGCAGAATTCTACACAGACAAAAATATGATGAGCTAATAGTCGGGATATGAGCCGACAAATCTGATTAAGTCAAGCATGAGGAACATCTTTTTGGCGAGGTCGCCCAGATAAGTCTCCAGCCCGTCTCTCTTCCGCGAGAGATCCACTACCTTGTCATCCAGAGCAAGATTGGCCCTTTTCAGTCGCGTTACCTCTTTGTTGGCCTCGTCAATGGAGGTCTTCAGCCTGGCATTTTCCTCTTCTAGCTTGTCGACTGAAGCCAGCTTCTGTTCAGCATGTTCAGTCTTCTCCTGCGCCTTCTGCTCCGCTGCCGCCAAGTCAAGATCCTTCTGCTCCAAAGCTGCCTTCATTTGATCTGCAAGAGACAGTGCCAGACAGATGAACCCAAGGATATCCACGTCCGCCAGACACACTTTTAAATACAGTCGACGAATTCTGTACTTTTCATACCAGACGCTTCATCTTTGGCTTTCTGCATGTTCTCCCTGGCCAGCCCCAGATCAAGATTGAGTTAGATCTGCTTCTTCTCAAGATCCGCGAATTGAGCTCCAAACTCACAAGATTTCTACAATCGTCAAAGAAGACAAACCAGTCAATAAAAATTAAGATAGTCATTTACACTCGGAGAAGTGCAGAGAGCAAAGTGTTATGACAAGAGAGTTCTAAGACTACTGCCGAGTCAAACACTCAACAGTAGCCTCGGGGACTACACCCAGTGGGTGCACTCAGCGTGCCCCCACCAGTTCTCACTCAATTGGATCTGTCCCGCGCATGTGGAAAGAGTTCAAAACAAGACAACAACATCAGTTCTAAGACCATAGCCGACTGCCCTCAGTCGACCATGGCCTCGGGGACTACACCCAGTGGGTGGACTCCGCGTGCCCCTAGTGGTCCAATCGCCACAGCCGGATCTATTGGATCACAAGAGCTACGTTACAAGATCTAGAACACCCAGTGGGTGGAATATCATCTTATGAACAAAGCAGCACATCATCTTAAGAACAAAGCAGCGGTTTTCATATCAAGGATCCCAACAGAATAACAGTCGGTCGGAAAGGACTTACCTGGACATTGGTCCGAAGGGCTGAACTAGCATTATAAGCAGCCATGCTAGCCTCATATGATGACTTCGTCCGCTCCATCATCAGCCCTACTTGACGAACGGTTTCCTTATCCACGCTCACAGGGTCCTCCGGGACAAGATGAGTAGCAAAGAGCATAGACGGCGGGGCAGTCGGAGCAGCTAGAGGATCCGCAACCTGGACAGTCGACGCAGACGGACGAACAATTGACATGGGCACGGCAAAAGAGACCACGGCCCGAGCCGTGTCTCCTTGTTGCTGGCCATCCGAGCCAGCGGGCGTCTTCCGACCCCTCCTTGCCATGCTTCTTCGGGGCACCTCTACATGCTCATCATCATCATCAGGCAACTCGATGACATTGCGCGATGCTGATTGAACATTTGACCAAAAGGAAAACTCAGTCGACTGACAGACTGGTGAACGAAAGCAAAGATATTATCGAAGAACCGTACCTGCACCGGATGTGACCATGTCTGCAGTCTCCTCGTCATCACAGCTCTTGACGATCTCCATAGAGGTTCGGGAAGTGGCAGCACTGAAGATTTCAGAAAACACTCAGTAAAACGGATTGGTGAATCGACAAAGACACATCAGATTTCTTAAACGAAAGAAGAGCAGAGCAGAACATCACTCATGTGGAAGCAATCGGAACATCCACCTTGATCTTGGGCAGGGCCTTCCGAGGCATAGAAGCAACAACCTTAGGCTGTTTCGAAGCCTTCACAATCGGATGAGGGGAAGACGTTCGAGTGCACTTTTGTACCTGTGAGCTGGAGGGAACCATCTTGGCGCGCACGTTCTCTGGATCGTGAGTCTGCTTGGAACGTTTCTCGATGGGAGGCGGTGACTCAACTTCTTCGCCACTGCTCGAGTCCTTGCTCTCCTCCTTGGTCTCCTCATTGGACTTCCACTCGGTGGCTTCGCCGACGCCCTCCACCCCCTCCTGGATTTGCTCTCCATTGGGTACCGTTTACCATTTACCACTCGTTCGACCAGCCTGTCTACCTCTACTTTCTCAGTCCGACTAACAAGCAACGGGGGAGGCTGAATGACTCGATCTAGGGTAAAAGGAGGGAGTCCGGTCGACTGACCAGGAGTCGGGATGTCCTTGCAGTAAAACCAGGTCGACTGCCATCCTCTGACCGACTCGGGAAGGACCATGGCAGGAAAGGTACTCCTACCCCTAGTCTGAATGCCCAAGCCGCCGCACATTTGGATCACGTGCGTCTTCTCGTCACTCGGATTTTCCTTCTTGGCGGATTGGGAACAATAAGTGAAAATGTGTTTAAACAAACCCCAGTGCGGTCGACACCCCAGGAAGTTCTCACACAAAGAAATGAAAGCAGCGAGGTACGTGATGGTATTTGGAGAGCAGTAGTGCACCTGAGTGTCGTAGAAGGTCAAGAAGCCTCAAAAGAAAGGATGTGGGGGCAGAGAGAAACCTCAGTCGACGTGAGGGGCGAGGAGGACGCATTCGCCCTCTTGCGGCTGCGGCTCGAGCTCATCCCCCGACAGTCTCCAGGAATCATGGGCGATCAGCCCCCCTCCGCCAGCTCCTCCACATCTTCCACTTGCATCGTGGACCTGATCCAATCCCCTTGGATCCAGCCGGGCGGAAGCCCGGTCCTCGATGTCGGCCCCCAATTGGTTTTCTTGCCCTTCCCCGTCGCCGGCGCCTTCTTCGTGCGCTCCAGAGCCACCGTCTTGTCCTCACCCATGGGTCGGAGTCAACTTCAACCCTCTTCTTCACTCGAACCTCAATCCATTCGGGGGCTACTGATGATGCCACAGACCTAGGGTAGGGTCATAGGCCTAACCTAAGAGCCCTACCCAAGATCGCTGCCCTAGAAGCTCAAAGACATTCCAAAGGTGATAGAATCTGCTGACTGATAAGGCCCAAGAGAAGAATTCACTCGATAACGTACCTCACTTGGATAACCCAAATCCACTCGGAAGGATGAAGCCACTCGACCGAACAAGAAACCACTCGACTCGAGAATGTCAAAGGTCTCATAAGGCCAACAACGGTGGGGCAGTCACTCCACAGTAATGATAGCCTTTGTTATCCTTTATTACAGGCATTAGTTGTAATGTCCTGCCTTTATGTACATTGAACCCTCTATAACATGGGCCGGCTGGGGTCTTGGCGCACTCTATATAAGCCACCCCCTCTTCCGATACAAGGGTTCGCACCCCCTGTAACACACACTCATATCCATATTCCAGTCGTCCGCCTTCGGGTACCGAGACATAGGGTTGTTACTTCCTCTAAGAAGGGCCTGAAGTCGTAAACATCTTGTGTACAACCTTACCATAGCTAGGATCTTGCCTCCTCCTACGTACCCCCTACTCTTACTGTCAGACTTAGTACCACGATAGATATGCTAGAACCTACACCTATTGAGCCCCAGAGGTCAATTGGTCACAATTTGGAGGCTATTTTGGCCAATTACCAGGTAGACAGAAATGAAGAGTTTGATGACCCCATTCAGCTTGAAATGGCAGCTCGGTTCATAAAGAAGCAGGCCCCCCTATAAACCTAAAACAACAAGAAACTAACAAGCAGTCAGCTAATAATTCTGAACCACACGCTACAGAAAATCAGGGTAATGCTATTCAATAGGGCAACTCAATGGAAGGTGAGGATTCTGATGTTTCAGCTCCACCTGGATTCCCTAATCGTATCTATAATCATGCTTACACTAATATGCAAGTGGGTATGGCAGTCTTAGCTGATACAGATGCAGATCTTGTCATCAAATAAAGGTTAATGGAACCCAGACCCCCCACCGGTGAGCAACTGCTGAGAGAGGAAGGAGCCAAGATTAGCAAGAACAGTTTGCCCCTAAGGAGGATAGTAAAGAGGTAATCCAAGTACCCATGGAATGGGTGAATTTCTTGTGTGTTGCACTACTTTCACCTGAGAAGTTTGATAGGGCCAAGCAATTTATCACTTCTAAAGTTTGGGAATATATTGTACTAGGCTCTCAAGCTAAGATACTCAAACCTTTTGTTATTCTGGAGAAACCAGGCTCACAAACAACACCCTCTTGCCTATTGCAGGCTGATAGACCTCATAACATTCTGGTATCCACTTCTACAAGTGTTGCCTCGTGTGACGCCCGAAGACCAACGTCCCAGAAGATTCCAGAAGATTCCAGATGTTCCGGGTTCTTCCGTGTGTTTCATTTGTGCTTGTGTTATTTATTTTTGCATTGCATCTTGTCATCATGCCATCATGTCATATTTATTTTGCATCTCAACTTAAATAAATCGTGTGGATCTTCGATCCATTTAAATCGAGGGAAGGATGACTTCTCTTTATAACATATGCTCCTAGTATTATGGAGCTATTATATAATTATTCCATTGCTTTGGAATCACCAAAAACACACTTGCATCTTTCTCTTGCCACCAAATCCCTTGTCAAGTGCACCTTCCCCACTAGCTTCTTCTTTTCATGTCTCACTCGTTTATTGCTAGTGACATTTTCCTGTTCGAGAAAATGTTCAATATCTTCCTATAAATACTAGGTCATGCCAAGACCACCTCCTCCAATTTTCATGTCTTTTGGAAGTGCTTTGGTTGGCCTAAAGATTCATGCAAGTTTGAGTTATTTCCGAACTCGCATAAATTTGTAGTCTCTAAAAATTGCCAAAGCATTTTATTAAAATATCCCACAATTCCAGGTTCCTAGGGATATTTTTTATCTTAGCTAAAACCTTCTCCTATCCCCTATCCATTTTTCCTTTTCTTCTTCAGGTTTTGAGAATGCTTGTTTTTTTAAAAATAAGGGAGAGGGCCTCATTGTGATGCTTTAGGCCATCTAGGACTCCTTTTGGTCCAGGCCTGTAGGCCATCTCAGCTTCCCAGCCGCAGGCCCATCAGGCCAGAGCCGGCCCAGCCGGTCGAACCCTAGCGCGCTGACCCCATCCGCTTGATGCCTCCCCCTGTCCGCCGCCACTCCCCGTGCTCCCTCTTCCTCTCGATCTCCCTGCTCGATCCCCATCTTCCCCAGCCTCGCTCGCCTCCCTCTCCCCTCGAGCGCCCCCGATTCCCTCGATCTCCCCTTCCCCGTCGCGCCCCAAGGGACCGAGGCCACCCATCGTCTCCAGCGCCGCGGTCGGAGCTCGCCAGGACCAGCCAGCGCCCTGCGCCCCGTCCTCCAGCCCCGACGCGCGTGGCTGCTCCAGCGCATTGCCAGGTCGCAGCGACCGGCCCCGCGCGACCCCCTTCGGCCGGACCGCCCCGCCTCGGCCTCCTCGCCTCTCCGCCAGCTCCCTGCTGCATCCCCGCCATGGCCTCTGCCCTAGGCCCCTGCCGCGATGCTTGCCTCCTCCGCCTCGCTGGAGCACAACGGCCGTCGCAGTGCTCTGCTCCAGCGCCTCTGCGCCTCCCTCCGACCTTGCCACGTCCTCGCCATGGTGCCCTGCGGGGTTGCTGCTGCTCCCGCCGGTCAAGATGCTGCCGCTGCTCTGCCTTGCTTCACGAGGCCATCATCCGCCTCCGCTTTCTGGTGATGCCAAGACCACGGCTAGAAGACCCGTATCCGGATCGCCAAGCTTCATCCTGGATACGCCAAGTAACGGATCGGGTACAACTACCGTCGATGCCCCGGGGACACCGAGTACGACTACACAGGGTGATGCATCAAGTTCCACGGCTGTCTACATGCGAGTACCGCGACGCCCGGACCACTCGAGAACCGCCAAGTACCACGACGACCCTCATGTACCCCTACGTCAACAACGACCTCGAGTACGACTACCGGATGTGCCAAGTACCTCGACGCCGAAGACCAAGACCTCTAGTTCTACGACACGTTGAACATGAACATCTACGAACGAGAACGTCTACTTCCACGACTCGCGAGAACGACTACGTCCCTCTACGAACTCGAACCGCTTCGAGAACGAACATTTCGAAGGTATAACCTCGAGTCGATGCCCGTCGAATGCTATGTGATGTACGAAATGTTTGCCCTTGTGTGCACCGTGCCCGTTTCGTCCTTTTGTCATGTTCCTCGGTTGCCTCGTCGCCGACTTGTGGGAACCCGGTGACGGGATCACCCCACCTTTCATCTCGTTCGACTCGCTCACGCCACCTTTTCTTTTGCACCGGTCTCTCAATGAGTTACCGGTACCGAGATGTTGCGTTGCATCATTTTCGGATCGTTGCCGTGGCACCCTTTCCTTCCACCACGGTGACAAACACTTCTTATCTCTTCCTGTTAACGTTTAACTAATAATTGCATAAAACTTGATCATGTCATCCGCATCATGTTAACAACATTATATGTGTGAATTGTTGTTTGCTTAAAATTACTAAACATGCATATGGGGATTTTTCCCGGAATTGTTGTTGTTATTTTCCGGCCTCATTTAAATTGACTAGATAGGTAGTTTACTTTTGATTCACCTCTTGCTATGTTAAAAAAAATTAATCTTGTCTTGTAAATAAACGAGAGTCAACTAAATAAATAAAATGTGGTGTTTCGTCAATATGCAACTCGTTGCATATTGAGCTCCACTTAACTTGTAGTTTTGTTTGTGCTCATTGCCATGCCATGCATCATTAAACCGGACATGCATCATACTTGGATGTGCATCGTATGACATGTGTTTACCGTATTGTTTTGCTTCTTTCCGGTTGCTTCTCTTGTTAGCTTCGGATTCGTTCTGGAGTTGTGAGGATTCGCTCGACTATTGCTCCGTCTACTTGCTGGACTTGTTCTTCTCCCTCGCGGAATCCCAGGCAAGATGACCATACCCTTGGATACCTTTACTACCATTGCCATGCTTAGTTGTCTTGATGCTATCGTTACATGTCGCGCTACCCATCTTTTATGTCAGCCTCTCCTTGTTGCCATGAAACCTCTAACCTTTGAAACCTTCCTAGCAAAACCATTGTTTGGCTATGTTACCCGCTTGCTCAGCCCCTCTTATAGCGTTGTTAGTTGCAGGTGAAGATGAAGATCGTTCCAGGAGGGAACTTGTTGTTGGTATATCACAATATCTATTATTATTATTAACACACCTATATATTGGGCATGGGTGGAAGGCTTGGCCTTTTGCTCGGTGTTTTGTTCCACTCATGCCACCTTAGGCGCCGATAAACCGGCATTATGTTCCTTGATTTTGCGTTCCTTACACGATGGGTGGATGGGGACCCCTTGACAGTTCGTCTTTGAATAAAACTCCTCCAGCAAGGCCCAACATTGGTTTTAATTTGCTCATAATAACAACTTAATTAATTAATTAATTAATTGCATAGGGGGTCATGTCCCCGGGTTCTTAATTCTACATAACAGGGGGGGGCAGTGCTGATGGTGTTGGTCCCAAACGGGGAGCCTGCGGGACCACCACGGGGAAACTCGAGGATTGGTTTTACTCGTAGCATCGCCCATCCGGTCGTGGCCTGAGACGAGATACGCGCGGCTACTATCAGGGTGTCGACACACCGGGAGGTCTTGCTGGACTTGTTTTACCATTGTCGAAATGTCTTGTGCACCGGGATGCCGAGCCTGATCGGATTTCCCTAAGATAAGGGGTGATGATATTATATTTATCACTTCAGCTAATCGTGAGAGCTTGTGATGGGCTAAGTTGGGACACCCCTGCAGGGTTATGATCTTTCGAAAGCCGTGCCCGCGGTTATGTGGCAGATTGGAATTTGTTAATGTCTGGTTGTATAAAACTCGACAGAGGATCCGAAGTAAAACACACAACTGTGTGAGTAACCGTGACTGACTCTTTTCACTTTGAGAAGAGAACACGTTGGGGTTATGTTTGACTCGTATGTAGTTCAGGATCTTTAGCGATCACTACTAGTTGCGACCATTTGCGTAGATTCTCATCTTATTCTTGTACTCGTAAGTTAGCCACCATATTGCTTAGCCGCTGCTGCAACCTCACCACTTTACCTCCTCCTACCCATAAAGCTTTGCTAGTCTTGATACCCATGGTTATGGGATTGCTGAGTCCTCGTGGCTCACAGATACTACAACACCAGATGCAGGTTCAGCCGAGAATGATGCAGGAGCTGGTTCAAGTACTTCTGGGAGCTCGATGAAGAGAGTGGCCGTATGCTTGTGACGTTTTCGACGATCAGTAGTGGTTTCTACTAGGGGCGATTCAGACCTGTGGCTTTATGTTTTGGTATCTTTCTTTTGGATCTTCGCCCGTAGTCGGGTTGTGATGTTTTGAATGATGTTTTGCTTATGTAATGTATTGTGTGATGTGGCGAGTGTAAGCCAACTATTCTTTTGCAATTTCATCCCCATTTTTTACATGAGTCGTGCAAAGATACCAAACTTGAGATCATTCCAGAATGGGCTTATACATTTAAGTCGTGCCTCGACACGTAGGAGGTATAGTCCCATCCTGGGCATTACAAGTTGGTATTCAGAGCCTTCTCTGACCTAGAAGCCCCCACTGATTGATCGAATCGTTGACGGTTGAGTCTAGGCACACACTTGAAAATGTTTTGAGTCCTATATATATATATCGGAGAGTAGGATTTCTTTTGCTCCTCATCTCTTTTCACTCTGGTGAGGACTCCTGACGTTTACTCTTGTCTCTTCTATTCTCAAAATTTCACCAATTTTTTTTAGGATCTCGCGAGTATTGTTTGGATTGTTCCGTTGTCTTTGTGACGAGAACATTGTTCTCGATGCCTCCTGTCATTTAGGGGTTGTGGCAGTGTCCCGGGGAGTTGAGCTCCGAGGTGTTGTTGTCACAAGTATATCGCATCAGTTCTGGAATACTTAAGATGGCCGACATCAAAAACTCTCCTATGCGGTTAGTGGCAAGATAACCCCGACATCACCCAGTACTGGGGAGGTAGTTCGGGAGTATTGCCATAGCTTGTATAGTGGATGCGTTTCGAAGGTCCGAGGTAAGCGGTTTCCGGAAACAACTGGTTATGTGTTGAAGGATGGATACAGCTGGATGTAGGTTTAGAGTTGAGTGCGCGGTGCTTCCCCTGTATCCCCAACACCTGATTGCATAACTGGAAACTTTCGGAAATTAATAGGTGGGTTCATCTAGTAGCTCGTAGGCATTCTTTCAACGAATGCATGATATGAAGTTCGGGGTTCTACATTGAGTGAGGTGGTTTATGGGCGTTGTTCCAATCGGGAGTTGCATCTTAAAGGGTCCTTGGCTATGCTGATCCGAGGATTGCAAAACCCTTTTGTAACACGTTTCATGAGCTTTCAGCACGAATATGTCGAACGAAGCTTCTATCTTGTATTTGTTCTATCTGATCTTTGTTGTTTTATTTACCTTTTCTTCTCCAACTGGCTTCTCGACAAGTTGATGTACCTGCGGATTCATTCGTTCAATTCTCTGTTCGAATAATATTGTGAAGATTATGCTGCAATATATCTATCCTTTGTTTTGTTTTGATTCTGGTATTCGAGTTGCTTCGATGTCAAATGTTGATTCCATACCTTTCCTATCGGTATTCTCATATTTCTATGAGAGTGCTAGTCCTTCTTAATCATCAAGATCTTCATGTTAATCATTTTCAACCGGTGTGCCTTCTCTTCAAGTTTTTCCATACGGACGCCATTGAGAAATCTAACGATTTGTCTGTTTCATTCATCTCAAGTTGTCTTTGTTTTTCCCCACCCTCCCACCCTTCTTCTTCTCGGAGCTAGAATTCTTAATCAAGTATCCATTTTATTCATGTGATATTTCTTCATTCATTTCCTTCAATGTTCTTATCCGGTGAATTATCGTGAAGATGCTCAAGAGCTTCAAGTTTTTCATTCTTTGTTCTCGTTTCTTCTCCAGTGGATTTAATTCAAGCTTTGGTGTTCATTATATCCTTCCTCTTGTTTCACATGTTTTCCCATGTTGAAATTTCTTATCCAAAAGCTCTCTTAATTTATTCAACTCTCTCTATGTTCATATCCGGAGTGTTGAAGATATCTCAGAAGATTCATAATTCCAGTCTTAATCCGTTCAAGCTATTTTGAGGATTATCATCTTATTCAAGCCATTTTATTCAACCGGTGCAATATCTCTTCAGCAATCTTTTTCAACGGTGATTTCTTTGAGTGGGCCCTAACCCACAGGTCTTTTCCCAGGATCTTACCTGACTCTTCTATTTTTTCCGGAGTTATTTTAAAATTCTTTTCAAAGTGTGACGTAAGTATGATTCCCATCAGTCACATGTCTTCTCCAAGATCGCTTTCAAATTCTTTTTATCGTTGTTTCAACCTTTTTAATTCTTCATTCCGGAGTGCTCAACAATTCTTATGGCATTTCTCGTCTTCATTCTCAACATTTGAAGACCGAAGACGAGTTTCTCTTAAATCTTGGTCCGTTCTTTTGAAGATTCGTGGTTCTAGCTTCATGCCATCCTCATTATTGTTTCGATTGTGAGGAATTATTTTTATACCCATCCAAAGCATTTCTTGAATTCTTTTCTTTGTGATCCTCCGAAGGCCATCATCTCAGAATATTTCTTCGTTCTCAGTTTGCAACTTTGTCCTCCAATTATTCTTCATTGATGTCTCTTCGTTCGTCTCCATATTTTACGGTGGTTC
Source organism: Secale cereale (assembly GCA_902687465.1). NCBI lineage: Eukaryota > Viridiplantae > Streptophyta > Magnoliopsida > Poales > Poaceae > Secale > Secale cereale. The sequence continues at coordinate 330,972,042 of LR738709.1, forward strand.
TTTCAAGATTACCCTTTCGTGGTTATCGTTTTAATTCATTTGTTCTTTTCATAATCCTACCGGTGGTTCGTTAAAGATTTATCCAAGGTTGTGCTAGACCTCTCTTTAATTCTTTGCAACGAGAATAAGTAGTATGCCAAATCCATTACTTGTCGCCAATTTAAATTGGTGAAGGATATGCATAACATAAATCTTATTCTAGTTTCTTCCAAGAGGTTAATCCCTTCCTTCGAAGCTTGTTCAGCATATCATATTCTCGGTTTTAAGTTGTTCATCTTGTTTTCCGGAGCTCCAAGTTATTTCTATTACATCATTTCAAAGCTCCATCTAATTCATCACAGGCCTTGAATCTTATTCTTTCATCTTTCACTTCTCATCCTTTTGTTACTGGAGTTATTCATGGTGGTTCATTATGATTTAAGTCATCCTCGAAGTCTTCATCAAGATTCTTGTTGGAGCTCAAGCATTCTTCATCATGCTTTCAATTGCAATCCTTTCTACCTTATCTTTTCAGATGGTGTTATGTCATTCTTGACAATTCCTTCACGTTTCATGATTCACGAGTTATCAAGAATGAGATATTTAAACTCATCATTTTCTTTGTTCAGGAGATCTTTCCAACCATTCAATTTATTCGTTGGAGTTATCTTGGGTTATAATTCACCTAAAAGCTTTCCTTGAGAATTGTTGCTATTATGGTGCTTATAAATGACCCAAGTTCTTCATTTATCATTCAGGTGAAATAAGTTTATCGTCTCCTTGTTGATCTCAATCCAATCAAATGTTTTTCGTCAGTGGCTGGATGTCACCTCTTAATTTTGAGATGTTTTCCATGAGTCCACATCAAGCTTATTCGTTTCGTTGTTGATTTTTTCATCAACCCCATTCAACCCTTCTTTGTAAGGAGGATTTCCTAATTCATTTGTGGGAGAAGTTGTCATTTTTCTTCTCCGTTCAATTCTTTCATTGAATTATATGCTATTCTTTCGTTCCGGAGGCTTTGTGATATTGCTCTCTTTGACCATCATCTCGTTTTTTATCAAGATCATATTCTTCCCTTGCTTGTCTATTTAACAGGAGTGTGGTGACCTCCATTCTAATTCCCTCATCTTATCAAGTTTTGCCTATCTTTTCAACCGGAGTGCTGTCTGAGTCTTTCTTACCTCTTGTGCCATTCTTTCAATTGTTCCGGAGGCTGTGTGTTGTTGTTTTCATCAAGTATCATCCCAACTTGGCAAGTTCTTGTTCAATTCCTTCCATTTTCAGACGGAGTGCTGTCCAAATTATGTCATTCTTATTCCTTGGTTGTACCGTTGCAGTTTCATATTCTTTCGGTTCATAAGCTCTTGTTTCATGTCTTTTAACCTACAAGGTTCTCATTATGCTCCTTGTTACTCTTTTCTAACGGGGTGTGTTCATCTTCGTTCATCTCTGTTGTATTCTTCTTTCATTTTGTCCAAACTCTCAAGGTTCCTGGTTTCACTCGTTTGTCGAAGAAGCAACTTTGTTTTACCTCTTCCTCTTCCGTTTTTATCCGGTGCTATCTCTAGGATCTCGGGTCGAGATCCTCTGTTAGTGTGGGAGAGTTGTGACGCCCGAAGACCGACGTCCCAGAAGATTCCAGAAGATTCCAGATGTTCTAGGTTCTTCCGTGTGTTTCATTTGTGCTTGTGTTATTTATTTTTGCATTGCATCTTGTCATCATGCCATCATGTCATATTTATTTTGCATCTCAACTTAAATAAATCGTGTGGATCTTCGATCCATTTAAATCGAGGGAAGGATGACTTCTCTTTATAACATATCCTCCTAGTATTATGGAGCTATTATATAATTATTCCATTGCTTTAGAATCACCAAAAACACACTTGCATCTTTCTCTTGCCACCAAATCCCTTGTCATGTGCACCTTCCCCACTGGCTTCTTCTTTTCATGTCTCACTTGTTTATTGCTAGTGACATTTTCCTATTCGAGAAAATGTTCAATATCTTCCTATAAATACTAGGTCATGCCAAGACCACCTCCTCCAATTTTCATGTCTTTTGGAAGTGCTTTGGTTGGCCTAAAGATTCATGCAAGTTTGAGTTATTTCCGAACTCGCATAAATTTGTAGTCTCTAAAAATTGCCAAAGAATTTTATTAAAATATCCCACAATTCCAGGTTCCTAGGGATATTTTTTATCTTAGCTAAAACCTTCTCCTAGCCCCTGTCCATTTTTCCTTTTCTTCATCAGGTTTTGAGACTGCTTGTTTTTTTTTAAATAAGGGAGAGGGCCTCATTGTGATGCTTTAGGCCATCTAGGCCTCCTTTTGGTCCAGGCCTGTAAGCCATCTCAGCTTCCCAGCCACAGGCCCATCAGGCCAGAGCTGGCCCAGCCGGCCGAACCCTAGCGCGCTGACCCCATCCGCTCGATGCCTCCCCCTGTCCGTCGCCACTCCCCGTGCTCCCTCTTCCTCTCGATCTCCCTGCTCGATCCCCATCTTCCCCAGCCTCGCTCGCCTCCCTCTCCCCTCAAGCGCCCCCAATTCCCTCGATCTCCCCTTCCCCGTCGCGCCCCAAGGGACCGAGGCCACCCATCGTCTCCAGCGCCACGGTCGGAGCTCGCCAGGACCAGCCAGCACCCTGCGCCCCGTCCTCGAGCCCCAACGCGCCTGGCTGCTCCAGCGCATCGCCAGGTCGCAGCGACCGGCCCGCCGCGCGACCCCCTTCGGCCGGACCGCCCCGCCTGGGCCTCCTCGCCTCTCCGCCAGCTCCCTGCTGCATCCCCGCCATGGCCTCTGCCCCAGGCCCCTGCCGCGATGCTGGCCTCCTCCGCGTCGCTGGAGCACAGCGGCCGCCGCAGCGCTCAGCTCCAGCGCCTCTGCGCCTCCCTCCGACCTTGCCACGTCCTCGCCATGGTGCCCCGCGGGGTTGCTGCTGCTCCCGCCGGTCAAGATGCTGCCGCTGCTCTGCCTTGCTTCACGAGGCCATCGTCCGCCTCCGCTTTCTGGTGATGCCAAGACCACGGCTAGAAGACCCGTATCCGGATCGCCAAGCTTCGTCCTGGATACGCCAAGTAACGGATCGGGTACAACTACCGTCGATGCCCCGGGGACACCGAGTACGACTACACAGGGTGATGCATCAAGTTCCACGGCTGTCTACATGCGAGTACCGCGACGTCCGGAGCACTCGAGAACCGCCAAGTACCACGACGACCCTCATGTACCCCTACGTCAACGACGACCTCGAGTACGACTACCGGATGTGCCAAGTACCTTGACGCCGAAGACCAAGACCTCAAGTTCTACGACACGTTGAACATGAACATCTACGAACGAGAACGTCTACTTCCACGACTCGCGAGAACGACTACGTCCCTCTACGAACTCGAACCGCTTCAAGAACGAACGTTCCGAAGGTATAACCTCGAGTCGATGCCCGTCGAATGCTATGTGATGTATGAAATGTTTTACCTTGTGTGCATCATGCCCGTTTCGTCCTTTTGTCATGTTCCTCGGTTGCCTCGTCGCCGACTTGTGGGAACCCGGTGACGGGATCACCCCACCTTTCATCTCGTTCGAATCGCTCACGCCACCTTTTCTTTTGCATCGGTCTCTCTACGAGTTACCGGTACCGAGATGTTGCGTTGCATCATTATCGGATCGTTGCCGTGGCACCCTTTCCTTCCACCACGGTGACAAACACTTCTTATCTCTTCATGTTAACGTTTAACTAATAATTGCATAAAACTTGATCATGTCATCCGCATCATGTTAACAACATTATATGTGGGAATTGTTGTTTGCTTAAAATTGCTAAACATGCATATGGGGATTTTTCCCGGAATTGTTGTTGTTGTTATTTTCCGGCCTCATTTAAATTGCCTAGATAGGTAGTTTACTTTTGATTCACCTCTTGCTATGTTAAAAACATTCAATCTTGTCTTGTAAATAAACGAGAGTCAACTAAATAAATAACATGTGGCGTTTCGTCAATATGCAACTCGTTGCATATTGAGCTCCACTTAACTTGTAGTTTTGTTTGTGCTCATTGCCATGCCATGCATCATTAAACCGGACATGCATCATACTTGGATGTGCATCGTATGACATGCTTATGATTGTGTGTTTACCGTATTGTTTTGCTTCTTTCCGGTTGCTTCTCTTGTTAGCTTCGAATTCGTTCCGGAGTTGTGAGGATTCGCTCGACTATTGCTTCGTCTACTTGCTGGACTTGTTCTTCTCCCTCGCGGAATCCCAGGCAAGATGACCATACCCTTGGATACCTTTACTACCATTGCCATGCTTAGTTGCCTCGATGCTATCGTTACATGTCGCGCTACCCATCTTTTATGTCTGCCTCTCCTTGTTGCCATGAAACCTCTAACCTTTGAAACCTTCCTAGCAAAACCACTGTTTGGCAATGTTACCCGCTTGCTCATCCCCTCTTATAGCGTTGTTAGTTGCAGGTGAAGATGAAGATCGTTCCAGGAGGGAACTTGTTGTTGGTATATCACAATATCTATTATTATTATTAACACACCTATATATTAGGCATGGGTGGAAGGCTTGGCCTTTTGCTCGGTGTTTTGTTCCACTCATGCCACCTCAGGCGCCGATAAACCGGCATTATGTTCCATGATTTTGCGTTCCTTACACGATGGGTGGATGGGGACCCCTTGACAGTTCGTCATTGAATAAAACTCCTCCAGCAAGGCCCAACATTGGTTTTAATTTGCTCATAATAACAACTTAATTAATTAATTAATTAATTGCATAGGGGGTCATGTCCCCGGGTTCTTAATTCTACATAACAGGGGGGGCCAGTGCTGATGGTGTTGGTCCCAAACGGGGAGCCTGCGGGACCACCACGGGGAAACTCGAGGATTGGTTTTCCTCGTAGCATCGCCCATCCGGTCGTGGCCTGAGACGAGATACGCGCGGCTACTATCAGGGTGTCGACACACCGGGAGGTCTTGCTGGACTTGTTTTACCATTGTCGAAATGTCTTGTGCACCGGGATGCCGAGCCTGATCGGATTTCCCTAAGATAAGGGGTGATGATATTATATTTATCACTTCAGCTAATCGTGAGAGCTTGTGATGGGCTAAGTTGGGACACCCTTGTAGGGTTATGATCTTTCGAAAGCCGTGCCCGCGGTTATGTGGCAGATTGGAATTTGTTAATGTCCGGTTGTAGAAAACTCAACAGAAGATCCGAAGTAAAACACACAACTGTGTGAGTAACTGTGACTGTCTCTTTTCACTTTGAGAAGAGAACACGGTGGGGTTATGTTTGACTCGTATGTAGTTCAGGATCTTTAGCGATCACTACTAGTTGCGACCGTTTGCGTAGATTCTCATCTTATTCTTGTACTCGTAAGTTAGCCACCATATTGCTTAGCCGCTGCTGCAACCTCACCACTTTACCTCCTCCTACCCATAAAGCTTTGCTAGTCTTGATACCCATGGTTATGGGATTGCTGAGTCCTCGTGGCTCACAGATACTACAACACCAGATGCAGGTTCAGCCGAGAATGATGCAGGAGCTGGTTCAAGTACTTCTGGGAGCTCGATGAAGAGAGTGGCCGTATGCTTGTGACGTTTTCGACGATCAGTAGTGGTTTCTACCAGGGGCGATTCAGACCTGTGGCTTTATGTTTTGGTATCTTTCTTTTGGATCTTCGCCCGTAGTCGGGTTGTGATGTTTTGCTTATGTAATGTATTGTGTGACGTGGCGAGTGTAAGCCAACTATTCTTTTGCAATTTCATCCCCATTTTTTACATGAGTCATGCAAAGATACCAAACTTGAGATCGTTCCAGAATGGGCTTATACCTTTAAGTCGTGCCTCGACAAGTAGGAGGTATAGTCCCATCCTGGGCATTACACCTCGGTGGTGGGGTAATCAACACCATCCAGTTCTGTTGCACATATAATTAAGAAAAGAAATAATAATCTACCTTTAGAGTAAACAGAGGTAAGGAGAAGCAACATATTACAAGAATTGCATCAAGGTTTTAAGAAGAAAACTTGCATGGACCAAAAATTGTTTACCTTGTCATCAAATCCACCTCCAGTACCTAGTAAAGTGGTAAAAAATTGGTTACCTATTTTTTGCAAGGCAAACATTCCCGAGGACAAGGGTGCACCACCGAAGGGGGGCAATAAAAAGCTCAAGATAGACAACCATTCTACATCTTCCAAGAAAAATCATAAGGAGAACAAGTGAAGGAATAACACCAAGATTTGATCCTGCTTCTATGTTTCTCCCTCTAGAGATATTTTGTAGCTCTGGATGTACTCCACTAAGATCCTGCTGTTTGTGAAGTTTGATGTATCCGAATTTGGCCTTGGTGAGGTGTATGGAACCTGTAAGCTATGATATTATGCTGGTGCTACTGAATGTTTATTTCAGAGTTTTATCTACCCTGATTTTGGTTCTAGTTCTGTTTGTATGTGTCACGACCTCTGGTGTACATTAAGCCTTTGGACACATGAATAGAAACTAGAGTATGTTGAATTGGAATATCGAGGGATTAATGATGATAAGAAATGGCTGGCTATTTCTAATAAGATCTCATAAGCAGACTGTTCTATTGTTGCACTGCAAGAAACCAAGAGAGAAACTTTTGGTAGCTCTGACATCAAATAGTTATGTCCAAAAAAATGAATAAAGTTTTATTACCTGCCAGGTGCATCTGGAGGCGTAATTACTATATGGAATGATCAGTTGTTTGCTGGAAAAACCATTTTCAAGAATGAATTCTCTCTCTCCATTGAGTTCACCTCTAAACTTAATGGAAATAAATGGATTCTCACCAATATATATGGTCCATGTCAATCAGATAATAGAGTGATTTTTTTGAATTGGTTTCGGAACATTCAGATGGAAGATGACATGGATTGGCTTGTGGTGGGAGACTTTAACTATATGAGACACCCCACTAATTGAAACAAAGATGGTGGGAATTTTCAGGATATGCTGCTGTTTAATGAGGCTATAAGTAAGCTAGCCCTTGTTGAGATCCCACTCAAAGGTAGGGAATTCACATGGAGTAATATGCAAGAGGCACCATTGGGAAAAATTGACTGGGTTTTCACCTCTGAATCCTGGATCCTTTCATACAATGACACTGTGGCCACCTCCCTGGTTAAAACCACTTCAGACCACACGCCTTGTGTCATCAAAATTGGGACTTTCATAACCAAATCCAGAATATTTAGATTTGAAAACTTCTGGTTGGAGCATTCTGATTTTAAATCCATGGTAATAAACCATATGGGAGCAGCCAGTGGATGAGAAAGATAGTGCTAAAATTATTGTTTCTAAATTCAAGAGGCTGAGAAAGGATCTTAAGAACTGGTCTAGAGGTCTTTCGGACTTGAAATCTGTAATCAAGAACACAAATTCAGTGATTTTAATGCTTGAATGTTTAGAGGAATACAGTGAGCTCTCACCAGATGAACACATGGGCAGAAAAATTCTGAAATCTCACCTTGAGCAGACTTTTCATTTCTAGAGAATCTACTGGAAGCAAAGGGCCACCATTACAAAAATTCAGTTTGGAGATGCCAGCACAATGTTCTTCTAGGCCAAAGCTACCATCAAGCACAGAAATAACTTTACTGTTGTACTCCAAGATGAGGCAGGCATAGAAGTATATGAACACCAGGCCAATGTTGTTGTTCTCTACGGAGCATTCAAAAACAGATTGGGTCAATCCATTGAGTCATCTAATCCTCTACAACCTCACCATCAGTGACTCAAGCACAACACTTACATGATCTAGAAATACCATTCACACTTTCTGAAATTGATGAAGTAGTCAAGAATCTCCCACCTGATAAATTACCAGGCCAAGATGGTTTTAATGCTACTTTTCTTCAACACTGTTGGGACATTATAGCTCCGGACTTCTACAAGCTGATTCTGACTTCTTTGAAGGGACATCAAATATCCAGAGTATAAACTACTCCTTCATTACTCTTATCCCAAAGAAAGAGGTTGCAGTAACTCTAGGAGATTTTAGACCAATATCACTGCTAAACTATACCTTGAAAATTATCACCAAGCTGCTTGCTAACATATTACAGAAGTTGATGTTCAATATGGTCCATGGAAATCAGTATGGCTTTCTCAACAATAGATGTATATAAGATTGTTTAGCCTGGGCCTATGAGTATATTCACCAATGTTACCAATCCAAAAAAGAAATTGTGCTACTCAAATTACATTTTGAGAATGCATTTGACCTTCTCAATCACAGCTCTATCATAGAGATTTTATCTGCTAAGGTTTTGGTAGCAGATGGATTAGTTGGATCAAGCAGATTTATGACACTGGTTTTTCAGCAGTCCTCCTCAATGGAGTTCGAGGCAAACAATTCCTTTGCAAGCAAGGAGTGAGACAAGGAGACCCTCTGTCTCATATTTTTTTTGTCCTTGCTACTGATCTTCTGTAGTCTATGCTAAATGAAGCCATGGCACATCAGCTTACTGAAGCTTCCCTCCAACATCAGTCATGTACTGCCTTCCCAGTCATCTAATATGTAGATGATACCCTTATAGTCTTACCTGCCTCCTCAACACAGTTACAACATCTCAAGAGCTTGTTACTTCATTATGCTGCATACACTGGATTAAAGGTCAACTACTTCAAATCCACCTTGATATCCATCAACACACCAAACAGACTAATGCAAGAATTATCTTCCTTACTGGGATGCCAGGTGGGACAATTCCCTTTACCTTATCTAGGACTGCCATTGTGCCATTCAAAACCTAAATTAGAAGATTTCACCCCTATGCTCAAAAGAATTGCATCAAGGCTGACTAGCTGCAACACACTGCTATCAACTAGCGACAAGCTTACTCTGGTGAAATCTGATTTCTCTAGCATGCCTACATTCTACATGTCCACAATCATGATCCCCAAAAAAGTACTTAACAAAATAAACTCATATCTCAAGCACTGTCTCTGGACAAAATATGGGTCACAGGAAAAAGGGATGGCAATGATTTCTTGGGATAAAGCATGCTTGCGTAAATCCAATGGTGGCTTGGGAGTGATTAATGTTGAAATTCACAATCAAGCTCTACTTTTGAAATTTCTGCATAATTTCATGAATAGAGAGGACACCCCATGGGTCAAGATTATATGGGAATCATGTTACTCACATGATCTCCCTGAGGAAAGATCTACATGCTCCTTCTGGTGGAAGGCGGTGCATAAATTAATCCCTATATATAAAGAGCAGTCCTTGTGTGTAGATGGTTCAAGCAGCACAACTGCATTCTAGAAAGACAAATGGAAGGGTCGGGCGATGTAGATCAGCTACCCTCAACTAGCCTCAGTCTGCGTTAATATAGATATCTCTGTGCAGAAAGTTTTGGAAACACCCAATTTAAAGGACATGTTTGAACTTGCCCTATCTTCCCAAGCATACCAATAATTCTTACATCTACACACACAACTACAAGATAGGGGACAACTACAAGGATGGGACAAATGGGGATATCCATGGAAATCCAACAACTTTTCAGTTCTAAAGATGTATAAGTCCATGATTGTACCGGATACCTGCCACCCTAGCTTCAGAACCTTATGGAAATCAGCTGCTCAATTGAGGAGCAAATTATTTTTCTGGATACTGCTTTACAGCTGTGTCAATACAAGGAACCTCTTGAAAAGATGATCCATGCATTTATATGACTATAATTGAGCCCTATGCAATGATCAAACTGAAGAAACGATCATTCCTATTTGCTAGGATTTCAACTTTGCACTGGACTGCTGGACCTGATTCTACCTAATAGACGAAGATGAATTTCAAGCATGGACGAAATCTGCCTAAGGATGTTTGAGTTACCGCATGATCTGGCTCTTGACATCATTCTAGCTAGATGTTGGAGCATTTGGTCAGTAAGAAATGATAAGATTTTAGGAAGGTCGCGCCTCACTCTATGATCTAGTCCTATTACATGAAATAAGCACTCACAACGGTAGTTCACAGAGCTAAACCAAGTAGAGCACAGAGCATCAAGGACTGGATTGAAAATCATTTGTAATTGGTCCATGTTTCCACGTATTGGTACTGGATAGAGTCTTTTTAGGTTTTTTTTGCTCTTTTATGGCTATATGTATGAATTTATTTTAATATAATTACCGTAGAACTATTGTTCTACAGTCCAGGTTTAAAAGAAAACCTTAAGACGAGGAAGAATTTAACGGACTGGGAGATATAGCTCATTATTTCACCATGACAGACAAATTCCTCAATATCACGCGAACTTTGAAAATTATTGTATACCCGTTGCAACGGATGTGCTCTTTTGCTATATGTACTAAATAGTTAAATACCTAGCACTTCAGAACTGATGTCGGTTTGAGAATGGATAAATTTAGACATATTTGAAGGATACGAAGACTAATCAATATATTTTTCGCTCATATGCTTCTCGCGTTTCTAGAGCGACCAGATGAGGAGCTGTGTGGGGATTTTGATACGGCCATGTACATGTAGGGATGTCATTGTCAGAGATCATGGTAGAGAGGCTAGAATGTACATCTAGTAACCTGTGGTAGATGGGCATGTCTAGGTATGAAACGGAAGTAACATGTGCAGTGAATGCAAGAAAGAGCGGCAGTACCGCAGACGCAACACAAAGAAAGTGTGCTAGCATAAATAAACTAGATAACGAGTAGATGGACTAAGAGAAACTCTAGCAGACCCCGCATCCTCCGGCCCGCAAAACATGTTTGCAGTTCGTGCAAAAACGCCTTTGCGGGCCTGCGCGAACGGCCGCAGTTGCAGACCCCGCATAATGGACCCATAAAAAAGGATATTCCCGGAATATGCTTTGTTACGGGTCCATTATGCGGTGTCTGATCTGGCGCAGCTCCTCCCGGCCCGCAAAAAAGGATATTCCCGGAATTTGCACATTAATTTGATCTAGCATGTTGCATTTCTTTGCTTTTTCAACAACATTGGATACAAAAGACATCACCAAATCTTTGCTAGAATAGCAAGACCAGAGAAAACAAGAACCACAAGTATACAGTTTAGAAGATTTCCAACTTCCATAACTCGTCCCACTAGTTGGACTAATATCTTCTGCATGCATTCGTTGTTGATCTGTGGATTCTTGATTTTGCGTTCTTCTTTCTTCGTCTTTGGTTCGAAAGAAGTAGACGTTGCTTCCCCTCTAGTTGCACATGCAGCTGCATCATTCCCTTCGATTCTACTAAGGAGTGCACCAACATCTATTATGTTTCTTTCTATTAATAAATCAATGTATTGGCCTTCCCAAAACCAAAATGAGCATCCATCGTCGTACACAAAAGAATGAGCAAGCTCGAAGTGAGCTACCACAATTGAACTAAAGAATGAGCTATGAAATGAGCTACCGCAAGTGCACGTACCCCATCGTTTTCACATTTGAAGAACACCCATCCGGGGTGCTTCGGTGTGCCCGAAGTGAGCCGGCGCACTTTCCGCGTGCAGTCGTCACACTGTATGACCGGCATCGGCAAGCCACAAAGACGTTGCGCGGGCGCCAAGCCCAGTGAATGGCCGGACGAAATGATGCCCGCAAACCTTCGGCGGCGGCGGGCGGACGAAACCCGTACCTGCATCCTGCGATGCGTCCTTCCCTGGGCTGCGGGAGAGGCTTCCCGACTGTTGGGGATATAACTATTTGATATGACCCGCCCAGGAGGGGTCAGGTTACCCAACGGCGGTTCATGGGCCAAGCCCAGAAGCATGTTGAAGATGGCGGTTCAATGAAGAGTAATGTATAAAGGGCCCAAAGCCCAGAGCGGCTTAAAGCTCGTAAGTGTAAACCACCATGTATGTTTAACTTGTACTGTAAGGCATGTAACAATGAGTCACCGAGCCGGACACGATTGTATGATCCGGCCAAGACTCCATAGGCCGTAGGGCGTCAACCCGTGTATATAAGGGGATGGCCCGACAGCGTCTTAGGACAAGAAACAACAGATCTAAAGCCAGGAATGCGGATTCGCTCCCTAGCAATCGAAACCCCAGCAATTCCACCTCAAAGTGGATTAGGTTTTACCCTCACCGCAAGGGGCCGAACCAGTATAAACTTCCCGTGTCTCTTGTCCCATTTTAACCCCTTTAAGCTAACCACGTCGCTATGGCTCCACAATTAAGTCCTTTCCTTAGCACATCTGCCGTGACAACTCCACGACAGTTGGCTCCCACCATGGGGCTTGCGCACTGTGTTTCGAGTTCTTGAAGGGCAACTTCGAGGGGCTCAAGGGATACGCTGTGGGCCGGATAACCAAGAGTCATCGCGGCAAGCTCTACATCGACGATGCAGGCTGGGGTCCCGAGGCCGGCTCAATTGAGTACGGGTACCGGGTCCCCTTCAGCGGAATCCACGTCTTCATCGGCAAGATTGGCGAACCGGGCCCTGAGCCGAACACCTGCACCGACATCATCGAGATGACTCAGCATGCGCGACCCGCCCGGGTTCAGCCTGCCGTGAAGCGTGCCTTTGTTGGATATATCCGGGACGTTGGAGGCTCTGGATCTCGCGGTGAGACAGTCGTTCTCTCTGACGGTGAATCATCCAGGGGAGAGACTAATTCAATGTATTAGATGCAGAGCGGACGGCTTGGGGGCTGGTCCGACGATAACAGTATTCCGGACCCCCGTGAGCCGCCGAACATGGTGGCGATTTTCATGACTGGCACCCAGCCGGCTTTCGGCTCGACAGTCGTCGGGGCCATAACACCCGGTGCGACGAGGATTGCAGCAGGCGCGACCGGACCGACACGCCCATCGACTCAAGTCTTGACAGATCTGTTGGAGGCTCTGGCGACTCTGATGGGATCGGAGGTAACCCCGGACAACCGAGAGCAGCACAAGGCAGATGTGGCTAAGCTACGACAGGAGATAGTGCAAGCAAAAGAAGACCTGGCGGCAGAAAACGCCAGGATGACTGCAGAACGGGCTGTTTTGGACGCCCAGGCTCAGCGGATTCAAGCAGATTCGTACTGCCTCACGGTGGATCAGAACACTGCTCGCGAAGTCATGAGGAGGAAGCACCAGAGTCATCTGCCCTTTGTTTATGAGCCAAGGAACCTCTTCAACACAACCGGAGTAGGGACCAGTAACTCGCCGGGGATAAACCGGACGGCTGAAACACCAGGGGGCGGAGCGCCGGTCCAACCGCACATGACATGTTCTCCATATATGAATCAAATCCACACTGCACCTCATCACCCGGTGACGCCGGCGGGTCATTACTCCAACCCTCTGGATAACATGATTGAAGCATTAACGAGATTGGCGTCTCTACGAGTTGAGGGCGAAACTCCGGTGGCAGTAGAAACCTGGAGGGCCCGGGAACTTCTTCAGACAGCGCCGACACAGCAGCATGCTTATTCTTATAGTTGTGACCGGATTCACGCGACCCCTTGTCCAAGCGTTCGCTACAGCCGGCACGTTGATTCACCAGCAGTTTCAAGCATGGAGCGGCACCGTGACCAGCCTCATGGGCATGACCCGGCGTGACATGGTGCCAATGCACATGACATAGTGGATCAGGGCAGGACGCGATGAGAGGTCGAGCTGGCGGCTCAGGTTGCAGATCATTAGCAGGCGTCGTATTACCCAGCAACTTTAGTAGAGACAGGTAGAACTTCTCGAGCTTGGGGCGTGCCGTGCTTAACGGCGGCTATATGGAACGAGCGTTTGCCCAAGGACTTCAAGGGCCCTCGTAAGGTGCCTAACTACACAGCAGATCAACCCCCCGAGGCTTGGGTAGAGAGTTACGAGATGGCTATGGAGATGCTAGATGTTAGTGAGGCCGCGTGTACTAAGTATTTCACCATGATGCTGGAAGGCACAGCCCGCAACTGGTTGAAAGGATTGCCCCCCAACTCCATTGGATCGTGGGTAGAGCTGAAGGCCAAGTTTATTCGACATTTCAAGGATACATGCAAGCAGCTGATGTCAATTGTGGATTTAGCTTCTTGTATTCAGAACGAGGGAAAGTCAACGACCAGTTGGGTGCGCCAGGTTTCAACCATTATACATTCTTCAGATAAAGTCAACGCCGAGTCAGCAGTGTTAATGTTGGAAAAGAATTGTCGTTTCCTTCCACTCAAGCAGAAGTTGGGGCGGCTTACACGTCATTGTGATGATATGGGGGAGCTTATGGTGGCTCTCGTCAAATATGCCGACTCTGATAGTACCAAGGACCCCGAATCTGAGGTTGAAAGATCGGTAAAGGGAAAGAAGAGCAATGATACGAGAGGACAACAGGTTAACCCGGCCAATCAGAGCAGTGGTGGTAAGCGCAAGGCTGATGATTTTGTAGCTAACATGGCAACACGTAATTTTAACCAGCATCGCAAGGGGAAGCCTCCTCCGAGATATAACCTTGATGATGTAATGAATCAGCCGTGTCCAAAGCATGGAACTGAAGAAAGGCCGGCTACCCATCTGTGGAAGGATTGCAACATTATGAGACACTTCAGGGAGTCTATACAGAACAACCATGAACCGAACGACGGTTCAGGGTCTAGCTCACATGGTCCGGGTTATGGAGGCGGCGGCTCAGGTTCCGGGTTTCAAGGCCAAGGTAATCAAGGCGGCAACAACCAACAAAACAATCAAGGGAATCAGCAGCAGTTTGGTTATCAGAGTAATTCGAAGCAGCTGAGCAGTGGCTAGTACCACATTTTTACCACGAGTCTGTGCAAGCGGGGTCGGAAACTTCATAAAAGGGCGGTGAATGTTGTTCAGCCGACAGTTCCCCGCTTCGTGCGATGGTCTGAGCAGCCCATTGTGTGGAGCCGTGAGGATCACCCGCCCCCGGTTGATAATTCGGGTCAGTTGGCTTTGGTGGTGGCGCATCAGGTTGGAGGATATAAATTCACTAAGGTGCTCATGGATGGAGGCAGCAGTATCAATATCCTTTACTATAATACTTTCTGTCGTATGGGATTAACTGACAAGAATCTTAGACCATCCAATACTGTTTTCCATGGAGTGGTGCCTGGTAAGTCGGCATACCCGGTGGGCAAAATTGATTTGAATGTAACCTTTGGGGATGAATATGATGCCAGAACGGAAACTCTAACGTTTGAGGTTGTTAGGATCCACAGCCCGTATCATGCTCTGTTTGGGCGACCAGCTTATGCTAAATTCATGGCAAGGTCGTGTTATGTTTATCTGGAGATTAATTTGCTGGGTCACAAGGGGACCATCACAGTGCATGGAGTCGCACGATAGCCTTGGAGTGTGAAGAAGGTGATGCGGCTTATGCAGAGTCAGTTTGTGCCACCGAGGAGCTGAAATTCTACAAGGATAATGTTGACATGGCAGATATGACGTCTTTAAAGAAGCCAAACACATAGCATGACCCTCTGTTGAAGTTTAAACCGGTGGACGACACCAAGCTTGGGCCTCATGGTTTAAAATATGTGCCTCGAACGGCCATCAAATCACAAGCGCTCGTGGATTCTATGAATGACTGGACAGAATTGCAAACGCCTGAGGAAAAGTCGGATAACACATATTGGACTATTCACTTTGATGGGTCCGGGCAGTTAGAAGGCTCGGGGGCTGGAGTTGTCTTAACCTCCCCGTGAGGTGATAAATTTTCTTACGTTCTCCGGTTAATGCTCCCTTGTACTAATAATGCATCTGAGTATGAGGGCTTGATCCATGGTCTTTGGATGGCCAAGGAGATGAACTTAAGCCGGGTGAGATGCTTTGGCGATTCAAATCTGGTAGCTCAGTAGGTTTCTGACACTTGGGATTCCAAGGATCCGCTCATGGCGGCTTATCATCGAGAGGTTGATGCAATTACAGGTCACTTCAAGGGTTACCAAGTTGAGCACATTGATCGAAGGAAGAATGAGGCGGCTGATACCTTAAGCCGGTTAGGATCATAGCGTAAGCCGGTACCACCCAACACATTTTTGGATGTTTTGATTAACCCGTCTATCAAGTTGCCCACATAGGAGGACCTTGCTATTCCTGACCTGGAGGCACAATTGGTGGCGGCTCTTCATGTTATACCTGACTGGACGGTTCCGTATTTGGCTTACATGATCCGGGGTGAGCTACCTGAGGATGAAATTTCGGCCAGAAAAATAACCCGGCGGTCTAAGTCAATGATGATTTGTGGGGACCCCGACTCATAAGTCGTGATCACCGAATGCACGTGTACAGTGATCCCAGAGATCAATGCTCACTGAACACACAGAAGCTGAATAACATGAGTCTTACATCGATACATACCGTATTACACAAATTGTGACCTTTAAGGTCAAGTCTTGAGTGTAAATCATCGCAGCGGAAATCTTCAATAACAACTTGGACCCATGCCATCTGCCTTAACCCCACAGGCATTCTAACTGGGAAGCGTCCTAGCTCGCATGTTCGTCACCAAGAAATCTTCATCACATCCTGTTCTTTCATGCCTGGACAATAAAATAACCAGTGGCAAGCCACTGAGTACTTTGAATGTACTCGCAAGCAACCCAAGTGTGATGACAGAATAATTATGCAAGGCTCTATTTCTAAATTGACAGTTTTGTGGAAAGCTAGTTTTTCATATGCAAGTATGATCAACATATAACCAGGGCATGCATGCGTCTGCAACAAGTATCAGGAGGTTACAGACATCAACATCGTGAAAGAGTCATGAACAACTCTTGCTCGCGCTCATCGTGACTTTCTTACAATAACATCAACAGATTTACCCAAACCGTGTTGTTTCCCAGAAACTTATGGACATAGTCTAAGCAGCACCACCCAACTGTCCTTGACCGTGGACACGGCTATTCGAATAGTTTGACACTCTGCAGAGGTTGCACACTTTACCCACAAGATCCGGGGAACTTCCGTGTCATCCACGACCCGCGGTACCTCAAGTACCCGGGGTAAGCACCCGATCACTATCTTTCCCTAGACGACACTAACACATAGTCCACTCGATTGGTAGTAACCCCCGTGCCCAACATTTCACATCTTAAAAATTGTGGAGACTCGCTCCCATATTCATCACATACCACTGACACGGGGTACCAACGGTGTGTTCGGTGCCCTGTAAAAACAGTCATGGCCGCCTATCCAAGCACGACCCCGTCCCGAGAGTGACCTCATGTCACCCTCGTCACTAGTAATGCGGGTACCATGCTAGTATCGACCTAGGTAATCAATAATTCCCTTTCCGATATAAGGGTAGAGTGGTTGCGCATGTTTGGTTGGGACGGTAATCACACATAAATCTAATCCATCTCTGTAAACAACACTTTCATCAAGCCTCGGTACACTACTTCTTCACCAAGTAGTGCCCTAGTTCCTCATCGTCTCCCAGGGGCATTAGTGGCACCCACTGGGTTATTTGCAAGTATGTCAAACCACACTTGTTTCTCTCAATGCATAACCCTGACCCATTTTGCGTAGCCAACTACTATAGCACACATCTATCTACTCCCACCCACATAACCCTCATAGGAAGGTAGGGTCATGCTTGATGCAAGTTCCAATGGTAAAGCAACAAAGGTACCAACCAAAGTGGTCACCACCTTAACATGATTCCGATGCATTGATAATAAGGTGCTATGAGACATGCATAAAAAGGTTTCTCGAATGTGGTCAAAGGGCTGCTTGCATTGTCCTTCCGAGTCTTCAAACCTTCTGGTCCATCTCCGAGTACTCCGTTTATTTCATCAACTAACGATGGAAACAATCATAATAAGCAACACAACAAGGCAAAAATAAAAGTGCTCTAAAAATAGGAGTTGGACTTTTCTAGGATACCTCTGGTCATATGAGAAATGACCAAGGTGGTTTCATAGGTATTGGATCAATGGATAGTTTGGAACATTTCAATATGATGGAATCAAGGGGTTAATGGATTTGAAAGAAGTGTACAGAAATATATTTTTGAAAAATGAGCAAAGGCACCCATTTAACAAATCATGATTTTACAAGCATCTAGGAGTTGGTTTCACTGGATTTGGAGTTCAAATGAATTTCCTAGGATTTTGCAAAGTTGACAAATATGAAGAAATGGCTCATTATTTGGTGGGGTACAGAAAGTACTAATAAAATGTTCATAAACTAAGTTATGAACTTAGAAGCATCTAGGAATTTGAACCATTGCATTTGGATCAAATTTGAGCTCTCTGTGATTTTCTAAAGTTTATCACAGAAATAGAAAAATGACATTTTGATAATATTTGTGAAGAAAAGGTCTATGGAAAAATGTGCATGTTGCCCCAACAGGTAGATCAGGATTTTAGAAACTCCTAGAAATTTGAATCATCAAATTTGGAATCCATTTGTAATGCCCAGGATGGGACTATACCTCCTACGTGTCGAGGCACGACTTAAAGGTATAAGCCCATTCTGGAATGATCTCAAGTTTGGTATCTTTGCACGACTCATGTAAAAGAGGGATTAAAATGCAAAAGGAGATAGTTGGCTTACACTCGCCACTTCACACAATACATTACATAAGCAAACATCATCCAAAACATCACAACCCGACTACGGGCGAAGATCCAAAAGAAATATACCAAAAACAGAAAGCCACAGGTCCAGATCGAATCCTAGTAGAAACCACTACTGATCGACGAAAACATCACAAACATACGGCCACTGTCTTCATCGAGCTCCCAGTGAAGTACTTGAACCAGCTCCTGCATCATTCTCGGCTGAACCTGCATCTGGTGTTGTAGTATCTGTGAGCCACGAGGACTCAGCAATCCCATAACTATGGGTATCATGACTAGCAAAGCTTTGTGGGTAGGAAGAGGTAAAGTGGTGAGGTTGCAGCAGCGGCTAAGCATAATATGGTGGCTAACTTACGAGTACAAGAATAAGATGAGAAGCTACGCAAACGGTCGCAAAAGAAGTGATCGCTAAAGATCCTGAACTACATACGAGTCAAACATAACCCCACCGTGTTCTCTTCTCAAAGTGAAAAGAGACAGTCACGGTTACTCACACAGTTGTGTGTTTTACTTCGGATCATCTGTCAAGTTTTCTACAACCGGACATTAACAAATTCCAATCTGCCACATAACCGCGGGCACGGCTTTCGAAAGATCATAACCCTGCAGGGGTGTCCCAACTTAGCCCATCACAAGCTCTCACGATTAGGTGAAGTGATAAATATAATATCATCACTCCTTATCTTAGGGAAATCCGATCAGGCTCGGCATCCCGGTAGCACAAGACATTTCGACAATGGTAAAACAAGTCCAGCAAGACCTCCCAGCGTGCCAACACCCTGATAATAGCCGCGCGTATCTCGTCTCAGGCCACGACCGGATGGGCGATTCTACAGGTTATACCAGATACCTCGAGTTTCCCCATGGCAGCCCCGCAGAACCCCCGTTTGGGACCAACACCATCAGCACTGGCCCCCCTGCTATGTAGAATTAAGAACCCGGGGACGCGACCCCCTATGCAAATTTAATTAATTAATTAAGTTGTTATTATGAGGCAAATTAAAAACCAATGTTGGGCCTTGCTGGAGGAGTTTTATTCAAAGTCGAACTGTCAAGGGGTCCCCATCCACCCATCGTGTAAGGAACGCAAAATCAAGGAACATAATGCCGGTTTATCGGCGCCTAAGGTGGCATGAGTGGAACAAAACACCGAGCAAAAGGCCAAGCCTTCCACCCATGCCCAGTATATAGGTGTGTTAATAATAATTATAGATATTGTGATATGCCAACAACAAGTTCCCTCCTGGAACAAACTTCATCTTCACCTGCAACTAACAACGCTATAAGAGGGGCTGAGCAAGCGGGTAACATAGCCAAACAGTGGTTTTGCTAGGAAGGTGTCAAAACGTTAGAGGTTTCATGGCGACAAGGAAAGGCTGACATAAAAGATGGGTAGCGCGACATGTAACGATAGCATCGAGACAACTAAGCATGGCAATGGTAGTAAAGGTATCCAAGGGTATGATCATCTTGCCTGGGATTCCACAAGGAAGAAGAACGGATGCATGAAGTAGACGGAGCAACATAGTCGAGCGAATCCTCACAACTCCTGAACGAAACCGAAGCTAACAAGAGAAGCAACCGGAAAGAAGCAAACAACACGGTAAACACACAAGCATAAACAAGGCATACGATGCACATCCAAGTATGATGCATGTCCGGTTTAAATATGCATGTCATGGCAAAGTGCACAAACAAAACTACAAGTTAAGTGGAGCTCAATATGCAACGAGTTGCATATTGACGAAACACCACATTATAATTATTTAATTGACTCTCGTTATTTACAAGACAAGATTAAATGTTTTTAACATAGCAAGAGGTGAATCAAAAGTAAACTACCTATTTAGACATTTTAAATGGGGCCGGAAAATAACAACAACAAATCCGGAAAAACCCCATATGCATGTTTAGCAATTTTTAAAGCAACAACAATTCACACATTTTAATGTTGTTAACATGATGCGGATGACATGATCAAGTTTTATGCAATTTTAGTTAAAGGTTAACATGAAGAGATAAGAAGTATTTGTCACCGTGGTGGAAGGAAAAGGGTGCCACGGCGATGAATCCAAAAATGATGCAACGACAACATCTCGGTTCCGGTAACTCGTTGAGAGACCGGTGCAAAAGATGACGGAGAGCGAGTCGAACAAGAAGAAAAGGTGGGGTGATCCCGTCACCGGGTTCCCACGGGTCGGCGATGAGGCAACCGAGGAGCACGACAAAAGATGATACGGGCACGGTGCACACAAGGAAAACATTTCATACAACACATGTATTCCACGGGTCATCGTCTCGGGGGTTATACCTTCGAAGCGTGCGTTTCGGGGCGGTTCGAGATCGTAGTGGAAGTGTTGTAGGGTGGAACCCTAGGTGGAGATCTTTCACGAATTGGAGGGGAATCCCCAAGAACAAGAAGGACACAAGGGAAGAACACAAGAGAAACACTCAAGAACAAGTCCAATCACACATCCACTAGACTCACAAACACATGAGATCCACAAGGTACACGAACAATCAAAGGGAAATAAGATACATGGTAGAGTTCATCCCAATCCTATGAGGAGAGAGGTCTTGACAATCCACGAGGATTCTTCTCCCGTGGGAGGTCTTGACAATCCACAAGGATTCTTCTCCCGTGGGAGGTCTTGCATCCACTAGGGATCTTCTCCAAGGTGGAGGTAGTCTCACTCTCTCAAGAGGAGAAGGTAGGAGCAAAGCTCACATACAAATGAGCTATCATATTCGCTAAACCTAGAAAGGAGGTGGAGGTGGTCTATTTATAGTCTTAGCCACGAAAGGGGTAAGTGGCGAGGGATACAAGGCCAAAGGCCCACGGCTGCACACAGGCAGGACGGTAGTACCGGACCTCGGGCGGTAGTACCGCTTGGGAGCGGTAGTACCGCTTGTAAGCGGTAGTACCGCTTGTGAGCGGTAGTACCGCCCGTTCCAGGCTGGACAGGCCATTCTTCTTCCGTCTTCGCTTCCACGCTTCCCTCGCTGATGGTGTAGGCGTTCCTTGGCGCTTGCGCTCCTCCTCCTCGTCCATGAAGCTCCGACAATACCTATGCATGCACACGAGTGGAGTGTCAAGTAGTATACCATCCTCGAAGGGGTCAAGTGAACACGTGTAAAGGAGATGATTCACCTTTATGTATGAGAAGTAGAGGTCGCACGTGTCACTTTCCAAACGGACTCTTGACATGGTGATGTCCTTAGGAGGCTCCGCATCATCCCCTCCCCCTTGGAAAAGATCCGACCTCGGATCGAAAGCCAAATCACCATGGGGAAGAGATGGCGTCGCCATGTCGAAGCGGTCGATCACCAAGCACTCATCATCTTGAAGCTCGAAATGGGCACTCTCCAATGTCGCACCGTCTAGTGATTCCTTCAAAAGGAGCAAGGACAACAAACACTTGGAAAAACAAATGTGGTTAGCATTAGTGCAAAACCAAGCATTCAAGAGGTGATTCACCCAACAAGTGTTGTCATCAAGCATGTCATGTGGTGTGATAAAGGATTGTGAGATGGCATGTAAGCATATGAATTGAGCACAATCAAGGTCATCATGGAAACAAGCATGTAAATGTGAGGTAGAGATGCACATATGTGTGACAAGAGAGTAAGCATCTACCTCAAGGTTGTAGCAAGCATGCATAAAGTGCTCCATGAAAGGTCTATGGTAGGCATAGGAATCATTCACAACACCAAATAAAATGAAGTGTCTAAACACATGAGTCAAGTGCAAGACAATCCAAGCATAACGTGCATAGGGTGTAGTGAAAATGGTGTGGCACTCAACACAATAGAAAGAGAAATTGTTCAACATGTGTGAGGCCATCAAGTCAATCATGTGAAAAGCATGGCAATGGTTGACATCAACCGCATGAAAGGAGCATGTATGAATCATGGGTGATGCACTACAAGCAAGCATATCAATCATGTCGTGCAAACTAGTGGCGCGAAGATGCAACACACTATAGGAAATCATGGTAATCATGTCATGTGAGCAAATAGTGGATATAGGCAATGCACATGACATATCGCAAGCATGATCACAAATCATGATCAAAGCATCATAATAGGCATGGGGTACAAAGGCATCATGGCAATAACAAGTCATATTTCCACCAAGCTTGCAAATACACATACAAGTATGAGAATCAATCATCATGTGTAATGCAAAGCATGGGTCACAAATGCATGGCAAAGGCATATAAATGAGCATATCATGCAAAGTGAACATGGCAAGATGGGCGTAAGAGACATAATGGACAATAACCCATAACCATGTGAGTGCCATGTAGAAGATATGCGCGAAGTCTTTGCGCGAAGGGAGCGGTTGGAAGGATAATCCATGGACTCCCAAGTCGTCTTTTCTCTCTAGAGCTCGTTTCGTCAACTCGTGCTCTTGGGAGGTTGACGAGTAAGTATGGGGACCTACACAAAAGACACACAAACCAAAGAAATTGTGCGCGTGGTAAATGTACACATCATCCATCATGATGTGTATGTGCACGTTAGAGTTAGCACAAGATAAGCATCCCTCAAAGAAATTTGATGCACGGTATAAGAACATGTCATCCATCATGAATGAATAGTTATTGTGTATAGCATGATGTGGATGCAAATTGAGCATACGATTATATGGCACATCTATAGCATGTTCATTCATGGGGAGCATATTGTGCACACAAGCATGGGGATCATGCAATGGATTGGGTGGATCAAAATCTCCGAAAATGTATGAGGAAACTATGGGGGTCTCCTCATGAGCAATATCGGAAGCATAATGTGGACAAGTGGAACAACATCCAAAACAATGCATGTCTGAGGCTAGGTAATCATGGCATGGCATATGATGGATATGATGCAAAGGAAGCATGTCAATATCATCACAATAAAAACAAATGCCAATAACCATGGGCTTGTCATCTATGCCATATGTGCAAATTGGGTTTATCTTAATGGGATATGCATAGTTACTACGATGAGATTGAAAATATGACATACGAGTAATCTCATGCATAGCATATGACAAGGCAAGCGGATTGTCAAACATGATGTGACCTAAAGAATGATCACAAGAGATCCTATGCAACATGGCATCACAACTAATAGACTCCACATGGCAATCATCAAACTCATCATAAATGGGTAAATCATCGCATGTGGAAATCATACTAGCACGAAGCATGGCAATAGGTGGATCAACATCATGCAAGCAATCAATGTCGACATGGTCCACTAGTGGGACGAGAGCATCACCTTCACCTTTGTTACCTTTCTCATTCCACTCATGTGGTGAAGGTGAGGTGGGAAAGACCAAATGGTGGTCATCATGTTCATCTTGATGGGACCATGTGGGAGGTGCATCATATTCCACCATGGCCATCGTCTTGTCCATAGGAAGGACTAAGTCGTCGCGGATCGGCGCGTCATCAAATGTTGGACCTAGCACCAATTGAGAAGACACAATAGAGGTAGAGGTCAAGTTGTTAGTGTTGAAAGTGGCCTCACACGCCCTATCAGCTATCTCACTCTCTCTATGTGGTGGCTCACTCACTCCCTCAAGGTAGGTGCACTCAAACTCGCATATGGTGGAGTCACTCATCTCACTCAAGTGGTGGGGGTTGTGGCTCTCCTCACATGGGAATTGGGGCAGCTCATCATATATGGGGCTAGTGGTGAACTCACTCTCACTCTCAATATGGTGGCAGAAGTCACTCAAGTCATCATACGTCACCGTGGTCGAAGGGAAAATCCCATGCTCAACCATCTCCTCATCGTCGCCGTGGATGAAGGCCGAAGATGGCACATCATCACTCTCGCCTCCCAAGATGGAAACATCATCCGAGCTCGTCACCGTGTCGCGCGCCTCCAAAGCGTGGTCCTCGAATGGCTCCGTAGTCGTAGTCGGCGCCGCACCATCTTGAAAAAGAGTCGAAGTAGACTCGGCATTATCAATGCCACAAAGAGGGATGGCGGTGGAGTCGAACTTGGGAGCATCATCTTGGAGCTCATTGGGCTTGGACATCGTGGTGGTGCTAGCCTCATGCTCGCCATCTTGGAGCTTGGTCTTCGAGAAGTGTGCTTGCGGTGGATAAGCCTTGGCCTTCATGAGTTCTTGTTCCGCCTTGAGAGCACCGATGTAGTTGTCGTCGAGGGACTTGTAGTTCTCGAGGAAGATGGTCTTGTAGATGTCGTTGTCCAATCCCATCATGAAGTAAAACTTCATCCAAATGGGGTCGCCCACGCCGGCTCGTCGCAAGACATTCTTCATGTCGTTGAAGTACGCATCGATGGACTTGGATCCTTGTATGGTGTTCTCCAATTGGCGTAGAAGTTGTTCCGTGTAGGTGGGAGGCACGAACTCTCGCCGCATAGCTCTCTTCATCTTGGGCCAATTCACGTTGAAGCTCGTCGAAGGTGTGTGAAGCCACCATGTTGACGTATTGTCGTGGAAGTTTCTTGTGGCCCACTTCACTTGATCTTCATAGGGAACTTGATGTAGCTTGAGGTAGTCGTCCATCTTGCGCTCCCACTCGAGATACTCCTCGGGGTCTTGAGTCCCATAGAAAGGAATCGCGTGGTCGTTGTCGAGGTCGTAGTAGCTCGTGGACGTCGCGGACTTGAGCTTGGGGAGCTTCTCTTGAGGTGCGGGTCGGCGAAGATGCCGCAAGTCCGAAGGCGAAGATGCCTTGAAGTCACTTGGCGAAGATGCCAAGGTAGATGGTGAAGTCATTGAGCGATTGTTGATGTTGAGCTCGTGACCTTCACGTTCTTGTCGGTGATGGTGTCGATGCCGATGTGATCTAGTCATGGCACCGAACTCGTCGTTGTTGTTGTAGACCGGAGATGAAGTGCTTTGCCTATCCATCACAAGACTCGAGTAGAGGGTGAGTAGGAAATGAGATAAACAATACCAATATACCTTTTCCCAACGTTGAGGATGTATCCCGTTTCACTCAATGTGAAATGAAAGAATAGTGGAATTGGTACCGGACTTGTTCACTCACACCTACAAATTAAAGCTTATGGTGGAGCTTGGTGAGGATAGTGGCACAAAAAAAAGGATGCAAAATGTTAGCAAGAGTCAATAATGTTGAAAGAGATTCACAAATTCGCAAATGAAACAAGTAGACCAATAGCAATATGTGGCACACGGAAACACACACACGGATAGATAAATGGGGTCGTGCAACCAAGGAATGAGCACAAAATGTGGAGTCCACGGAAAACGCTCGTGTTGCACAACTCAATAGAGACGCTAGCACGATTGCTCAATAGGCGGATACGACACTTGTGCACAACTTATAAGATGCAAAATGGATGAGCTTTCTATCCCAAGTATGCTATGTGTATGATGTTCCGGTGCTTTTAGCACAAGATGATCCAAGATGATCAAGTATGATATGATATGATGCGATGCTATGGCTCTTGCTTACAAGCTTCTTTGTCTTTCTCTTTTTGCTTAAAAGCTTATTCTTCTTTCTTTTTTTTTTGTATATGGCCACGATGCACAAACCAAGATAACAATTGTGTATATGTGGGAACAATCTTGTGACACAAGGGATGATATGATGATACCAAGATGATATGGTATATATGCAGTGGATGGTGTATAACGATGACCACTAATGTGCACAAGTAACGTTGCCGGCAATACTCAAAGGCTAGTCTCGATAGGCAAGTGACGCAAAATGGGCTAGGGGTTAACAATGCAATTGCAAGGGGAATATACAACAGTGTCGTCGAGGTTACCGTCCGATGATGATGATGAGAGGCGGTGTTGTCGATGGAGACCCGTTCCTAGTTAGCCGAAACACCTTAGGAAACGGAAAAACCACAACTCAAAATCTCAAGGACAAATGTCAAATGGTGGTAGTGGACAAGCGGTGGTGGTTGTGTCGAAGATGACAATGCGGAAGTGGTGGTGGTGGTTGATGAAGAAGCACTCGTCCCTAAGTAGCCGAAACACCTTAGGAGACTCAAGTCACAACTCAAACAACCACAAATGTTATGGGAAACAAAATGGTTAGGTTGCGGAAGTCGGTGGTGGTATAGCGGATGATGTGGTGGAAGCCCTAGGAAGAGATGTCAAAATTCACAAAATATGATGGAGTGAAATGGTGGTAAAACCAAGATGAGCAGCTCGGGCACGTCGCTAGCTTTCCAACGAGCCAAAGAACACTCAAATCGGAGTTGGGGAGTAAAAGTTATGGTCAAAACGGTGAAACTCGGAAGGCTGAAAAAGTGCGGGGCGGTAGTACCGCTTTGGTTGAGCGGAACTAAAAAATTACTACCGCTTGTAGGGCGGTAGTACCGCTTGGATGAGCGGTAGTACCGCTGGTGTCGGGAAAAACTACGCAGATCGCGATCGGGGCGAATTTGGGGCGGAAATGGATGATTTCGGGGGCGAAATTGGATGGATTTCGTGGATGGAAAGTGGTGAAACTTGGGGAGATGCTAGATCCACTCGAAACCAAGCAAATCCATGGATCAGATCCAACAAAACATCATCAAACCAACAAATCACAGAAAAAATTGGGGCTATTTTTGGTGGGGATTTTCAAAATTGAGCAAGAACACAACAAAACAAGGCTAGAAAACACGAAGAGGGGCTCCAATTTCGTGAGAAACCATAGCTCTAGATACCATGATGTTGTAGGGTGGAACCCGAGGTGGAGATCTTTCATGAATTGGAGGGGAATCCCCAAGAACAAGAAGGACACAAGGGAAGGACACAAGAGAAACACTCAAGAACAAGTCCAATCACACATCCACTAGACTCACAAACACATGAGATCCACAAGGTACACGAACAATCAAAGGAAATAAGATACATGGTAGAGTTCATCCCAATCCTATGAGGAGAGAGGTCTTGACAATCCACGTGGATTCTTCTCCCGTGGGAGGTCTTGACAATCCACAAGGATTCTTCTCCCGTGGGAGGTCTTGCATCCACTAGGGATCTTCTCCAAGGTGGAGGTAGTCTCACTCTCTCAAGAGGAGAAGGTAGGAGCAAAGCTCACATACAAATGAGCTATCATATTCGCTAAACCTAGAAAGGAGGTGGAGGTGGTCTATTTATAGTCTTAGCCACGAAAGGGGTAAGTGGCGAGGGATACAAGGCCAAAGGCCCACGGCTGCACACAGGCAGGACGGTAGTACCGGACCTCGGGCGGTAGTACCGCTTGGGAGCGGTAGTACCGCTTGTAAGCGGTAGTACCGCTTGTGAGCGGTAGTACCGCCCGTTCCAGGCTGGACAGGCCATTCTTCTTCCGTCTTCGCTTCCACGCTTCCCTCGCTGATGGTGTAGGCGTTCCTTGGCGCTTGCGCTCCTCCTCCTCGTCCGTGAAGCTCCGACAATACCTATGCATGCACACGAGTGGAGTGTCAAGTAGTATACCATCCTCGAAGGGGTCAAGTGAACACGTGTAAAGGAGATGATTCACCTTTATGTATGAGAAGTAGAGGTCGCACGTGTCACTTTCCAAACGGACTCTTGACATGGTGATGTCCTTAGGATGCTCCGCATCAGGAAGTAGTGGTACTCGCGGTCCTAGAGGAAGTAGTGGAAGTAGACGTTCTCGAGGCGGTCGGGGTACACGTTCGTAGAGGGAAGTAGTCGTTCCGTTTCGTAGATGTAATCGACTCGTTGTGGAAGTAGTTGTACTCGCTATCTTCGGCGACGGTAGTGGAAGTAGTGGTACATGTTCGTTTCGGAGAGGGACTTGATGGATCCAACATCTTCGGGGCGACGGTAGTCGTTCACGTTTCGTAGCCGTTCGGGTCGTCGTGGTACTTGGTCGTGGTACTTGTCGGGGCCGTGGTCTCGGCATGACCGGGTGTAGTGGTACTTGCTGTTGCATGTAGTTGAACTTGAGGTCGTCTTGGAGCTGGGGTCTCGCACGCAACGAATCAACAACGCGTGCATCACAAAAGAGAAGGAAGCAGGGTTGGCCGGTGGTCGTCGTGGCCAGAGCAAAGGCGACCTTGGAGGCGGTAGCGGCTTGAAGGCGAGCGTCAGCTCAACGCAGGGGACTCGGCGACCCGCGCAAGGTTGAGCTCGTTCGCGAGCAGAACAAGGAGTGGGCGCGGCGTGGCTTGAGCTGGAGGAGGCCGGGGTCATGGGAGCTGCTGGACGATGAGGAGGTCGCGACGGGCGGCAGGGCCCGAGGCGCAGGCGACCTAGAGGCGAGGCGGGCGACGTGATGGCGAGGACGGGGCCCTGGCGCGCCGGTGGCGGGCGACGTGATGGCGAGGACGGGGCCCTGGCGCGCCGGTCGTCGCTGGCGCGGAGGGAGCCGTTCGGGGGCGAGGCGCGGCGTCGCAGGGAGCTGCTCGAGGCCGGGCTGCCGGCGCTGGAGGCGAAGCAGGGCGGTTGGACGGCCGGGCGCCGTCGGGCTGGAGACGGAGGGCGGGCGCGGCGCTGCGCGAGGATGGGAGGAACCCGGAGGAGAGGCCGCGGGCCTGGCGATGCGGGGCGAGGATCCCCGGCTCGGGGCGGCGCCGGCGCTGGGGCGCTGGGGCTCCTGGCGCGCGGAAGGACGGGGAGGACGGGGCGCTGCTCGGGCCAGGCGATGCAAGGGGAGAGCTGCGAGAATCGAAGGGATGAGGAGGCGCTGTCGGGCGCGCGAGGGGAGATCGAGAGGATGCGAGGGGAATCGGGATGAAGCGATGCGGCGGCTGGGGTGTCGAGGGAGGAGCGAGGGGTCGGGGAGATGCGGGAAGCTTACTAGGGTTCGGGCGGCTGGGCCTTGAGGGATTGGCCGGCTGGGACTGGAGGCATGGGTCAAAAAGGAGGCCGCGGTTGGGCCTGATGGAGCGGTTGGCCTGGCTGCTCTTCTTATTTTTAACTGTTGCTGTTTTTCAAAAAAAACAGAAAACAGCAAAGAAGAAAGAAAAGGAAGGAGGAGTTAGGAATAGGCTTAGGGCATAGGGTAAAATTCCCCTGGACTCACAAAAATGTAAGGAATTTAATTAAAATAGTTGGAGGGTTTTTGGAAGAACCTCGATAAACGGGAAAAGAATATAGGGAGGGTTTAAGGCAAGGAATTGAGAAGAAAAGGCATGGGGAAATATATGCAAGTGTGTTGGGTTATTCCGAAGCAATGGAATATTAATATAATAGCTCCCTAAAATATTGGGAGTATATGTTATAAAGAGAAGACACTCTTCCCTCGATTTAAATGGACCGAAGGTCCATACGATTTATTTAAGTTGAGATGCAAAATAAATATGACATGATGGCATGATGACATGATGCAAAGCAAAATAAATAACACAGACACAAATGAAACACACGGGAGAACCCGGAACATCTGGAATCTTCTGGAATCTTCTGGGACGTCGGTCTTCGGGCGTCACAACTCTCCCACACTAACAGAGGATCTCGACCCGAGATCCTAGAGATGGCACCGGATAAAAACGGAAAAGAAGAGGAAGAGGTAAAACAAAGTTGCTTCTTTGACAGACGAGTGAAACCACGAACCTTGAGAGGTTAAACAAGTTGAAAGAACAAAACAACATAGATGAACGAAGATGAAAACACTCCGTTAGAAAAGAGGAATCAGGAGCATTATGAGAACCTTATAGGTTGAGAGACATGAAACAAGAGCTCACGGATGACGACAGAATTTCAAAACCACTCCAGTTAACCAAGATTGAGAAGGAATAAGAACGAAATAATTTGGACAGCACTCCGTCTGAAAATGGAAGGAATTAACATGAACTTGAGGAGATGGAGTGATACTTGATGAAAACAACAACACACAGCCTCCGGAACAATTAAAAGAATGGCACAAGGGGTAAGAAAGATTCAGACAGCACTCCGGTTGAAAAGAGAGGCAAAACTTCATAAGATGAGGGATCTAGAATGTAGGTGACAACATTCCAGTTAAATTATAAGCAAGGGAAAGAACATGATCTCGATAAAACGATATGATGGTCAAAGAGAGAGCAACATCACAATGCCTCCGGACCGAATAATGGAGTGAAAGATCGAAGAAGAAAAACATCTTCAACTAGAAATGATTTTGAAGGCATCCTTACGAAGAAGGGTTGAACGGAGTTGTTGCAAAAATCAACAGCAAAAGAATAAGCTTGAAGTGGGCTTATGGAATTCATCTCAAAATTATGAGGTGACAACCAGCCACTGACGAAAGCATTTGATTGGATTGAGATCAACAAGGAGATGAAAAACTTATTTCACCGGGATTAACGAAGAACTTGGGTCATTTATAAGCACCACAATAGCAACAATCCTTAGGGAAATCTTTTAGGTGAAATTCAACCCAAGATTACTCCAACGAATAAATTAAAAGGTTGGAAAGATCTCCTGAACAAAGAAGATGATGGGTTTAAATATCTCATTCTTGATAACTCGTGAATCATGAAACATGAAGGAATTGTCAAGAATGACATAACATCATCTGAAATGATAAGGTAGAAAGAATTGCAATTGGAAAGCATGATGAAGAATGCTTGAGCTCCAACAAGAATCTTGATGAAGACTTCGAGGATGAATTAAATGCTGATGAACCACCATGAGAACTCCGGTAACAAAAGGATGAGAAGTGAAAGATGAAAAGAATAAGAATCAAGGCCTGCGATGAATTAGATAAAAGGTTTTAAATGATATAATTGAAATAACTTGGAGCTCCGGAAAACAAGATGAACCACTTAGAACCGAGAATATGATATGATGAACAAGCTCCAGACAAAAGAATTAAATCACCTTGAAGGAATAAGAATAATAATTATGTCATGCATCTCCTTCACCAATTTAAATTGATGACAACCAAAGGATTTGGCATACTACTTATTCTCGTTGGAAAGAATTAAGAGAGATCTCACACAAGCTTGGGTAAATCTTGAACGACTCACCGGTAGGATTATGAAAAGAACAAATGAATTGAAACGATAACAACGGAAGGGTAATCTTGAAAGAACCACCGTAAAAAAATATGGAGACGAACGAAGAGACATCAATGAAGAATATTTGGAGGACGAAGTTGAAAACTGAGAACGAAGAAATCTTCTGAAATGATGGCCTTCGGAGGATCACAAATAAAAGAATTCATGAAATGCTTCGTACGGGTATAAAAAGAATTCCTCACAATCTGAACAATAATGAGGATGGCATGAAGCTAGAACCACGAATCTTCAAGAGAACGGGCCAAGATTAAGAGAAACACTTCTCCGGTCTCCAAATGCTGAGAATGAAGACGAGAAATGCCATAAGAATTGTTGAGCACTCCAGAATGAAGAATTAAAAAGGTTGAGCCAATGATGAAAAGAATTTGAAAGCGGTCCTGGAGAAGGCATGTGACTGATGGGAATCATTCTTACATCACACTTTGAAAGAATTTGAGTATAACTCCGGAAATAATTAGAAGAGTCAGGTAAGATCCTGGAAAAAGACCTGTGGTTAGGGCCCACTAAAGAAATCACCATTGAAAAAGATTGCTTACGAGATATTACAACGGTTGAATTAAAAAGGCTTGAATAAGATGACAATCCTCAAAAATAGCTTGAACAATTGAGAATGGAAACACAAATCTTCTGAGATACCTTGTACACTCCGGATATGAATTAGAGAGATGTGAAGAATTAAGAGAGCCTTCGGATAAGAAATTTCAACATGAGAAAACATGTGAAACAAGAGGCACAGATATGAACAAGACCGAAGCTTGAATTACATCCACCGGCAGAATTTGAGAACAAAAGAATGATGAACTTGAAGCTCTTGAGCATCTTCACGATAATTCACCGGATAAGAACATTGAAGGAAAAGAATGAAGAAATATCACATGAATAAAATGGATACGTCATTAAGAATTGCTGGCTCCAAGAAAAGAAGGGTGGGAGGGTGGGGAAAACAAGGACAACTTTAGATGAATGAAACATACAATCGTCAGATTTCTCAACGGCGTCCGTATGGAAAACTTGAAGAGAAGGCACACCGGTTGAAAAGGATTAACATGAAAATCTTGATGGTCAAGAAGAATTAGCACTCCAATAGAAATATGAGAACGCCGCTTAGGAAGGTATGAATCAACATTTGACATCAAAACAACTCGAATACCAGAATCAAACAAAACAAATGAAAGATATGTTTATGAAGAAGATTATGTTGCAACATATCTTCACAATATCATTCGAACAGAGAATTGAACGAATGAATTCTGCAGGTACATCAACTAGTCGAGAAGCCACTTGGAGAACAAAAACTAAATAAAAAAGGAACAAGGAACAGATAGAACAAATACAAGATAGAAGCTTCGTTCGACATATTCGTGCTGAAAGCTCATGGAACGTGTTACAAAAGGGTTTTGCATTCCCCGGATCAGCATAGCCAAGGACCCTTTATGATGCAACTCCCGATCGGAACAAGCCCATAAAACTACTTCACACAATGTAGAACCCCGAACTTCATATCATGCCCTCGTTGGAAGAATGCCTAGAACTACTGGATGAACCCACCTATTAATTTCTGAAAGTATCCAGTTATGCAATCAGGTGTTGGGGATACAGGGGAAGCACCGCGCACTCAACTCTAATCCTACATCCAGCTGTATCCATCCTTCAACACATAACCAATCTTTCTCGGAAACCGTTTACCTCGGACCTTCGAAACGCATCCACTATACAAGCTATGGCAATACTCCCGAACTACCTACCCAGTACTGGGTGATGTCGGGGTTATCTTGCCACTAACCGCATAGGAGAGTTTTCGATGTCGGCCGTCTTAAGTATTCTAGTACTGCCGCGATATGTTTGTGACGACAACACCTCGGAGCTCAACTCCCCAGGACACTGCCACAACCCCTAATGACAGGAGGCATCGAGAACAATGTTCTCGTCACAAAGACATCGGAACAATCCAAACAATACTCGCGAGATCCTAAAAAAAAATTTGGTGCATTTTTTAGAGTAGAAGAGACAAGAGTAATCGTCAGGAGTCCTCACCAGAGTGAAAAGAGATGAGGGGCAAAAGAAATCCTACTCTCCGATATGAATATAGGACTCAAAACATTTTCATGTGTGTGCCTAGACTCAACCGTCAACGATTCGATCAATCAGTGGGGGCTTCTAGGTCGGAGAAGGCTCTGAATACCAACTTGTAATGCCCAGGATGGGACTATACCTCCTACGTGTCGAGGCACGACTTAAAGGTATAAGCCCATTCTGGAATGATCTCAAGTTTGGTATCTTTGCACGACTCATGTAAAAGAGGGATTAAAATGCAAAAGGAGATAGTTGGCTTACACTCGCCACTTCACACAATACATTACATAAGCAAACATCATCCAAAACATCACAACCCGACTACGGGCGAAGATCCAAAAGAAAGATACCAAAAACAGAAAGCCACAGGTCCAGATCGAATCCTAGTAGAAACCACTACTGATCGTCGAAAACATCACAAACATACGGCCACTGTCTTCATCGAGCTCCCAGTGAAGTACTTGAACCAGCTCCTGCATCATTCTCGGCTGAACCTGCATCTGGTGTTGTAGTATCTGTGAGCCACGAGGACTCAGCAATCCCATAACCATGGGTATCAAGACTAGCAAAGCTTTGTGGGTAGTAAGAGGTAAAGTGGTGAGGTTGCAGCAGTGGCTAAGCATAATATGGTGGCTAACTTACGAGTACAAGAATAAGATGAGAAGCTACGCAAACGGTCGCAAAAGAAGTGATCGCTAAAGATCCTGAACTACATACGAGTCAAACATAACCCCACCGTGTTCTCTTCTCAAAGTGAAAAGAGACAGTCACGGTTACTCACACAGTTGTGTGTTTTACTTCGGATCATCTGTCAAGTTTTCTACAACCGGACATTAACAAATTCCAATCTGCCACATAACCACGGGCACGGCTTTCGAAAGATCATAACCCTGCAGGAGTGTCCCAACTTAGCCCATCACAAGCTCTCACGATTAGGTGAAGTGATAAATATAATATCATCACTCCTTATCTTAGGGAAATCCGATCAGGCTCGGCATCCCGGTAGCACAAGACATTTCGACAATGGTAAAACAAGTCCAGCAAGACCTCCCGGCGTGCCGACACCCTGATAGTAGCCGCGCGTATCTCATCTCAGGCCACGACCGGATGGGCGATTCTACAGGTTATACCAGATACCTCGAGTTTCCCCGTGGCGGCCCCGCAGAACCCCCGTTTGGGACCAACACCATCAGCACTGGCCCCCCCTGCTATGTAGAATTAAGAACCCGGGGACGCGACCCCCTATGCAAATTTAATTAATTAATTAAGTTGTTATTATGAGGCAAATTAAAAACCAATGTTGGGCCTTGCTGGAGGAGTTTTATTCAAAGTCGAACTGTCAAGGTGTCCCCATCCACCCATCGTGTAAGGAACGCAAAATCAAGGAACATAATGCCGGTTTATCGGTGCCTAAGGTGGCATGAGTGGAACAAAACACCGAGCAAAAGGCCAAGCCTTCCACCCATGCCCAGTATATAGGTGTGTTAATAATAATTATAGATATTGTGATATGCCAACAACAAGTTCCCTCCTGGAACAAACTTCATCTTCACTTGCAACTAACAACGCTATAAGAGGTGCTGAGGAAGCGGGTAACATAGCCAAACAGTGGTTTTGCTAGGAAGGTGTCAAAAGGTTAGAGGTTTCATGGCGACAAGGAAAGGCTGACATAAAATATGGGTAGCGTGACATGTAACGATAGCATCGAGACAACTAAGCATGGCAATGGTAGTAAAGGTATCCAAGGGTATGATCATCTTGCCTGGGATTCCACAAGGAAGAAGAACGGATCCATGAAGTAGACGGAGCAACATAGTCGAGCGAATCCTCACAACTCCGGAACGAAACCGAAGCTAACAAGAGAAGCAACCGGAAAGAAGCAAACAACACGGTAAACACACAAGCATAAACAAGGCATACGATGCACATCCAAGTATGATGCATGTCCGGTTTAAATATGCATGTCATGGCAAAGTGCACAAACAAAACTACAAGTTAAGTGGAGCTCAATATGCAACGAGTTGCATATTGACGAAACACCACATTATAATTATTTAATTGACTCTCGTTATTTACAAGACAAGATTAAATGTTTTTAACATAGCAAGAGGTGAATCAAAAGTAAACTACCTATTTAGACATTTTAAATGAGGCCGGAAAATAACAACAACAAATCCGGAAAAACTCCATATGCATGTTTAGCAATTTTTAAAGCAACAACAATTCACACATTTTAATGTTGTTAACATGATGCGGATGACATGATCAAGTTTTATGCAATTTTAGTTAAAGGTTAACATGAAGAGATAAGAAGTATTTGTCACCGTGGTGGAAGGAAAAGGGTGCCACGGCGATGAATCCGAAAATGATGCAACAGCAACATCTCGGTCCGGTAACTCGTTGAGAGACCGATGCAAAAGATGACGGAGAGCGAGTCGAACAAGAAGAAAAGGTGGGGTGATCCCGTCACCGGGTTCCCATTGGTCGGCGATGAGGCAACCGAGGAGCACGACAAAAGATGATACGGGCACGGTGCACACAAGGAAAACATTTCATACAACACATGTATTCCACGGGTCATCGTCTCGGAGGTTATACCTTCGAAGCGTGCGTTTCGGGGCGGTTCGAGATCGTAGTGGAAGTAGTGGTACTCGCGGTCGTAGAGGAAGTAGTGGAAGTAGACGTTCTCGAGGCGGTCTGGGTACACGTTCGTAGAGGGAAGTAGTCGTTCCGTTTTGTAGATGTACACGACGCGTTGTGGAAGTAGTTGTACTCGCGATCTTCGGCGACGGTAGTGGAAGTAGTGGTACATGTTCGTTTCGGAGAGGGACTTGATGGATCCAACATCTTCGGGGCGACGGTAGTCGTTCACGTTTCGTAGCCGTTCGGGTCGTCGTGGTACTTGTCGGGGCCGTGGTCTCGGCATGACCGGGTGTAGTGGTACTTGCTGTTGCATGTAGTTGAACTTGAGGTCTTCTTGGAGCTGGGGTCTCGCACGCAACGAATCAACAACGCATGCATCACAAAAGAGAAGGAAGCAGGGTTGGCCGGTGGTCGTCGTGGCAGAGCAAAGGCGACCTTGGAGGCGGTAGCGGCTTGAAGGCGAGCGTCAGCTCAACGCAGGGGACTCGGCGACCCGCGCAAGGTTGAGCTTGTTCGCGAGCAGAACAAGGAGTGGGCGCGGCGTGGCTTGAGCTGGAGGAGGCCGGGGTCATGGGAGCTGCTGGACGATGGGGAGGTCGCGACGGGCTACAGGGCCCGAGGCACAGGCGACCTGGAGGCGAGGCGGGCGACGTGATGGCGAGGAAGAGGCCCTGGCGCGCCGGTCGTCGCTGGCGCGGAGGGAGCCGTTCGGGGGCGAGGCGCGGCGTCGCAGGGAGCTGCTCGAGGCCGGGCTGCCGGCGCTGGAGGCGAAGCAGGGCGGCTGGACGGCCGGGCACCGTCGGGCTGGAGACGGAGGGCGGGCGCGGCGCTGCACGAGGATGGGAGGAACCCGGAGGAGAGTCCGCGGGCCTGGCGATGCGGGGCGAGGATCCCCGGCTCGGGGCGGCGCTGGCGCTGGGGCGCTGGGGCTCCTGGCGCGCGGAAGGACGGGGAGGACGGGGCGCTGCTCGGGCCAGGCGATGCAAGGGGAGAGCTGCGAGAATCGAAGGGAGGAGGAGGCGCTGTCGGGCGCGCGAGGGGAGATCGAGAGGATGCGAGGGGAATCGGGATGAAGCGATGCGGCGGCCGGGGTGTCGAGGGAGGAGCGAGGGGTCGGGGAGATGCGGGAAGCTGACTAGGGTTCGGGCGGCTGGGCATTGAGGGATGGGCCGGCTGGGCCTGGAGGCCTGGGTCAAAAAGGAGGCCGCGGTTGGGCCTGATGGAGCGGTTGGCTTGGCTGCTCTTCTTATTTTTAACTGCTGCTGTTTTTCAAAAAAAAAAACAGAAAACAGAAAAGAAGAAAGAAAAGGAAGGAGGAGTTAGGAATAGGCTTAGGGCATAGGGTAAAATTCCCCTGGACTCACAAAAATGTAAGGAATTTAATTAAAATAGTTGGAGGGTTTTTGGAAGAACCTCGATAAACGGGAAAAGAATATAGGGAGGGTTTAAGGAAAGGAATTGAGAAGAAAAGGCATGGGGAAATATATGCAAGTGTGTTGGGTTATTCCGAAGCAATGGAATATTATTATAATAGCTCCCTAAAATATTATAAAGAAAAAGGGAAGACATTCTTCCCTCGATTTAAATGGACCGAAGGTCCATACGATTTATTTAAGTTGATATGCAAAATAAATATGACATGATGGCATGATGACATGATGCAAAGCAAAATAAATAACACAGACACAAATGAAACACACGGGAGAACCCGGAACATCTGGAATCTTCTGGAATCTTCTGGGACGTCGGTCTTAGGGCGTCACACCATTTGATTTATTTATGGATTTTTGAAGTTTACAGAAAAAGAAAAAGGGAAAGGGAAAGGGTTTATACCCTTATACTGCTCACTGAGCAGGAGATAGCAGTATCGCAACTGGGCCGGCCCATCGGCTTGGCTGCGCGCACAGGGGGGTGGTGACGTCGGTGGCGTCTTCGCAGAGTACGCTTTCACGCCGGGAAAGCGACTTCCTGCCGCCCCGCCTCCACTTAAACGACGTGGCGGCTGGCAGGGTCACTGATCAGTCGGGCCAGCAGCTGTTCGTCCCGTCGCCCTTGGTCGTCTTCCTCGGCCCGACGCCGGGCAAGGAGGGCTCGGCCGCCGGCGGAGTCGCCGCCTGGCGACGCGGGAGGGCCGACCGACGAGCCCAGGAGCTCCGGATCTCCTTTCCGCGCCCGAGGGTGGCTGCGGGGTCGCCCAAGGAAGCCTACAACGTCGCCACCACAGGGAGGCCGCGACGGTCGTGGAGGTTCGGCGGCGCCACGCCGGGGAGGCTTCCCAGGCCCATAGGAGAACGGGTTTGATCTTGGGACTCCCTGAGGAGGGCGCGGACCTGGAATAAAGGAAGGGGAAAGAAAGAGGGGCCGAGGTGCCCGAATCCGAGCGACGGTCGGCGGCGGCACTCCGACAATGGAGGGGGTAGGAGTCCACGGGAGAGAGCTCAAGGTTGTCTGGGAGATGCACAATAGAGAGGGGGGGTCAGCAGAGGTGAGAGCGAGCTCGGAGGGTGGCTTAAATGGGCGTGGCCGCGATGCACCGTGGGCGCGGTCCAGGCCATGCTCGGGCGAGCTCGCAGAGGGGAGAGAAGAGAGGGTCAGGTGGGGGCCGGCGACGTGCCATGTCCCAGACATCGAGGCAACCTCGGGGGACATGCTGGGGAGGCCCGAGGTTGTCGGGGCATCGGGATGGGGGGCGGCTACAGTGCGCCAGAGCACTATAGCGCGCTCCAGAGCGCCATTTTGGCATGCTCGGGCATGCCATTGGCAGTTGAGCGTGGCCAAGCTTGTCTACTGGCTTTAGGTTGGCAGTAGGATGCTCTATAAAGCTTAGGAGGTAAGGTAGGAGGGAGGGGTAAGAAGTAGAAGGGTGGAAAGCTGCTGCCATGGTGAGAACAGAGAGGTAATTGGGGGTTTTACCCCCTCAATGATTGAGCTGAGGCGTGGGTGAGTTACTGGAGGTAGAAGGGGATCAGGTTCACCTGTGGTAAGAATTAGAGGTAAAGGTGAATAGTGAAAGGGGTCAAAACAATGGTTTTGGAAAAATGGCAGAAGGTGTTTGATGCAAATTTGGGCAAGCAAATTAACTCCACTTAACATGAGACTTAACAGGATCAAATGGCATATATAAATAGGGTATTCCACCAAGTTTGAGCTCACTTGAAGAAACTTGCCAATGTAACTTTGGTGAACCCTAGAAATCAACATAAATGGATTTTCCAAGATTAGGTTAAGCAAATCATCTTTCCTTAATGCACCACTTGGTGTAGTGTCATCATTTGGGGTTGTGAGCATGTCCACAAAATTTGACGCCCCAAGTAAAAAGTTGGCAATGAAGAGTTGTTCAAATTTGGATCTGGTCAGAAGGGGTTTTGGGGCACTTAGATCAATCTATGATTCTCCAATACTTGTGCCATTTGGTCTAGATGCAAAATCAGACCATGTTAGCATGTGTACCAAGTTTGGGAGGATTTGGACACGTTTGGCAATGTAAAGTTGCTCAAACATCAAAATGGACAGAAATGGTTTTGAGGGGATTAGATGATGTTTTCTTGATCTTCAAGGCATGAGGCCTTGTAAGATCATCAAATATGTCATATCTGACATGGTAGAATTTCCCTGGAATTTTTAGAGAATATTTCCTTTGTAAATATTTGAAAAGCTTGAAATACCCAAAAAGGGTTTTGGAAGGATTTGCCCAATATTTTGAACATGACCATGTGTTGAAACTCTTATATATGGACAATATTTGTCCTATGAGTTTCCCTGAATTTTGGCGATTATTTCTGAAATACTTAAATAATTTTAACCTATTAAAGACCATTTCTGGCCTAAAGAAAAAGCATTTAAATAAAATATAAAAATAACTTTGAAAATTATAATTTTGTGGTTTATGGGAGTCCTATACCTAATAGGATTCAAATATACTTTTTGAAATATTTTTCACACCCTAAATAAGGTACTTGCAGTACAAACCTAAATTCTGGGTTTTTTGGAAAACTAATGTTAGAACATACTATTTGGCCAAACTATTTTTATAAGAAAATACTATACTGGTCTATACACATGGCATGATCATTGGGAAAAGGTTTTGGATCAAGGAGATGAAGTATAAGAGTTGGATGATTTATTTGATTTTTTAGAGCACTAGCAAACAGCAAATAGAAAACCAATCAAGCAAGGTCAAAACACTCAAAAGTTTTTGCCAAACCACTTTTTAGCATGATTATTAGCTTAAGTGTAGTGGCATGAAAATCAGGGTGTGACACGATTGTCAATGGAGAATTGCACCATGGCAGTGTTACAGGGGCATGTCAACGTTGCGTCTCTCCTGAGGAAGGCTGTGAGATCCTGCGAGAGATCCATGAAGGAGATTGTGGTCATCACACCGGCTCTAACTCTCTTTTGGCCAAAGCCTTTCGTCATGGGTTCTATTGGTTGACGGCTCATGCTGATGTTGTAGACTTGGTCAGCAGATGTGACGGTTGTCAGAAGTTTTCACGGCGTGCTCATGTTCCGGCTCAAGAGTTGAGGATGATCACAATAACTTGGCCGTTTGCAACCTGGGGGCTTGATATGGTTGGGCCTTTCAAGAGGTCCAATGATAAAAACCCCACCTTTTGGTGGCAGTGGATAAGTTTACCAAGTGGATTGAGGCAGAGCCGGTTAGCAAGTGTGATGCAGAAACGGCGGTTCAATTCATCAAGAAGGTGATTTTCTGTTTTGGTTTTCCCCACAGTATCATAACGGATAATGGCACTAATATGTCCAAAGGTGCTATGAGGGAATTTTGTTAACGAGAGCATATTCGACTTGATGTCTCCTCCGTGGCTCACCCCCAATCTAATGGTCAAGCGAAACAGGCTAATCAAGAGATTTTGCGAGGCATCAAGCCCCGACTTATGGTTCCTTTGAAGAGAACACCGGGTTGTTGGGTGGAGGAGTTACCTTCAGTGTTATGGAGCATCAATACAACACCCAACAGATCTACATGTTACATACCTTTCTTCATGGTCTATGGAGCTGAGGCGGTTCTTCCTAGTGATATCCGTCATGACTCGCCTCGAGTGGCGACTTACCTTGAAGCTGATAATGACAAGGCACGTCGGGATGCATTGGATTTGTTGGATGAAGAGCGTGATCTCGCGGCGGCTCGTTCATCGATCTATCAACAGGATTTACGACGGTATCACAGCCGCCGAGTCAAAACCAGAACCGTTCAAGAGGGCGATTTAGTACTCCGGCTCATCCAAGATCAAACTGGTATGCATAAACTATCACCGCCTTGGGAAGGACCTTTCATTGTTAACAAGAATCTACATAACGGGTCATACTATCTGATTGACGTTCGAGAACACAAGGATTCATGCACATCAGAGGAGGAGACATGTCGGCCATGGAATATTGCTCATCTCCGGCCTTACTATACTTGAGCCACTGGCTCTTATGATGTACATAATTTGATGATGTTTATATCAGAACAATATAATAAAGCCGGCATCCCTGATAATTCGGCGCCTCTGTAGTTTTCACTTCCTCGAAGCTGAGTCCTTGTCATCATCCCACCTGTTTACTCAAGAGGCTTGACGCCCAAATTGCCAGGACCAAAGAGAGTTGGATACAAAGCACAACTCAAACATAGGTCCTCGATGAGAATAATTCGTAAGTATGTCACTTGGGTGCTTCCTATTCAAACATAGGCGTATTCGACCAAAACACAGCGTTACTACCCATTTGAGCGGGTTATGTTCAAACATAGGCATACTCGACCAAAGAGGACATAACATGTGGATCATCCTACCTGTACCCAGCTGCGTCAACTCCATCAGTTCATCCTGATTGACCCGGCGAACTCTTGGCGATCAGTCTTATATGGCGTATTCGACCAAAGATCTGAGCTTGCTAAAGTTCAAACGCCGGCTGTCATGCGAGAGCACGGCTTACAGATAGTCAGGATAGATCCAGGCTCAAAATGCCGCCTTCCTTGAAACTTGGATAAATCATCCTATGATGCAAGATGCAACTCTGACCCCGCATACTCTAGACAAGTCTTTCTTTAAAGCAAAGATTTGTACTTGTCTAGGTTCAAATATCGATTGGGTACTGTGAGAGCTGGCTTATAGCATGCACGTACCTTCCAGTGGCCAACATGCTAGTTTCATTGAAGAAGAACCTTTGGCTTGGCAGCCTGCAAAAGCCTCGGATGTGTTTTGATCTCCTTTTCTTTAGTTCTTTTGTTATTTGTGGGTTTTTCTTTTGCGGTGTGCTTTTTGAAAGTTCGGCCAAGTTGCGTCTACTTATGGCTCATATTTGAAGCCTGTCTGGGTCTCTGCAACCCGACTTAACGAACGGCTCTAAGCCACCATAAGGTAACAATCTTATGTCTGGAGCGATGGCTCTACAAGACTATAACTGCATGAAGACTGATAAAGCCGACAATTTAAACATACATTACAGGTATGATTATTTTTCGCAAAGATATTAAACATGGTAATTAAGCCGACCCAGGTTATGGACCATCTGTCCCCAGTGGCACCGGTTGGGCATTATGACCTGCCCGGCGGTAAACCGCCAGGGCACTTGTTATCTGTTTATGTGGAGGATAAGGACTAATTTCATATACACAAGTCATCATTGTCATAAGCATAAAGTGGCGTTTCTGCAACTGGCGGATCAATAGTATTATGCAGAGGCAGGACCGTGCACAATGGCACGACAGATTAAAATTTTACTACCCTATTACAAGACTCCGTGAGACAATCAAAATAAAGTGTTTTTATAAGGGATCAAGTATGTAAACCGCCTGGCGGTTCACTCTTCATGGCCTTGCTACTTTGAAGCCTCCGGATTACCCTTCTCCGGTTCTTCGTCCTCCTCTATCTGAAAGTTCGATGACAACCAATTGACGCCAGCCAAAGCTTCAAATTCAGCTTCTTCATGGATAAGTTCAGACTAATCAATTTCAGGGGCGAAAGTATGCTTACTGATTGGAGGGATTAGCTCCATCACTTTGTAAGCCCGAGTGGGCATCTTCTCATTTTCTATGCTATAAGCCGACTGATATCTTCACAGATCTGTTTCACTAGCAATCAGGCTGGCCAGAGGACGGATATCTTTGACACAGGCAACAAAGTCATTTTGATCAAAAGATGTGCCATCTTCCTTCAGACTTGGATAGCCAGTGGCTAAGTCGGCTGGGTCTAACTCTGGTAGCCACTCCTTAGCCCGGCTTAAAGCCGTTACGACACCGGCTCTCGTAGACAACCGCTTTATCTCATCAATCCTGGCAGGCAACACAGAAAGTTTCCTCAAGATATCTATAAAAAGATTTGGTGCCTGGTTGGACGGAGAGACATTAGCCAATGCACGTTGAGCTCCAGTATACAACTGTTCAACAAGTGTATAAACAGCTTTAAGCTTCACAAGCGGCTCTTTGGTGAGATTGTTGCTTCTGCTTCCTGCATGAGTCATAAATTGGTTAAGCGGCGACTTATGTTACCAAAGGAAAGATTAAATTTTCAGCATGGCGGCTTACCAAAAATAGCTGAAGTCATTTGAGATACACGGTGCTTTAAACCGGTAAGCTTAGCGGTCACCTCTGCAAGAGTTGCTTTTGCTTTTTCGGCTCGCTTTTCCAAGGCGGCTCTGTCTTCAGCCCAAGCAGACTTCTCGGTTTCAAATTTAGCCTTCAGTTCCTCCGTTTCAGTCAAACTAAATGGAAATTTTGATTCAGCCTTCTAGGTCTCAGATTCCTGAAACTTCAGTCGGCCCTTTGTGTCATCCTATTGTGATTGCAATTCAGCAGTGGTATCCTGTATAAACAAGGAGTTACGAAACACATTATTTTTTGGGTTATAAGAATTAATGTCCCAAGCCTTTTTCAAGTAACAACACTTGGCACTTGGTGGCTAATGGATGCTGAAGTATTCTTTAAGTACC
Organism: Secale cereale; assembly: GCA_902687465.1. Classification (NCBI taxonomy): domain Eukaryota; kingdom Viridiplantae; phylum Streptophyta; class Magnoliopsida; order Poales; family Poaceae; genus Secale; species Secale cereale. Next base: position 331,016,127 of record LR738709.1, read on the forward strand.
GGTTCATATCAATAAAGTCCCAAGCACTTTGCAAGCAAGAGTACTTGACACTTGGGGGCTAATGGAAGCTGAAGTGTTCTTTAAGTGCCGGTTCACATCAATAAAGTCCCAAGAACTTTGCAAGAAAGAGTACTTTCCACTTGGGGGCTAATGCATATTGCTTCTCTCATATCATTCATTTATGCTAACTCGGTGGCACTATAAACATTGACCAACGGATTATGAGGGGTATACATGCAAGTTCTAGAAATACACAATGAAGAATAGGACCGACTCATTCATACTGATTAAGCCGGCCCTTGGAGGCTACAGGGGCAACATTCATCAAAGTCAGATTTCCTATTAAGATGCGTGCCGACTCTGAAATGATTCTATGAAAAATACTCATGCTAGTCTAAGTCTACAGCATATTCAATTCTGTCATATCCAATAGACTTGGGGGCTGGAAGGATGCATATGATTTAGTCAAGATTCGTACCTCAAACTTCTTATTCATCTGCGTCACCATATCAATTTCAAGGTCACGGCTACTGTGGACTTGACTCAGATATCCGAAAAGCACCTCACTGCTGCTCAGCTATGCATAATGAGTCATATCAAACCTTACCCTCCGTTTCTCAGCAAGTTCCTGCTTGGCAGTGTACTTGGCCAAAACAGTTGGATTGCCCAGTTCTCTAAAACCGGTGCTAGTAACTATGACATCCTCAGTCTGGTTCTCTACCGGCTTAGTTGAGATTGACGGTTCAGCAGTTACAGAGGTGACATTGGCATGGTCAAAAGAGACGTCCGGAACTTCAGGAGGAGCGTCATGAGTAGATTCCTTCGTTAGCTTCTCAACATCTGTCGCTAAGACTTGCTGCTCCGGCTCAATGATTTTTGGATCAGTCGCTGGTTTACTCGCCTTTTCTCTCTTACAGGGTTTGGCTTGCCACTGCACGGGTTAAGATGAGTCAGTACAAAGTTATAAAGACAGAAGGAAAAGCAAGACAAGGAATAATTATTACCCAGGGGCAGTCTTGAAAGTCGGCAGCTGAGTTTGAGATGAATCGCCAGACGAAGAGCGAGAGACCTCCTGATATTTTGAATCGGAAGGGTTCAGTGGTTGACGAATGAGACCCGCCAACGGGTAAAGAGAGTTTGAGTGCGGAAGGACCTCATTTTGACGTTTCCGACGAACCGGAGTGTTCGGTAAGCCGGAGGATAGTTCTTCATCTCTGGTGGTCCGAGTCTAACACCGGTTCTCGTGTTGCTGTTGCTTCACAAGAAAGTGAGGATCCAAATGAGCTAAAGGGTGTGAAAATCTTACTTTCCGGGTTACTCGTGGAATTTTCTGTCTTGGCAAGGTTTCTGAGCCGGAGGATATAGTAATTACCTCTTCATCAACAGCCTGGCTGGCCCCTGTGTCATCCTGACAATAATCAGTGTCAATAAGATAATTGAAAAAGGAGCCAAGAGAGTCAAGGGCTACCTCTGACTCAGAGTTGTTGTTCAGTTCTAACAATTCAGAAGTGCTTGGTTTCTTCTTTGTCTTTTTCACAGCCTTCTTGGCGGATTTCTTGACAGCTCTGGCCTTTTTGGCAGCCTCGTGGTCATAGGTTTTCTTCCCGAAACTTGATTTAGCCTGTGAAAGACGGCAAGGTTGAGTTAATAAGAGAATCAAATAGTAAAACAAGAAAGGTTAAAAGCAAGACTCACATCTCGTGCCGGGTTAAGTTTGTAGGAAGGGCTCAGACCCACTTTGTTGCAGTCTCCCAGGCTTTTGTTTAAGAGGGTCTTGGTCATTTCTGTGATTGTATCCTCAATCAAGTCCTGAGGGTTGTGGCGTAATGGATATGTGGTCTCACCAATATAAGCACACATTAAACCGGTCCTACGGCTCAAAGGAATGATTCGCCAGGCAATCCAACATCGAACCAAGTCAATTTCGGTTAGCCCATTTCCCAGTAGGGCCCTGACCTTTGCAAAAGTGGGAGCAAGTGTTTTGCGCTCTGCGGCGGTAAGTTTCTCAGCAAGACGATGCTTTGGGTCCAAACACTGGACACGATAACCCGGCAGCGGATTCTCATCAGTCGGGGAGGCGTCTTTGCAATAAAACCAGGTTTGGTTCCAGTCTTTGGGGTGACTCGACAGACAGGCATAAGGGAAGATAGAATCTCTTCTTCTTTGAATTGAGACGGCTCCAAGTTCCAAGTGGGGTCCGTTTGTTAACTCATTTTGGTGGTTTAAATAAAAATACTCTCTGAAGAGCTCGAGGCTGGGCTCCTCTAGAAAATACACTTCACAGAAGACTTGGAAGTTGCAGATATTTGACATGGAATTGGGTCCGATGTCTCCTGGATGGAGCTGAAAGAAGTGCAGAACGTCCCGGAAAAACTTAGAGTCGGGTGGTGAAAAACCCCGGTTCATCTGGTCAGAAAAGACAATAACTTCATTGTCCTTTGGATGAGGTCTCTCTTCACCCAGTTTAGGGGCGCGGTAATGCATAACAGATTTTTTGGGCAGATACCCAATTTTGACAAAATCAGCAAGTGTAGCTTCAGTAACGACAGAAGGAACCCAGTTGCACGTGGTGACTGTCTTCGGCGGCATTTTGAACAAAGAAGCCTAAAAGAAAGAAACATTTTTGTCGGTTCAAAATTGGTTCATTAAACCGGAAATCAGACTACACTATATGTGCAGCACGACAGCTTAAATGGGGCCTAATGACATATGGGTAGCTATAAACCGGTGAGATAAGCCGCCATGACAAGCACTGATACTCAAGAAAGCAGATTTTATTAAGTGTTGAGACAAACAGTTTTCACAGATTGAAGCTGCAACTTTGGATCTACATCTGTTCAGAAAATAAAGTAAAGACCTAAAATTAAGGTGGTGGCGGCGAGAAAACAAGAAAGTGCAGATGGGATCTATTACAATGAGGATATATATTCAAGATCAAGACAAGTGATTAAAGCTTCTACCGCACAAGTTCCACACACTGATATCCTGACCTAGATCTACGATGCTAAAAAGACGAACAGGCAGACCTAAAATCAAGTATGAAGCAGTTCATGGAGACAGATCAATCTTTTGTTTGTGTGGATGAGATGTTATAGTACTTACAAAGAGATACTATGAACACCATTGCGCGGAGGAGTATCAAGTTCAAAACGAAAAGTCGTAATTGCAGATGAAGAAGAAGATGAACTCTATCGACCTTGCAGGAACCCTAATGGATCTAAGGGAGGAAGAAAGAGGAGAACATACCTAGACTGATGAGTAGCGGCGGCATGCGGAGGAGACCTGGTGAAGTCAGGTTGATGTTGCGGCCGTGGTTGAGGATGAGACGGAGGACGATGGCGCCGGCGGAGCTCGTGTGCGTGGGCGTCGCAAGAAAGGAGATGAAGAGGAAGAGGCAAAGGGGGAGAATGGAAAGGAACCCCTGGACCAATTTATAAGGTGAATGGATAAAGGTCACGCGCGGGAATCGAGGAGACTGAAAAACAGATAAGTAACAGCACAGGCGCCTCGATTACCGGAGTCTTAATAAATGCGGAGATTTGTTAAGATCTGGGCAGTTCAAAAGTAAATAACAGGTGACGTCATGGCGGGTTACCACAATTTCAAAGACTGACGTCATGGTGGGTTACGATATCTCGTGTGAAGATGAAGAAAGACTGACATGAACAAAGTTCAAATCAACCTGAGGCCTAATGTTGGGGATATAACTATTTGATATGACCCGCACAGGAGGGGCCGGGTTACCCAATGGCGGTTCATGGGCCAAGCCCAGAAGCATGTTGAAGATGGTGGTTCAATAAAGAGTAATGTATAAAGGGCCCAAAGCCCAGAGCGGCTCAAAGCCCGTAAGTGTAAACCGCCATGTATGTTTAACTTGTACTATAAGGCATGTAACAATGAGTCACCGAGCCGGACACGATTGTATGAGCCGGCCAGGACTCCATAGGCCACAGGGCGTCAACCCGTGTATATAAGGTGACGGCCTGACAGCGGCTTAGGAAAAGATACAACAGATCGAAAGCTAGGCAAGCGGATTCGCTCCCTAGCAATCGAAACCCCAGTAATTCCACCTCAAACTGGATTAGGTTTTACCCTCACCGCAAGGGGCCGAACCAGTATAAACTTCACATGTCTCTTGCCCCTATTTTTTAACCCCTTTAAGCTAACCACGTCGCTATGGCTCCACAATTAAGTCCTTTCCTTAGGACATCTGTTGTGACAACTCCACGACACCGACCACTCCATCGCTTGGGGCAGCGGCCGGCGGCCGGAAAAAGCTAAAACCCAACGGAAATCCGGCGGCCCGCGTTGAAGTGCCGCAGATCCACAAATCCGGCGGCCCGCTGATGCAGGGGGGAGGGAGGGGAGGCCTCGTGCGCGTGGCGGCCTTTCGGCGTGCTCCTGCTGGCTGCTTTCGCCAAAATCTTGGGCGGCGGCCAGCGATGGCGCGAGCGGGGGAGAGGAGAGGTGGTTGGTGGGGGAAAGCGCATGGTGAAATGTCCCCCCACCAACCGCTTCTGCTTATATGCAGGGCACCACAGCCGCGAGCGGGAAACCCGCATTTTCCCGGGTTGGGGAGGGATTTTGCCACGCCCCCCAAAAAAATTTGCGGGCCGGGGCGGGATGCGGGGTCTAATGAGGCAGGTTTTCCGCCCCGGCCCGCATTTTAGCGGTTATTTTGCGGGTCGGGGTGGGATGCGAGGTCTGCTAGAGTTGCTCTAAGAGCATCTACAGCCGGGCGCCTCAAATCCGTGTCATACATTCGAGCGGGACGCCCAATCACTGTCCGGTCACTTTTTTTGATCTAGACGAACGCCTCAAACGGGTCTGAAACGCCCGGCCTGACCTGCACCCCTCATATTCAGTACAAATATGGACGGATACAGGGGCTCTCGGGCACGCCCGTCTCGTCGGACATGGCCCTTGCTGGCCCACCCGACCCCACATATACCCGTCCCCATCCCCTCTCCGGAGAAAAGCCTAGCCACTTCACTCATCTCTCCTTCGCCACCCGAGGTCATCTTCGGCGAGTTCCGGCCGTCTCCGGCATGGCAAGCAGCAGATCGGACTCTGACTAGTCCGGGTCCGTTGACTGGGGTGTCATCCCTTGCGGGTTGGAGGAGGCAATGATAGTCCTCATTGCACTCTGCCGCTACCGCGAGGACAGCGTCCGGCTGACGAATGGATCCGCCAGCCGCGATGCCATATCGTCGGCTCACCGGGCGCTCGGGTCCTCTACTGCTGGATCCTCACGGGCCCGGCGGCCGGAACACCTCTCCTTCCCCATCACCGACAGGCAGACTATGAGTCCCACCGAAAACGGGCGGCACGCCGTGGGAAGGAGAGGATAAGGGCCGCCGAGGCCCATATCGCGGCGGAAATGGCGGCGGCGGAGGCGGCTGATGCCCGGGCGTGGGCGGCCATAGAGGGGGAAGCCATCCACGCCCGCATTGTGAAGAAAAGGCAGCGGAGGAATATGCATGCCCTCGCCCGAGAGCAGAATAGGGCGGCCCGTGTCATGGGAGGACTGCCACCGAAGAAGGAGAAGGAGGACAGCGAGGGCGAGGAAAACTACAGCGACGAGCAGATTCGGCTCGATCCGTACTGTGTCTTCGACCGGAACTTATGCGAGAAGGACAGCAAAGGCGCCGGGAAGGGCAAGGGCAGCCGTGGATGAACTCCATCATAGTCAAACATGCCAAATTTTGGTAGTATGGTGGCATGTAGTTAGTAGTGATAGAGTAGCCGAATGATGTGTGTGCATCGACGTAATTACATGAGTTTGTATGAATTTGAGATATGATAATTGAGGTGTCCGGATGTGGATTACATTATTTGAGGGGTGCCCGCGGACGCGTCCGAACGCATCCTCGGACATTTGTGGGGTCGGATTTGTCAAATCCGACCATAGATGCTCTAAGTTCATGAAGGATAATAGCAACATTCTAGGAGATCTCTCTCAGCACTTTTATTTTTGTTTCATTTTCCGTTATTTGATAGCGTGATAGTAGTTTATTAGTGCTAATCTTAGTTCCGAATTGAATTGATATTGTGAGATACCATGATAAGCTTAAATGAATTGTTTTTTTCTAGATATGGTGTTGCTCTTTCTCCGTTTCTTCTCTTATGCTCATTATATGCTCCACCAGACATTAACCATGCATTTTCCTTATCTATTTTTGACTTTTTCTTATCAGACTGTCAAAGGTTCAAATAAACATATATTTATATTTATTTTCCTTTCATGGTTTTACTATTTTTGACTCTATAGATCTTTTTAATATACAATGCTATAAACTCCCGCCGTAACGCACCGGGTATCATCTAGTGCTAACTAAATATATTGAAATTTAGCTCCTGTTGACATATGGATTTATTAGTATTGTCTTTGACTTGCATAATTGAATTTAATGTATCTCATACGGCATATCATCATTAATAATTGATTATTGCAATATTATTTCTCGACGTTTTTTAATGATATATTGTATATACAACTAGACAAATAATATGAAGCTGTAAAATGAAGTGTTTTATTCTCCTATATATCCATAAACCAGAGGCATGGAATCAACTTTTCTCTCTCCCATTGTAATGCACGTGCATATTCGCTACTTCTTCTGTCTCATAACATAAAAATATTTTTCAAGTTTTGTTAGTTCAAAAACATCTTTATATTATAAGAAGGAGGAAGTAGTAAAAGAAAAAGTTTGCGACTGGGTATAAAAACCATGGAGCCGTCTCGTCCATCCGTCCGCTTCTCGCGCGCCTGCTGTCGCCACTCGGATAGTAACCCGGAAGCGCGCATAAATAGTAAGCAGCCTGAGCGATGGCATGGACCCGTCACGTTGTTATCACTAGATCACAACACGCACGTACCTGCGCACGCCGACGCGCGCTAGCTTCCAGCTGCTGCGCGCGTACGATGAGCCGGACCGGGCACGGTGGAATTCAGTGCCGCGCGTGTTCGATTCGACGTGCGCCGGTAGATGGATAGATGGATCAGCCGAGCGCAACCAGAGGGCACGCTGTTTGATTTTTGGCGTCGGCATTAAGCCAACTCCAGCGCACGACGGATGTCCGTTTTGCTCGGATTCCATTCATTTGGATAGAGTAATGAGATCGTATTCAGTTCTTTGCTGGGATGCGGTGGTCATGCATCCAACAAACGGATGCATTTCGGCTGCATCTCGTCCGCATGCATTTTATCTTTTAAACATAAATTTTTATTGATTTTTGATACATCAAAGTACATCATTAAATCTTGATTAGAATAGCAAGCCTAAAGAAAACAAGAACAACAAGAAGACATTTTAGAAGATATGCAACTTCCATAACCGCATCCTCGAGTTGGGTTAATGCCTTCTCGATGCACTCATTGTTGATCTGCGGAGACTCGATCTTGCATGCTTCTTTCTTCTTCGAGTCTGAATAAGTAGACGTTGCTTTCTCGAATCTAGTCTCATCTCGATCCTCTATTCTACCAACATAAGCACTAGTCCTATCTCTACCATCTATTTCTAACTAAAAGTGCACCGACATCTATTAAGTTGCGCGCTATCAATATATCAATGTATTCTTCTTTCGTTCTACACAATAAAAAGTTAAGTTAGTACAACTAGTCAAATCCGAGAGCACAACCGAAGCCAAAGTAGCACACACGCCATCGTTTGAGCACTTGACGAAAACCCATCCGGGATGTTTCGTCGTTGTAGACATGCGGCGCAAGTCCTTATTCGGACAGTCGTCGCACTTTATGAGTGGCCACGGTGAGCCGACGAGTCTTTGGGCCAACACCGAGCCCGGCCGACGGCCGTTCGCGTATCTGTCGGCGAGCCGCCGACGGTGTAGATTCGAGCGGCTAGATGCGGACTTCGTACATGCATGCGGCCTTGCGGCCTTGTCATGGCCCTCCGGTCCGGTGCCCGGCCAATCCATGGCACGGCGCGACCTCCAGCAGCCGGGCGAGCTCACGCCCGGCCGGATCCGCTCCAAATCCGGCCGCCGGGAGTGCAATCAGGTGGCCGTGGTTGGGTAGCTCGGGGGATGCAAGAAGACTTGGGGCGAGCCCGCGTCCGAGCTGCGCAGCGGCGGCGGCGGCGGCGAGGGAGGAAGGTTGTGATTGGGGCGCTCGATGGTGGTGGTGGGGTGGGGGTAAAAAAGGGTGGCCTCTGCCACTGACGGGCGGGTCACGGGAGAACAAGCGCGCATGTTCGGGCCGTCCACGTGCTGTCCGTTTCACCTCAAAGACGACCCAAACTTAGGCCGGGATGGGTCAAAAGCAGATAGAAAACGGACGAAAGTCTGTTTACGCCCGTCCGCTGAGCCGTCTGGTATGTCCGTTTTGCCTCAAACGGACTCATCCGGACAGGATGAGACTGTGCACTTGAGTTGGCCTTATCGAGAGGCGAGCACGTACGTTGTACTACGTTTCACCTACATGGAATTCCACATGTTGATCTTTTCCTTTAGAAAAAAGTTCAACGTATAGCGACTGTTTTTGTTCGTACATCCTTCCCACGCTCATATCTGAAAAACTATTAAAACCAGACTATTCCTCTAAGATTTATAGCCTTATAGGGCAATCCAAAAGTCCATGTATAGTATCCTAAACCTCATCCATTTATAGGGTTACATGTTTTTGCTTCAGAAGTGCGTCTCAATGCCTTTGATGGCTCCTGATCCACCCCCTCTCTCGCGCATTTGTTGAGATCGTACCCATGGATCACTCCCGTGGCAGCTCGGCCAGCCAAAACAACAATGACATGCGACTTTTCGAGCACGAAACTAACGAGGAGGAGGAATCCTATCGATACAAGGTAAAGCTGCGTCCATAGCTTCAACAAAAATAGAAGGAACGCTGACCTCGTGACCACCATAGGTGAGGGTCTCCACCTCCGTAGTACAAGGAGGAGGAGCGGCGCAACCTAGCAGTGTCCTCCACTTGGTTGTGTGAAGGGTGCTCAGAGGGTGTTGTCTCCAATTCTCAATACCAAAATACCAACTTCAGTGACAAGGCCTAATCTACGGGTTACTCGTGCAATAACTCCAACACAACAACTTCAACAAGCATAAGTTCAAACCCTGGGAACCTAATCATGGCTTAAGCCCGCCCCCCCAACCCGCCGGCCAAGAGTGAAAAGGTGTCTAGGTCACCTGCTTCACCTGTCATTGGCTCAATCATTTTGAAGTTGCTTGTATCCTCACTCCCCCTACTTGATACATAGGCATAGAGACACTTTACGGTTTAGTGCACCCACAGGGTCAAAACCTCAGAGTTCACACCACCATCTATGATTGAAGATAATATACGTGCATGTATGCTCCAACTGGGTTGATGCCTCATATAGTGGTTCCAATCCTCTGACACCTTATCAGGATAGAAAATATACAGAACCAATGTATATATAAATGGATAACACACATAGGAGATATAACCCAATTTTGTTAATACAACATCATTCCTGAAAAGTCATATAGCCCAACAAAAGGCTACCCATCTCATAAGGATATGTGAAGAAAAATATCAAGACACCTCAACTAGTTACCAAACTTCTTACACACAATACATGATGGTATAAGACCTCAACAATAGACAACACCATATGAGCAATTTTTTTTGAAAGACTTAGCAAATTGCCGGCTTCATTGATTTAGCAGAAGCGAGCGGCAACAGGGTTTGATCAAGTGATCATATGGGTGAAAGAAAAAGTACAACAACAGGACTGTCTTCCGGAATTATCTCAAAACCATTTCCCCGAAAGGGGCCTTTATATGCATGGTTCCTGCCAACTGGAATTGCTCCATGGAGTCCCTAATGAGCATGATTACAGTTGATACTGCAAGCATCTTGTTTCTGAAAACAACAACATACCTCTCCTTCTAGATCTCCCATGCCACGAGCATGCTCATGGTCTTAACGCCTCACATGTGCTCTTTAGCCGCCCTTCGGAGAATGGTCTGGCAGATAGCGACTGTGGACACCCTAATATATGTGCTTCATAGACTCGTCTTGATGGCAAGGGACACCACGCTTACTACCTTGCCAATTTCGACATGCAAGCTTATCTCTAGTCAAGACCACTCTCTAGTTTAAAACCAAAAACCAAAAGTCTTCATCCTAAGAGGTGCATTTAGTTTTTTATCATCATCATCACCATCATCATTATTATTATGCACATAAATTATGTTCACTATTGGTAGCAGTAGAGTATAAAGACTTCAAAACTCATTTCAGCTGGGCGTAAATTTCATCTATGAATGCTTGTCTCTTGTGACAATTGTATAGGCTTTAAGAGTACGAGTAGCACATTCCACGCATGGAGGCAAGATCCAAGGATGTGCCTGTAGAAAGACACATCAGGCTCAACACGACCTAGGACATGGGCCATTATTTCAAAGTTACATCTAAAAAATGTGATATTGTCTCAAGTATTGCACCTTGGGAGGGGTGTTGGAAATATGCCCTACAGAAGAAAAAAAATTGTGTTCATAATTAATTTTAAATTTATGTGCTAATATAACTGCATTGATTCTTGAATATGAGATTCTGAGGAAAACTCAATTGCATGTGTGGAAACATAAACACCAATAATATCCCTAGTCATGCCTCTAAGACTATCTCATGTATGATGATCTTGGTTTCCTGATCATGAAAATTGTTAGGATGCTATCAATAATGAGAGAACCTTTTTATCGGAACAATGGAGTTCGATAGACATAACTTATGAATTACTGCGAGATCATATCGGTATTATGTTATCGATATTTTCATATAAAGAGTTAATGTTTACTTAGTTCGAGAATATTGTACTAATACATCATGTGGTTACTTTAGGGTTACCAAATGGCACTTCCTAACTATATTTGAATCAAAATAACTTACAAGTATGCATAAAATGCAAGTCTCAGTATTGATTGTTCAAGACTGGGATCTGCTCCTCTGAAGATAGAAAGATGCTCTCTAGTCCCACTCAGTATTATAGTACCATTGTAATTTGGTCGCACACATGTGATTAATTTCATGGGATACCGGAATACGGACAAGGGTAAAGAGAAAAAGTCGAGTAATGAGGATAACCGATATAGTGAATAAAGTGTTGATTATGGGGATAATGGTAATATCTCACCTCGGGTTTTGTAACATATTGCAGAGCAAAGGGGTTGGTATTCCAGAACGAAAGGTTCGCTCGCGTGTATGATCACACGCTTAGCGGGTAGTAATTCAAATGAGAACTAAAGTCTGAGATCCGAAAGAGTTTCAGATGGAGTTGGAAGTATTACATATGGTGTCGAAAGCATTTCGAGAATTATGGAACGGTATAACATGTCCAAAAAAGCTTCATTTCTATATATGGAAAGTTCTAGATGGGGCCCGAAAACTTCTTGAAAAAATTTGGATTTTATTTTGAGGAGAGTAGTCCATCTTGGGTCGCCCCAATAGGGCACCCCCTAGTGAGCCAAATAGGCCCATAGTGGGGCGCCCCCAATATATGGTAAGGGGTGCCGAATTGGACAAGTAGGGGAGTTCTTCCCTCCTAGGTTCGCCTGAACTAGGAGAGGACTCCTCCTCCTGGTGCGTCCCCCTCTCCCATCTCCATGTATATACATGTGGTAGGAGACCCCTAGAGGTACACTAAATCCAAAAGGGATCTTTCCAATATAGCCACACTCTAATCCCGGTCTAATTGGTCTAAAGTGTAGACTCCTAATTATATGGGGTCTAATCACTGTCTAGATGGTCTAATTAGCTTAGACTCCTAATTAGACAGGAATGCCACTAGGCTATCTCTCTAGTTTTCTCGGAGCTCTTCTTCTTGGACACCACAGTGTTGCCAAATTACTTCTATGGAGCATGTGGATACCTCATAGGGGTCGTCTACTCCGACTCTTGATCGGCTGATAGTCTTAGAGAAATTATCGCGGCTCGAAGGTATAACCTAGTTCAGAATCATCGCGCTTCACCAACTTCCTCCCTACTTCCACTACTCTACTAGTTGACGAGTTTGATCGTTACCTGCCATCTTTGTCGTGCATATGACCATCTATGGGATCATGTCGACCCCTTTGCGGTTCGACTAGGGAGATTGTCAAGCACAAAGAGTAGATGAAGCAATCATCGCAAAGATTTACCTAGGTTCGAGCCGCTGTGAAGCATAAAACCATACTCCTACTTTATTGTATTGGGTGTGTATATGCCCAGTTACAAGGAGCGCAACTTGTCGGCAAGGTGTGCAGGAAGTGCAGCTACGTGTGCAAATGGACAGGGTTTCGACCTTTAAAGGTAGCCATGGGCCTACTTTTATAGAGAAAGGGGTCACCACAGTGACAAAATGGTCTTTACATGTTGTGAATACTGGCTATAGTACCAAATACCTAACTCTGACGGGTTAGGACAAATGCATTAAATGCGTCGTGAGGTGTCACACTGGTAAAGCTCCCCGGCAAGAATTGTCTCTGCTTATGTGTCGTTCAGCCAGCTACTTCATATTCTTCGTATTAAAGTTGTGTGTTCTGGTATCGAGCTGACACGTGCCCAGATGAGCATACCTAACTACCTGCCCGATCAACACCTATACAAAAATTGACAAGATGGTCGCTGAAGTGGAGCGGTGGTTAGGTAGTGGGATCTTGCCAGTAATGGAGCTTGTCGTGCCTTCATCTGCTTGCCGGCAACCCCAACCTTGATCCGGGACTTAGAACTATGTAGACATGACCGAGACTCATCTCCGGTCAATAAACAATAGCGGAACCTGGATGCTCATATTGGCTCCTACATATTCTACGAAGATCTTTATCGGTCAAACCGCATAACAACATACGTTGTTCCCTTTGTCATCGGTATGTTACTTGCCTGAGATTCGATCGTCGGTATCACCATACCTAGTTAATCTCGTTACCGGCAAGTCTCTTTACTCGTTTCGTAATACATCATCTCGTGACTAACTCATTAGTCATTTGCTTGCAAGGCTTATTATGATGTGTATTACCGAGAGGGCCCAGAGATACCTCTCCGACACTCGGAGTGAAAAATCCTATTCTTGATCTATGCCAACACCACGAACACCTTCGGAGACACCTGTAGAGCATCTTTATAATCACCCAGTTATGTTGTGACGTTTGATAGCACACAAGGTGTTCCTCCGGTATTCGGGAGTTGCATAATCTCATAGTCATAGGAACATGTATAAGTCATGAAGAAAGCAATAACAGTAAAACTAAACGATCATAGTGCTAAGCTAATGGATGGGTCTTGTCCATCACATCATTCTCCTAATGATGTGATCCCGTTGATCAAATGACAACTCATGTCTATGGCTAGGCAACATAACCATCTTTGATCAATGAGCTAGTCTAGTAGAGGCATACTAGGGACACTCTGTTTTGTCTATGTATTCACACATGTACTAAGTTTCCGGTTAGTACAATTCTAGCATGAATAATAAACATTTATCATGATATAAGGAAATAAATACTAACTTTATTATTGCCTCTAGGGCATATTTCCTTCAGTCTCCCACTTGCACTAGAGTCAATAATCTAGTTCACATCTCCATGTGATTTAATACCGATAGTTCACATCGTTATGTGAATAACACCCATTGTTCACATTGCCATGTGACCAACACCTAAAGGATTTACTAGAGTCAATAATCTAGTTCACATCTCTATGTGATTAACACCCAAGAGTAATAAGGTGTGATCATGTTTTGCTTGTGAGAGAAGTTTAGTCAACGGGTCTGTTACAGACAGATCCGTATGTATTTCGCAAATTTCTATGTCTACAATGATCTCCATGGAGCTACTCTAGCTAATTGCTCCCACTTCCAATTTGCATCCAGATTGATACTTAGAGTCATCTGGATTAGTGTGAAGCTTGCATCGGTGTAACTCTTTACGATGAACTCTTTATCACCTCCATCATCGAGAAAACATTTCCTTAGTCATCTAGTAACTAAGGATAATTTTGACCGCTATCCAGTGATCTACTCCTGGATCACTTTTGTACCTCTTTGCCAAACTCATGGTAAGGTACACAACAGGTTTGGTACACAGCATGGCATACTTTATAGAACCTATGGCTGAGGCATAGGGAATTACTTTCATTCTTTCTCTATCTTCTGCCGAGGTCGGGCTTTGAGTCTTACTCAACTTCATACCTTACAAGTCAGGCAAGAACTCCTTCTCTGAATGATCCATTTTGAACTAATTCAAAAACTTGTCAAGGTATGTACTCATTGAAAAAACTTATCAAGCGTCTCGATCTATCTCTATAGATCTTGAGGCTCAATATTTAAGCAGCTTTACCGAGGTTTTTCTTTGAAAAAACTCCTTTCAAACACTCATTTATGCTTTCTAGAAAATTCTACATCATTTCTGATCGACAATATGTCATTCACATATACTTATCAGAAAGGTTGTAGTGCTCCCACTCACTTTCTTGTAAATACAGGCTTCACCGCAAGTCTGTATAAAACTATATGATTTGATCAACTTATCAAAGCGTATATTCCAACTCTTAGTTGCTTCCACCAGTCTATAGATGGATCGCTGGAGCTTGCACACTTTGTTAGCACCTTTAGGATCGACAAAACCCTCTGGTTGCATCATATACAACTCTTCTTTAAGATATCCATTCAGGAATGCAGTTTTGACATCCATTTGCCATATTTCATAATCATAAAATGCGGCAATTGCTAACATGATTCGGACAGACTTAAGCATCGCTATGGGTGAGAAAGTCTCATCGTAGTCAACTCCTTGAACTTGTCGAAAACCTTTCACAACAAGTCGAGCTTTGTAAACAGTAACATTACCATCAACGTCGTTCTTCTTCTTGAAGATCCATTTATTTTCGATGGCTTGCCGATCATCGGGCAAGTCAACAAAGTCCACACTTTGTTCTCATACATGGATCCCATCTCAGATTTCATGGCCTCAAGCCATTTTGCGGAATCTGGGCTCATCATCGCTTCCTTATAGTTCGTAGGTTCATCATGGTCTAGTAACATGACTTCCAGAACTGGGTTGCCGTACCACTCTGGCCCGGAACGTACTCTGGTTGATCTACGAATCTCAGTAGTAACTTGATCCGAAGTTTCATGATCATCATCATTAGCTTCCTTACTAATTGGTGTAGGAATCACTGGAACTAGTTTCTGTGATGTACTACTTTCCAATTTGGGAGAAGGTACAATTACCTCATCAAGTTCCACTTTCCTCCCACTCACTTCTTTCGAGAGAAACTAATTCTCTAGAAAGGATCCATTCTTAGCAGCGCATATCTTGCCTTCGGATCTGTGATAGAAGGTGTACCCAACAGTCTCCTTTGGGTATCCTATGAAGACACATTTCTCCGACTTGGGTTCGAGCTTATCAGGTTCAAGCTTTTCACATAAGCATCACAACCCCAAACTTTAAGAAATGACAACTTTGGTTTCTTGCCAAACCACAGTTCATAAGGCGGCGTCTCAACGGATTTAGATGTTGCCCTATTTAACGTGAATGCAGCTATCTCTGATGCATAACCCAAAACGATAGTGGTAAATCGGTAAGAGACATCATAGACCGCACCATATCTAACAAAGTACGGTTACGACGTTCAGACACACCATTACGCTGTGGTGTTCCGGGTGGCGTGAGCTGTGAAACAATTCCATATTGTTTTAAATGATGAACAAACTCGTAACTCAAATATTCACCTCCACGACCAGATCATACAAACTTTATTTTCTTGTTACGATGATTCTTTACTTCACTCTGAAATTCTTTGAACTTCTCAAATGTTTCAGTCTTGTGCTTCATTAAGTAGATATACCCATATCTACTCAAATCATTAGTGAAGGTCAGAAAATAACAATACCCGCCACGAGTTTCAACACTCATCGGTCCATATACATCAGTATGTATGATTTCCAACAAATCTGTTGCTCGCTCCATTGTTTCGGAGAACGGAGTTTTAGTCATCTTTCCCATGAGGCATGGTTCGCAAGCACGAAGTGATTCATAATCAAGTGATTCCAAAAGTACATCACTATGGAGTTTCTTCATGCGCTTTACACCAATATGACCTAAACAGCAGTGCCACAAATAAGTTGCACTATCATTATTAACCTTGCATCTTTTGGCTTCAATATTATGAATATGTGTATCACTACGATCGAGATCCAACAAACTATTCTCATTGGGTGTATGACCATAGAAGGCTTTATTCATGTAAACAGAATAACAATTATTCTATGACTTTGAGTGAATAACTGTATTGCCACAAACATGATCATATCATATTCATGCGCAACGCAAATGCCAAATAACATTTATTTAGGTTCTCCACTAATCCCGGAAGTATAGGGAGTGTGCGATGATGATCATATCAATCTTGGAACCACTTCCAACACATATCGTCACTTCACCTTTAACTAGTCTCTGTTCATTCTGCAACTCTCGTTTCGAGTTACTAATTTTAGCAACTGAACTGGTATCAAATACCCAGGGGTTGCTATGAACACTAGTAAAATACACATAAATAATCTGTATATCAAATATACCTTTGTTCACTTTGCCATCCTTGTTATCCGCCAAGTATCTAGGGCAGTTCCACTTCCAGTGACCATTTCCTTTGCAGTAGAAGCACTTAGTTTCAGGCTTGAGTTTAGCTTTGGGTTTCTTCACGGGAGTGACAACTTGCTTGTCATTCTTCTTGAAGTTCCCCTTCTATCCCTTTGCCCTTTACTTGAAACAAGTGGTCTTGTCAACCATCAACACTTGATGCTCTTTCTTGATTTCTATTTTCGTCGACTTCAGCATCGTGAAGAGCTCGGGAATTACTTTCGCCATCCCTTGCATATTATAGTTCATCACGAAGTTCTACTAACTTTGTGATAGTGACTAGAGAACTTTGTCAATTACTATCTTATCTGGAAGATTAACTCCCACTTAATTCAAGCAATTGTAGTACCCAGACAATCTGAGCACATGATCACTGGTTGAGCTATTCTCCTCCATCTTGTAGGCAAAGTACTGTCAGGGGTCTTATACCTCTCGACACGGGCATGAGTATGAAATATTAATTTCAACTCTTGGAACAGCTCATATGCTCCGTGGCGTTCAAAACATTTTTGAAGTCCCGGTTATAAGCCGTAAACCATGGCGCACTAAACTATCAAGTAGTCATCATACCGAGCTTGTCAAACGGTCATAACGTCTACATCTGCTCATGCAATAGATATGTCACCTAGTGGTGCATCAAGGACATAATACTTCTGTGCAGCGATGAGGATAATCCTCAGATCACGGACCTAGTACGCATCATTGCTACTAACATCTTTCAACTTAGTTTTCTCTACGAACATATAAGCAATAAACTGGGAGCAACATCACGAGCTATTGATCTACACCATAGATATGCTAATACTACCAGGACTAAGTTCATGATAAATTAAAGTTCAATTAATCAAATTACTTAAGAACTCTCACTTAGATAGACATCCCTCTAATCATCTGAGTGATCACGTGATCCATATCAACTAAACCATGTCCGATCATCACGTGAGATGGAGTAGTTTTCAATGGTGAACATCTTATGTTGATCATATCTACTATATGATTCACGCTCGACCTTTCGGTCTCCAGTGTTCCGTGGCCATGTCTGTACATGCTAGGCTCGTCAAGTTTAACCCGAGTATTCTGCGTGTGCAAAACTGGCTTACACCCGTTGTATGTGAACGTAGAGCTTATCACACCCGATCATCACGTGGTGTCTCGGCACGTCGAACTTTCGCAAGGGTGCATACTCAGGGAGAACACTTGTACCTTGAAATTTTGTAAGGGATCATCTTATAATGCTACCGCCGTACTAAGCAAAATAAGAAGCATAATAAGATAAACATAACATGCAATCAAAATATGTGACATGATATGGCCATCATCATCTTGTGCTGTTGATCTCCATCTCTAAGGCACCGTCATGATCACCATCGTCACCGGTGCGACACCTTGATCTCCAGCGTAGCATCGTCGTCGTCTCGCCAACTATTGCTTCCACGACTATCGCTACCGCTTAGTGATAAAGTAATGCAATTACATGGCGATTGTATTTCATACAATAAAGCGACAACCATATGGCTCCTGCCAGTTGCCGATAACTTTACCAAACATGATCATCTCATACAATAACGTATCACTCATCATGTCTTGACCATATCACATCACAACATGCCCAGCAAAAACAAGTTAGACGTCCTCTACTTTGTTGTTGCAAATTTTACGTGGCTGCTACGGGCTTAGCAAGAACCGTTCTTACCTACGCATACAAAACCACAACGATATTTCGTCAAGTGTGTGTTGTTTTAACCTTCACAAGGACCGGGCGTAGCCACACTAGATACAACTAAAGTTGGAGAAACTGACACCCGCCAACCACCTGTGTGCGAAGCACGTCGGTAGAACCAGTCTTGCGTCAGAGTACGCGTAATGTCGGTCCGGGCCGCTTCATCCAGCAATACCGCCGAATCAAAGTATGATATGCTGGTAAGCAGTATGACTAGTATCATCCACAACTCACTTGTGTTCTACTCGTCCATATCATCTACGCATAGACCTGGCTCATGATGCCACTGTTGGGGAACATAGTATTTCAAAAATTTCCTACGATCACGCAAGATCTATTTACTAGAAGCATAGCCACGAGAGGCGAGAGTGTGTATACGTACCCTCGTAGACCGGGAGCGGAAGCGTCTAGTGACGCGGTTGATGTAGTTGAACTTCTTCGCGATCCAGTCGATCAACCACCGAATGTACGGAGCCTCCGCGTTCAGCACACGTTCATCTTGATGACGTTCCACAAGCTCTTGATCCAGTAGAACCTCGTGGGAGAGTTTTGTCAGCACGACGGCGTGGTGACGGAGATGATGAAGCTACCGTGCAGGGCTTCGCCTAAGCACTGCAACGATATGACCGAGGTGTATTTATGTGGAGAGGGGCACCGCACGCGGTTGGGAGAGATCAACTGATCAACTTGTGTTTCTATGGGGTGCCTCTACCCCCGTATATATATGAGTGGAGGAGGGGGAGGGCCGGCCCTCTCTATGGCGCGCCCTAGGGAGTCCTACTCCCACTAGGAGTAGGATTCCCCCTTTCCTAGTAGAACTAGGAGCCCTTCCAACTAGTATAGGAGTAGGAGAGAAGGAAAGGGAAAGAGAAGAGAATGAAGGAGGAGGCGCAGCCCCTCCCCCTAGTCCAATTCGGACAAAGCATTGGGGGGGCGCAGCCTCCTCTCTCTCTTTCCCCTAAAGCCCAATAAGGCCCTTATACTCCCCGGCGAATTCCCGTAACTCTTCGGTACTCCAAAAAATACCCGAATCACTCGGAACCTTTCCGATGTCTGAATATAGTCGTCCAATATATCAAACTTTACGTCTCGACCATTTCGAGACTCCTCGTCATGTCCCCGATCTCATTCGGGACTCCAAACTACCTTCGGTACATCAAAACACATAAACTCATAATACCGATCGTCATCAAACGTTAAGCGTGCGGACCCTATGGGTTCAAGAACTATGTAGACATGACCGAGACTCATCTCCGGTCAATAACCAATAGCGGAACCTGGATGCTCATATTGGCTCCTACATATTCTACGAAGATCTTTATCGGTCAAACCGCATTACAACATACATTGTTCCCTTTGTCATCGGTATGTTACTTGCCCGAGATTCGATCGTTGGTATCACCATACCTAGTTCATCTCGTTACCGGCAAGTCTCTTTACTCGTTCCGTAATACACCATCTTGTGACTAACTCATTAGTCATTTGCTTGAAAGGCTTATTATGATGTGTTTTACCGAGAGGGCCTAGAGATACCTCTCCGACACTCGGAGTGACAAATCCTATTCTTGATCTATGCCAACACCAGGAACACCTTCGGAGAAACATGTAGAGCATCTTTATAATCACCCAGTTACGTTGTGACGTTTGATAGCACACAAGGTGTTCCTCCGGTATTCGGGAGTTGCATAATCTCATAGTCATAGGAACATGTATAAGTCATGAAGAAAGCAATATCAGTAAAACTAAACGATCATAGTGCTAAGCTAACGGATGGGTCTTGTCCATCACATCATTCTCCTAATGATGTGATCCCGTTGATCAAATGACAACTCATGTCTATGGCTAGGAAACATAACCATCTTTGATCAATGAGCTAGTCTAGTAGAGGCATACTAGGGACACTCTGTTTTGTCTATGTATTCACACATGTACTAAGTTTCCGGTTAGTACAATTCTAGCATGAATAATAAACATTTATCATGATATAATGAAATAAATAATAACTTTATTATTGCCTTTAGGGCATATTTCTTTCAGTTCTCAGCTGTCCTTGGCAAGCCATGCCGTCGGGAAGGATACAACTACATGTGCACAAGTGTAGGAATGGTAAAGGACCCAAACTTTAGTACACCGACAGGAGGCCCCGGGCTTGAGCCACACAAGCATGCAACACACCATTGGGCGAGGCCCTAACAGTGGACATACATGCGCGATAGTGGATAACTGCCATAATCTTCTCTTTTACTACGCCCCCATGACATGCATTAAATGCGAAACGGGGGAGAAGTTGGATGAAACAGTCGCAGCAATAGTGCGCCTAAAAAGCGCATCCACATCGGACAGTAAAGGCCAGCCCCCGCGCCTTCTCCATAAAAAGGAACCCACGGTGGGCACTGCTCATTTACCTCCCCTCCTTTCCAACCTAGCAAGTCTCCATCGTCTCCTTCCTTGTGACAAAGCAGAGCATATCTCCTCCTGCCCCTGCTTCCACGCTCCTCCCTCACCCCCAGCCTCCTCTTCCACGATTGCCTTGGAACCAAAGAGGCAAGACAAGCCAAAGAAGTCCGTCGACCCCAAGGAGGAGGCGAGGAAGGAAGTTATGGTGGAGGCGTAGAAGAAATATGTCGTCTTCGTGCCGGTGCTCGACAAGAGTGACCTGATAGAGCGGTATGCATACATGTGTGGGAAGAAGACACCGGCTCACGACGCCCCACATGTGCTCACCGGATCCGTCAAGGGTAGTTAACACTTATTGGAAGTTGTAGGACACTTGAAATTGGCTTTGCCCTAGCCACCGAAAGACTTGCTAGGGAGCTTAGAGCATCTACAACCAGACATAGAAAATATGACCCCTTAAACGCTCGCGGACGTGTTTGGTCAATGACTGGGCTTATCTAGCATGCTGCATGAAGAGGAACTCAAATGGTACCAACATTCTAACTCCTAGTTCAACCTAAAAGGGGATTCGAATACTATATATTTCCATTGAGTCGCCAATGGAAGACACCGAAAGAAACTTATTCATTCTGTACAACAGGATGAGGGCATGATTGAGGGATGAACAACTTAAATTGTATATCGCGAATTATTATAAAAATTTGTTTGGAGCCCCAGAGGAAGGAAACTTCTCCATGGATGAGTCACGAACAAATGACATCCCCCGGGTATCTAATGAGGAAAACAACCTTCTAATAGCCCCATACTCCGATGAGGAAGTTAGATAGGCGGTTTTGCTAATGGAGCACAACAAAGCCCCGAGTCTGGACGGTTTTCCCGCTGAGTTCTATCAACACTTTTGGGAAGTCATCAAACCGGATCACCTACTTTTGTTTAGCGACTTACATGCTGGCCAACTAGAATTGTTTCACCTAAACTTCAATCATATTATTTTATTACCTAAGATCAATGAGGCTGAAAGGATACAACAAGACATACCTATATGCCTCCTTAATATTAGTTTTAAAATATTCACGAAGGTTCTGACTATTAGGCTAAATTCGGTTGTTGACCATGTGGTTCATCCTTCACAGACTGCTTTTATGCAAGGCAGACAAATCCTTGATGTTGTTGTCCTCCTTCATGAAACAGTCCATGAATTACACCAGAAAAAGTTGAATGTGGTGGTTCTCAAAATAGACTTTGAACAGGCTTATGACAAAGTTAAGTGGCCCTTTCTTCAACAGACTCTCAAAATGAAAGGTTTTTCTGCAGAGTGGCGTGCTATGATCCATAGCTTTGTTTATGGAGGTTGTGTTGCCATTAAGGTCAATGATGACATTGGACACTATTTCCAAACTAAGAAGGGTTTGCGACAAGGTGACTCGGTATCTCCCATGCTATTCAATATAGTGGCGGATATGCTTGCGATCATGATTGAGCGCGCCAAGGATGATGGCCAAATTGAAGAGGTAGTAAGTCATCTAGTTGATGGTGGTCTCTCTATGCTTCAATATGCCGATGATACGATTCTCTTCATGGATCATGACATCGAGAAAGCGAGAAATCAGAAACTAATTCTATCAGCATTCAAGCAACTCTCGGGTCTTAAGATCAGTTTTCATAAAAGTGAATTGTTTTTCTTTGGCGAGGCTCAAGACGAGGCCTACTTGTACGCTGAACTGTTGGGATGCGGGTTGGGCCAGTTTCCGATCACATATTTGGAGATACCGATACATTATCGGAGACTCGCAAATGCTGAATGGACACACGTCGAGGAGAGACTGCAAAAACGACTTAGTAGTTGGAAAGGTAAATTGATATCTCTGGGTGGAAGATTGGTCCTCATAAATTCAGTACTAAGTAATATGGGACTATATATGATTTCCTTCTTCCAGTTGCCGAAAGGGGTTTTACATAGATTGGATTATTTCCGATCAAGATTCTTTTGGTAAGGAAATAGCGAGAGAAAGAAATATTGACTGGCCAAAGGGAGGGTGGTTTGCCGTCCCAAAGACCAAGGCGGGTTGGGTATTCATGACCTTGAGGTTATGAATAGGGCCCTCCTCGGCAAATGGTTGTATAAATTTCTGACAGAAGAAGGTGTATGGCAAACCCTCCTAAGGAGGAAATATGTGGGCTCCATGGCGGTATCCCAAGTATACTGGAAGCCTGGGGATTATCACTTTTGGGCTGGTCTAATGGCTATGAAGAAATATTTCTTATGCTATGGATCCTTCTCGATTAAGGACGTTTGGAAATTAAATTCTGGGAGGACAGGTGGCTAAGAAATGCCACACTCTGGGAACAATATCTGACTCTATACAACATTGTGCGCCACAAAGGTGATACTATCGCCATAGTAATGGAATCATTTCTGCCAAATGTGATGTTCAGAAGAGATTTAATTGGACCCAGACTCCAATAGTGGAACACACTATTCAAGCGGTTTCCCACGGTGCACATCTCACATGGGTCTGATGTATTTCTATGGAACGTTCATGGGAATGGACAATTCTCAGTGGAGTCTATTTATAGAGCGTTAATCAAGTTTGATGTACCAGTTGATAATAATAAGAAGATTTGGAAGATGAAGATACCTCTTAAGAATAAAATCTTTGCATGGTATCTTTGTCACGGAGTCATTCTTACTAAAGATAACCTCATTAGGAGGAATTGGCATGGAAATCCGCAATTGGTTATTTGTCACCATGATGAGACAATAAAATATTTATTCTTCCAATGTAAATTGGCTGGTTCTATATGGTCAGTCATCCAAATAGCTTCTGACTTGTATCCTCCTTGTAGTGTTGCAAATGTATTTGGCAACTGGTTACATGTGATTGATCACATGTTTAGAACTTTTCTTAGGGTGGGAACGCTTGCCGTTATTTTGCCGCTTTGACTATGTAGAAATGATAATGTTTTTAACGATAAAAATACATCTATGATGCAGGTTATCTACAGATGTACCAGGACTCTTCGTTTTTGGTCCTCTCTATGATGCGTGGAGAATCGAGACATGTTTACAGAGATGTGTACACGATTGGAGGCTACGGCGAGGGATACTTTTACCCAACATGGGTGACAGCATGATCTTAGGATTGGCCCCCCTATGCTTTAGGCATTATACGGACTCTTCATATTTTTGTATTTCTCCTTCTTATTTTTCGTTTATGCGAGAATACCTTATTTGACTGTGTGCATCTTAGTTATGGAGAGGCCGGGTGTAATGCTTAAATCTTTTAAGTAATAAAGCGCCCTTTTTCGAAAAAGTGATCGGGCTTATCTGTTTTGAGGCCCTATTTATCCATCCACGCAACCACACTCCTCATTTTTATTCTCATATGTCCGGTCACTTGCACGTGATTGGTAGATATGAAGAGAGGGAAATAAAAGAATAAAGAAAGAAAGAGAAAAGGTGGCGCGTGGTGGGGGTGTGTTCTATGTGGCGGAATGCCTCTTATATTCTCCCCATATTTGAGATAGATACGAGGGTTCACGGACAACCCAAATGTATAGAGATGATATGAGGGGTCCGATTGAATCACATTTTTTCTTCTCTCCTGTCCGGTCACTGATCGGACGCCTTCTCGGATGTATGAGGGATAGTTTGAGGCATCCGATTGTAGATTCTCTTAAGCTTGTGTTTTAAAAAGAAAGACTCGATAATGAGCCAAAAATCATTCATGATTCGCGAATGACCCTCTTTATTATTGCCGACACCTTAATTTAGAATTAATTTAGAATACTGCCATGCACGGAGGTATCGCGGGACAATGTTTTGGGGGTGAATTTTTGACGTACTGGATGTAAGGGGAGGTGTTACCATGGAGAAATGTAAATTACACTGTCGTGAGTGCGCTACTAGGCACTCCTCACGAATTTGAATATGGGCTTAAATTTAGCAGACAAGGGCATCTCAAAAACGGATCTTCAAATTTCATTATATCTAGACCTGTTTGGATCACTTTGTCATCCAACGCGATATATAGTCCACTTAGCATTCCAGACGTACGGATTCCGGTGAGACAATTATGGGAGAACATGCACCTGAGCACTTACATGCATGGTTGCCCTCTTCTATCTCTTCTTCCAACCGCACATAAACCCTATCTATTTTTTCTCCTCCCGATACTTTCTGATTAGCATTGAATAAATCCCTCCGGCTTTATGTCCGCGGACCATGTCCGAACATAAAAATGAACATATATTGAAGACATTTACGTGTCAGCTTTGTAGATACCCTAACCACCTGATTTTTTGGCTAGTACAATGTTTGTTTGTTTTGGCGTGCTTCTTTCGCTCTAACCTACACATGGCAGCTTCAGTGGCAAACCCAACAATTAAAGTTAGCTGAGGTGAATATTTAATGTCTAATTTTTTGGTACAAATGCAACTCTACTCAATCAAAGCTCATAGCATTCAAAAACAAAAAGGCTCTAGAAAACTAATAAACTGCTAACATGGACTCTTATATGTTGAAATGCTCACTTATGCCACAAAATGATCCCGTAATTCCAATTTATAAACATACCTACAAAATTATGAATGCATTAGCAGAAGTGTGATACGACTTATATATTTTGATGGCCATATGATGGTAACCGTATGGTAGTATACCTTTAAGATGTACTTGAACAATGTGTTGGAAAACGTAGTAGAAAACAAAAAAATCGCCCTACGATCACCCAAGAACAATACGAAGATGCATAAACGGTTTGAATCACGATCCTTACCGACTCCGGAGTGCAGCGGAAGTAGACGAGTCGGCCTAAATCGTACTTGGAGTCCCTTGAACTGTCTATGAACGATCTCGTGAATCACACACAAACGTCTCTCGAATGGAAGACCGGAAGTACGACCTCTCTACTTGGTTGCAATCGTGCGGTCTTCACGATCCGGCTGCACTTCACCGTCCAGAGCTATCGTTGCCGTAGAATTAATGGGAGGAGGTTACAACCACATTGGGCTTCTAGTTATGAGGATTAGAGGATCTAGGTCCAGCTCAAATTGATCAACTAGAACTAGAACTATAATTAAAGGGATAACGGAGGCTCCAAAAGTTGTGTGTCTAAAAGTGCCTTGAATCTCTAGTATATATAGGTTGAGAGGAGATGGAGGGGCGTCACAAGGAGGGGAAGGTGAGTCCTTCCCCTAGCCCAATTCGGACTCTCTGGAAAAGGGGCGCTTCGCCTACAAGGGCCCTTGTGGCCCAATTCTATCTCCCTCGTTTGGCATTTTAAGGTCTGTTGATATTATATTAAATATAAAAGTATCCTAAAGGTTACTGGAGCATTTTATTATTAATTTAGCATATCTGATTTCCATCTATATATTATTTATTGGTAAAACACGGTATTGCCCGATAAACTCCAACACCCTTTTGGTGAAGGCGAAACGCTTGCGATTCCTCTTGGAACTATTCCAAATATCAATGGCACAATTCCACGAATAAATTCTCGATACCCTCATCCTACTAGCATTCAACAGATTATGACTACCTTCAACTTGTGACCCCGTAGGTTATGTAAAATACAAACATGAACGAAACCCCTTCGTTCAATGACGGCTAGCGGAACCGTGGACGTCCATACTGTTGGTGCACTAATGTAGGGGTGCTTCAATACCCTGACTTGTGCATAGGCAGTTGTAGCCTTCCTGATGACAAGGCTTGCCGGAGGACTACTGTCGATTCAAGATACCAACATACAAGACTGTGAAAAAGACCTCGAGTCAAGTCATCGAGAAGTACTAAGTTAGTACTCAAGGACAATATTTCAGTTGCCGGCAAGCTTCGCACATGCCATCCAAGACCCGGCAAGCTCCTTGCCGGAAGCACCTCATCTCGGCTCTTCGATCGGTCCACCTCATAGGCTAGCTGATGGCTTGGCAAGATTAGGTGTCGAGCTGACGGGCGGATTTGGGAGGATCGCCAGGGTGCGTGTCAACACATCACATGCAAGCCAACTTTATTGACACACGTCTAGTGGACGTGTCAAGAAGAAAGGCTCATCCACATCGAAGACATAGAAGGAGAGATGCCTTTAGCCAAAGGATTGCCATTAGTTCAGGTGTATTAAATGTCCTTGTCCTAGTCAGGTGGGATTAGGTTGGATGGCCACTATTCATGAGATGTAATGACCATGTTGCCATTGTGGTGACCACTTTTCGTCTATAAAAGGAGTGCCATGGATACCTTGGCACAGGTCGACACCCTGCTCATGTTTACACAATAGTTGCACCTTGCTCGCTCTTTTTCGGCAAACTGCGCTTGTAACTTGAGCCCCAAGACAAACCACCCGTAGACATGAGTAGGGTTTTATCCCTCCACGACGGCTTGAACCTGAGAAATTCCCCTATGTGAACTGTTGGATTCTCCCTTTGTGCTCGTTGATCTCCCTAGTTGAATCGCAAAGGGACCTCACTGATCCCACAGATTGTCGTACCCCGACATCTTTGGCACACCAGGCAGGGGGATCACTTTTGCGGACCCACTCCATCAGTTCTAGCATAAGTTTCGCCATCTACTTCATACATGGCGATCAAGAAGAAGAGCGCTGCAGTGGCGCACCATCTACCTCTAAGTTGCCGACCTAGATGACTTCGGTGGGTGGGGCTAGCAACGAGAACTCTCCATGCAACACTAGTGATGCGAGTCACCATACGGTTGGGGCCCAAGATCCGCGTGTCGCTACGTTGAAAGGCAGAGCTGCAGCCCAGAAGGTTACTGTGGCTACATCGAAGGACGACGACGTGGGGTCCGAAAACAATAAAGAGACGGGGCGCACACTGAGGCCATCATAAGAAGGACACGAAGTTCCCCCAACGATGACACCGACCTAGGCTGCCATCTAGGTAGAGAGCAAGTGCACTCATCACATGGTGCGCATGGCATGTCATCATGTCAAACTACTGGCGAGCATCGACCGCGGTAGCAGGGTTGGGATGGAGCTCCTTCTGCCTCTCTGATATGCCACATTCTTCGGAGAAGAGGGTGAACAAGGGGAGGTCCGATCTTCACGGCGTAGGATTGATAAAGGACGGGGATAACTAGCTGCAAGCAGCCGAAAAGTGGAAAATAAGAGATTATGACTCGATGGGGAGGATGCTCACTGAAGCTTGCAATCCGAACATTCGCCGATCCACAACCCGCAATACTACCCCACACAACCACACTCAAGTCGTGGAGCATGGGATAGGTGCAATCCGCAAGGGAAACCACGAATTCTAACCCACACAACACGATCTAGTCGTGGAGCATGAATTAGGAGCAATTTCTCAAGGAATCACAAGAATAAGGGTAACAAGATCTCTCCAAATATCAGGAGGATTGTATGTCTTTGCTCTCTGATAGAAATGGCAAAAGTCTCCAACGAAGGGAAGAGCGGGCCTATTTATAATCGGGACAACCACCCTGAATATGTGTGAAATAAAACTATCTTTGGGAACCAGCTTAGGTGTGAAAGAGAACCAACTTTGGTTTGACTAAATGGCTTAGAGACTTAATGAGGTAGCTTCTAGAAAACTCTCGTTGGAGGTGGTTGGCAGTTCCTCACCAAACATTATTCACTAGGGTCGAACAATGTTTCCTTCAGCAGAAAACTCGAGTTCTGGGAACCTTTAGCAAGTCGGGATATCCAAACTCTTGCAAATCATTGTTTCGTCAGAATCGGAACACTGTTTCTACAACAGACAACTCATTTCTTCATGGATTCCTAACTTTGTTTCTTCGCCATAAAACATTGTTTTGCACGGACTAAAATGTGTTTGGCCTTCTTTGATATCGCACCTGAGTTCCCACAACAACAAAGGAGGTGAAGGTACAACCATGTTTTCTAGGTCAAATGATAGACTTAGGTTAACATTCACCTGATCATGTATTTGCATTGCGCGACTTCTTCTGATTGGACCGTTGATGATTGGTGGTGTGGTGCCCATGGTTGTGATGTCCTCATCATCCTCCCCCTCTTGAGGAGGAGTCGTCCTCGACTCTAAAGACCCAAAGTATGGGGAAAGATCGGAGATGTTGAAGGTTGGGCTAACACCATATTTTTCTGGAAGATCGATCTTATAAGCATTGTCGTTGATCTTCTCAAGCACTTCGAATGGTCCATCACCGCGTGGCTGCAACTTGCACTTGCGTTGCTCAGGAAAACGGTCCTTCCGAAGGTGTACCCATACCAAATCGCCTTGCTCGAACACCAAGTTGTTCCTGGTCTTGTTGACCAGCTTCGTATATTGTTCAGTCATTTTCTCAATTTTCTCAATGTTCTCTTGTTGACCCGCTTCGTATATTGCTCGAACACCGATGGGAGCGATTTGTTTGAATCCATAAACAAGTTCAAATGGGAAATATTTAGTGGTCGAATGTACTGCCCTATTATACGCGAACTCCACATGAGGTAGGCACTCTTCCCACATATTCAAATTCTTCTTGAGGACTGCTCATAGCATTATGGACAACGTTCGGTTGACAACTTCAATCTATCCATCAGTTTGTGGGTGGTAGGTCGTGGAAAATAGGAGTTTGGTGCCACGTTTTCCCCACAAGGTCTTCCAAAAGTAGCTCAGAAATTTGATGTCACGGTCTGACACAATCGTGCGTGGAACTCCATGTAGCCGCACAACTTCCCTGAAAAACAGATTAGCAATGTGTGAAGCAGCATCGCTCTTACGACATGGGATAAAATGTGCCATTTTGCTAAAATAATCAACTACCACGAACACCGAGTCACCCCCCTCTTAGTCCATGTTAAACCAAGAACATAATCCATAGAAATATCTTCCCACGGAGTATTTGGAATAGATAGAGGAGTATATAAACCATGAAGATTTAAGTGGGACTTAGCTTTGTGGCAAATCTCACATCTCATCACGTAGCGTTCCACGTCATGTCTCATGCGCGGCCAAAATAAGTGATCAACGAGCACACATTCAGTTTTCTTGGCTCCAAAATGTCCCATGAGACCACCAGCGTGAGCCTACTACAAGAGCAACAAACGAACAGAACAATCTGGGATGCACAATTTTTTAGCTCGAAATAGAAATCCATCCTGCAAATGAAACTTCTCCCATCCCCTTCACTTGTCACACTTTGAAAATGGTTCAGCAAAGTATGAGTCAATAGCATACAATTCATTGATGCTTTCTAAACTAAGGATTTTAACATCAAGTTGGGAAAGTAAAATGTGACGCCTAGACAATGCGTCGGCAACAACGTTATCCTTCCCTGTCTTCTACTTAACAATATAAGGAAAAGAATCTATGAACTCACTCCATTTTGCATGTCTACGATTCAATTTGAGTTGGCCCTTTAGATGTTTTAAAGATTCATGGTCAGAATGTATTACAAACTCTTTTGGCCACAAGAAATGCTGCCATGTTTCCAAAGATTGAACAAGTGCATACGATTCTTTATCATAGATGGAATAATTAAGAATTGGGCCATTAAGCTTCTCACTAAAGTAGGCAATGGGTTTACCTTCTTGCATTAGAACTCCACCAATGCTAACACCACTTACATCACATTCAATCTCAAATGTCTTACCAAAATCAGGAAGTGAAAGCAATGGGGTTGATGTCAATCTCATCTTTAGTTCTTGGAAGGAATTGTCTTGGGCGTCACCTCATTGGAATGGAGTGTCTTTCTTTTTTAACTCATTCATGGGTGCAGCATTGGTGCTGAAATCCTTCACGAACCGGCGGTAGAAACCTGCAAGTCCGAGGAAGCTACATACTTGGCTCACATTTTGTGGAGGCATCCACTCATGAATAGCCTTGATCTTCTCTTCATCGACCTCCACACCTTTTGCTGAAATAACAAAGCCAAGAAACACAACCTTGTTTGTGCAAAATGTGCAATTTTTCACGTTAGCGTACAACTTTTCCTCCGGTAGGATAGCAAGCACACATTTTATATGTCCAACATTGTTGGTGTACAAAAAGAGGGGTACACCTTTTGTACCCCTATGACTGTGCACGGCCAGTCTGAGCCACGGCGCCACCACACTAAGCATGGCGAGGGAGGCGAGCCGGGGCAAGACTGAAGCTCAATGGAGACTGGAGCAACGCCAAGAACAAGACCACAAAGAACAAAGGGACGAAGCAGCTTCCCCCGGCAAGATCCTTGCCGGGGGGCGGCTCTGGCAGCCCCGGCAAGACCCGTGCCGCGGCGGCTCGCCCCACGCCTACGGAGTGGGTCACCCTTGAGTCCACTGCACCCATGGGGCAAGGACTCGGGAGATATCCCCGTGGTGGCATGCAGATCTTTGTGAAGACATTCAAGGACAGATACACATGCCAAGAGGACGACGACCCTTGGCGGGATCCCAGCCAAGGAGGACCACAAGGCCTCCGGCAAGCATCTTGCTGGGGATGACAGCAGGCGCCGCGGCAAGACCCTTGCCAGGGGCCCCGGCAAGGCCCTTGCCGAGGGCACCCGCAGGGCCACCGCCAGGCCCGCGCCAACTGAGTTTCCACTGCCCCATGCAGCTGCCAACCCAACCAGCTGGGTAGGCTCCTGCATGGCAACATGCAGATCTTCGTGGAGACCCGCCGTTGCGCCACCTCAGCTGCCTGCCTGCCTACATGGCGCCTCAGGTACCACTGGCCAGGGCGCGTGTCAACACAAGGAAGAGCGACGACGGACAAGACGGACGTCTCCCCTCGTCCCCGATAAAGTAAGGACACCTAAGCTGGGCTCATTAAATGCGCCTTGTCCTGTATTGCGAGGGATAACCTCGCATCACTGTACCCTTTCCACCTCCTGTGTGTCACTGTGGCAACCCCTTTTTCCTATAAAAGGAGGCCTGAGGCGACCAGGAGAAGGATTCGGGCTTTTCAGAACTCCTCACGACTCCCTTGGAGCTCCTCACTAGCTGAAGAACACTAGCATATAATCCACCAAAGCAGGAGTAGGGTTTTACGCATCCTTGCGGCGCGAACCTGGGTAAAGGAACCGTGTCCCGACCGTTAGATCCGCTCTTTCCTCAACCCCGCGCCCCGCAACCATAGTAGGGATTCTTGTGATCCCATAGGTGTCGATCCAAATACACCGACATCTTTGGCGCTCCAGGTAGGGGGCGCTCAGTTGTGAGAATCGGCTTTAGCGGTTAGTTCGACGCTCCTGCATCGTCATGGCGCCCAAGAAGAAGATGACGGTGGCGGTTGGCCAGTCAGAAGCCGGGCAGCCCGATGCGGGCAAGCAGTGGACCAGTCGCGGAAAGGACTCGGGGCGCTGCTCGCGAACACCAACGCCATCCCGACAGCCGGAGTTTGGGAGGTGGCGATGCTTGTGCGCCTGGTAACATGCCGCACACCGCCAGTTCCAGAGATGGGACCCGACCCTCCGCGGGTGGCGCGGGACCCTCCAAGGTCACGTCCGCACCACCCGAGGGCGACGCGAGGCCCTCCAGAACTCCCACGCCGGCGCCTGATACGTCCAAAACGTATCTATAATTTCTGCTTGCTCCATGCTTCTTTTGTGTGATATTGCTATGATATTGATGCACTTCCATACACTTTTGATCATATTTGGACTAACCTATTAACTCAGTGCACCACAGTGCCAGTTCCTGTTTTCTGCTGTTTTTCTATTTCAGGTTTCCCCCATATTAAAAGTGCCCCAAAACTTCCGGGAAAAATACAGGAAAAATCAGCGTACAGGAAGCTTCGTGAAAAACCAAAGCGGGGTCAGAGGGGAGCCAGGGGGGCCCAGGCGGCCACCTGGCGCGGCCCCACCCCTGGCCGCGCCAGGGGGGCGCCTGGGGCCCCTGCTCCGCCTCTGGTTGCCCCCCTTCGCATATATATTCCTCTCGTCCCGAAACCCTCAAGGACGGAACCCTTTTTCGCGATCTCGCCTCTGTTCCGCCGTCGCAGCGCTTCCAAGATCGGGAGCATCAGGAGAACTCTTCCCGGCACCCTGCAGGAGGGGAGAATCACCACCGGGAGCTTCTCCACCACCATGGACGCTTCCCGGATGAGTCGTGAGTAGTCCACCTTGGACCATAGGTCCATGGTCAGTAGCTATGTGATGTTCTCCTCCCCTCTTTGCTCTCCATTGTTTAGACCTCGTGAGCTGCCCTACATGATCGAGGCACATATGTAATCTTTCTGTTGTTGCTCTGCTGAGTTTGCTGGGATCTGATGGATTATGAGATTATGTTCAGATTGTGTTTGAGTAATATATTTGATTCACATCTTTTATATCTTTGTTCTTGAGTAATTCTTGCATGTTCTCGGTTGCTGTTTATTGCTTTGGCCAAGTAGTAGGTAGTAACTCCAAGAGGGAGCGTTATGCTTGATTGTGGGTTCATGCCCCCTGATGACTAGCTTGAGTGACAGAAACATGAGTCTAGGGGATGTGCTGTTGCCACAAGAGGGAAAACAACGGTGCTTGTACTTGCGGGTGTAAGGATTGTTTACTTTACGCAAAGTTCTTTTAATGCAGTTGTCTGTTGCTTTGAGTTTACACTTTGGGTGGGATTCGCAACTTAATACCAGCGAGATGTTCTGGATAGATATCTCAAGGTGGATGATTAGCTGTAGATGCAGATGGATTTCGGTCTACTTGCCTTGGCGTACCGCCCATGCTTTTGAGCCTCTACCTTTCTTTGCAGCATAGTTAGCATTGGTTTGCGCACATAATCATGTCAATTGCCCAACTGTAATTTGTTTACCTCGCTTTGCTGTTTTATCTTCTTTTGGGAGAGAGACTTCACTAGTGAACATCATGGGACCCCGGTCCATATTACCACCGCTGATCACACCTTCTATTTACTTCCTGTTTTTATTTCCTAGTTGCAGTCATAGCTATCATTATTATCTCTTGTGTTTGATCCTTTGTAAACAACAAGGCCGGAGGGATTAACAACCTCTCTGTACTCGTTGGGAGCAAAGTTATCTGTATCTGTGTGCAGGTCCTGTCAACCGCTAAGTTTCTGGCGCCGTTGACACCTACTTGTCGACCCTCGGAGTCTCACGGGATTCGATCCTTGGTATCTTTGCCAAGGGAAATTTGCCGCTACGCTACATCTCAACTTTCCACTTGGGGTAACCAACGAGGGGCGAGAAGCCATCAAGTAAGTTTTTGGCACCGTTGCCGGGGACTCCACTCTTCAAGATAGGGGAGTTGCACGCTATCTTTTATCTTTGCTTTTTAGTCTTGTTAGTTTACCTTTCAGTTTTTGCTTTAGTGTCCCTTACCAAAAATCACAAAAATAGTTATCTTGCTTGCTGCTGCTATGGGTTCCACCGAGAACACCAAGTTGTGTGACTTCACTAGTCATAACAACAATGACTTTATCTGCCCGCCTATTGCTACACCTGCCACTTCAGCACCTTCTTATGAGATTAAACCTGCTTTACTGAACCTAGTTATGAAAGATCAATTCTCCGGTGCTGGAGATGATGCTGCTTTGCACTTAAATAATTTTGTTGAGCTCTGTGATATGCAAAAGTACACAGAAATAGATGGTGATATTGTTAAGCTTAAGCTTTTTCCTTTCTCCTTGAGAGGAGGAGCTAAAATCTGGTTTCAATCCTTGCCTAGGAATAGTATAGATTCTTGGGACAAGTGCAAGGATGCCTTTATTGGGAAGTACTATCCCCCTGCTAAAATTATCCAATTAAGGAGTAACATAATGAATTTTAAACAATTGGATAATGAACACGTTGCCCAAGCTTGGGAACGCATGAAATCTCTTGTCAAGAACTGCCCTACTCATGGTCTGACTACTTGGATGGTTATCCAAACTTTTTATGCAGGCTTGAACTTTACCTCGCGGAACTTGTTAGATTCGGCCTCGGGAGGAACCTTTATGTCAACTACACGTGGTGCTGCCACGAAGCTTCTCGACGAGATGATGACCAATTATTCCCAATGGCACACTGAACGCGCTCCAACAGGTAGGAAGGTAAACTCTGTCGAGGAGATTTCCTCCCTAAATGAAAAAGTTGACTTGATCATGTCTCTACTTTCCAAGCAATCTTCTATTGATCCTCATGATGTTCCTTTAAATTCTTTGATTGCTCAAGATCAAGTAGATGTGAACTTTATCTCTAGAAACAATTTCAACAACAATGCTTATAGGAGTAATTTTGGTAGCAACCCTAGACTGTTCCCCTCTAATTCCTATGGGAACAACAATGCTTATCCTAGCACCAAGAACTCCACTTCTGAACTAGAGATTATGCTTAAAGACTTCATCACTACCCAAAAGGCCTTCAATAAGAGTGTAGAAGAAAAACTAGACAAACTAGATAATCTCTCTTCGAAGGTAGACAATTTAGCCCACGAGGTAGAGTTGCTTAAAATTAGAACTTCTCCTCTTGAGGAGAGGAAGACCACTCCTATGAATGCTATTCAAGTGCAAATTAATGAAAACATTAGGATGATGGCTAAACTTAAAGAGAGATGGGCTAGAGAAAAGGAGGAAGAAGATAGAATTAAGAGCCTTCCTACCCACCACACTGTTGCTACTATTCAAGTTGTTGAGGATATCCAAACTCTTAGCACCCAATGCACTCCTAGTCCCATTGGACCTATTAATGGTGATGCTATGACCTCAACCATAGAAGAAGAAACTCCTATGACCATAGAAGCTACCAAACAAGTGAGCCTAAAGGACACCACTACCACTTTACTTGATAGTAGTGACCTTAATTTTGATAATTGCACCCTTTCTGAAGTTATTGGTTTTCTTCACAAGATGTCTAGAGATCCCCACACTAGCACGCTTAATCTTGCCTTCACGGAGCATATCACTAATGCTCTTATCAAAGCTAGGGAGGAGAAGCTTAGGGTAGAAGCCTCCATACCTAGAAAGCTAGAAGATAGTTGGGATCCTATGACTAAAATTAAGTTGAATAACTTCTCTTGCTATGCTTTATGTGATGTTGGAGCTAGTACCTCCGTTATGCCCAAAAGAATGTATGATATGCTTGAATTGAAACCTTTTGATCCTTGTTCTTTTGGTGTTCGTCTTGTTGATTCTTCTGTAAAGAAACCTTTGGGGAAGATCGACGATGTTCTTATCATTGTCAATGACAATTATGTTCCCGTTGATTTTACTATTATGGTTATTGAATGTGAACCTTCTTGTCCAATTATTTTGGGACGTCCTTTTCTTCGCACCGTTGGTGCTATCATTGACATGAAAGAGGGGAATCTAAAATTCCAATTCCCTCTCAAGAAAGGGATGGAACACTTCCCTAGAAAGAAGATTAAGTTGCCTTTTGAGTCCGTTACACGGGCTAGCTATTCTCTTACTCTTGATAAAACTTGATCTTCTCTTTTTGCATCAAGCCTAGCTTAAAGGCATAAAAGAAAGCACTTTTGGGAGGCAGCCCACAACAAATTAGGTTTTATTTTTGCTTTTGCTGTGTCTTGATGTTTGTTACTACAGTAGCATCATCATTGTATCTTTTCTTTTCAGCTTTGTGCCAAGTTTAGCCTCCGATTGCAAAAAAAGTTCAAAAGTTGTGACGTGCTGTCCAGAAAACAGATTCTGTCCTTGGACAGAAAAATTCGAATAAAATTGCCAGATCATCTTTTTGATCTGATTTTTTTTGACAGCATGCTCTATACAATTGGATTTCGAGCGTCTGTTCTGAGTTTTTTGATTTGAGTTGTAGAAGTGCCCCGAAAAAATTATTTACTACCTGCTGGTCTGTTTTTCACAGATTCTGTCCTGTTTTGCCTTTTTTTCGTTTTGCAAACCTTGAGCTTGCTTTTTCTTTGCAAAAACCTTTTGGCATTCTTGAGAAACAGTAGCTCTTCAAGATTATCTTTATTTCCAGTAGGGAAAAATTATTTTATTGTGGGTACTAACCTCGCTAATCAGATTATGATGAGTTATGTATTAAGGGAGTTTTCAAGTGTGCGAGGGAAGATGATAAAAGAAGATTCAGGAGGGTCAAACGCTCAAGCTTGGGGATGCCCCCGTGCACCCCCAAGAAATATTCAAGAAGACTCAAGCGTCTAAGCTTGGGGATGCCCCCATGCATTCCCTTCTCCATCAACAATTACCAGTTCGTCTTTCGTTCCACTATATTCTTATCACTTCATGCGTTATGTGCTATGCTTGGAGCGTCTTGCTCTTAGTTTCCTTTTTAGTTTTCTTTAGCTTTGCTTGCTGTTCATAACAAGTTAGAACCCAGCTTTCTTTGTGTGGGAGAGAAACACGCTCCACTTCAACCTAGAACACAACATAGGATTTTCATGCTTATCTTTGATGCGTGTGTTCTTTGTCTTTCCATAGCTGCTGTCATGTTTAGCTCTTAGTTTTCATGCTTTTCTTTCTAAAGAGCTTTTGTTTAGTTGGTTGCTAAACTCTCTTGAGTTTTCATGTTTATATTGTTAAGAGAGTTTGCCTGTTGCACTGAGTTGTGTGTCTTAACTTAAAGTAGGTAATTGAGGTTGCTATTTAATTTTAGTAGTAACTTGCAATAGTTTTGAGGTATTGCCATGAGTAATGTCTGAACTTTTGGTGTCAAGAGCTTTAGCCTATTAGTGATAGATGTCGTATTTTGGGCAATCCGTGTTTATTTTCGAAAACCTACAAAATAGTTGAGAACTTTAGCTACTAGATGGATCACTAATCTTTGGAGGGATCGAATATTAGAGTACACTCACGTACCATGAGTCGAGGATGCGCAAGGATAACCAAACCCCCATACACTCCTCCTCGGGGTACTTGTCTCTTTGTGAACCTCCTAATTAGATTGAGAGTTACCGATAATAAGTGCATGAGTTCTTCGGACTAATGTGAGTATTCGAAAGTTGACACTTCCACCTAGCCATATTTTTCTAGCCTCTTCGGTACCGTGCATTGCCCTTTCTCACCTCGAGAGTTGGCGCATACTTCGCCGGTGCATCCAAATCCTTGGCACGATACGCTCTGTCATCATAAGCCTCATTATATCCTTCCTCAAAACAGCCACCATACCTACCTATCAAGGCAGTTCCATAGCCTTTCCGAGATACATTGCCATGCAACATCCATCTTCTCATGACTTGATCTTCATGTCATACATGCTTTTTGCTTGATCGATGAGCCGCATGCTAGTTGGGCCTTGCCCTAATCATTGCTACATGACGCGCTAGTATCATTGCATATCCTGCTACACTGGCAGAGGCATACATTTGCATACATCATGATAGTTTCATTTTATTTATGTTGAGTACTTTTTTTGTGAAAGATCTTCTATACTTCTTGTAATACATAGAGTGTTGCCCCTAAAGTGAGGAAAATATCCCAAAGAGGACAAAATCAAAGGATCCCAAAGAGGACAAAATCAAAAGATCCCAAAGAGGACAAATGAGAGTTAAATAGAAAGAGCCATTGAGGCCATAAAAAATAAAAAAAATAGAAAAAAATAGAAAAAAAAGAGAGAAGGGGGCACACTACTATTTCCTTTTGAGAGATCCACACTCGTACTACATCTTATACCTCGTACTCCATAGAGATTATCATTCATGCGTATAGCTATGTGGGCACCTTCACACTATAGAACTTGGCTTGTATATTCCAATGATGAGCCTCCTCAAAAGAGCTCTAGGTCTTCTTGAGCAAGCAAGTTGGATGCACCCCCACTAGTTCCATTGGAGAGCTTGCCTTAGCTCATATGTGCATCCGTTGCATGGCAATCCCTACTCCTCACATCATATCTATCATTTGGCTTTCTCTCGCCTATGATTGTCCTCATTGATGTGAGCCTTCCACACCTTTTTTGTCTTCCCCCTTCATCATTTTTCTCTCTTTTCCATCCTAAGTGTCAACTTTCTTGCTTACGCTCATCCATTGCATGAGTGCTCAAAATATCGAAAGGGAGTGGATCATTTTGACTTGTACCTGGCCGGTGGTCTGGGGATGAGTCAAGATAAGATTCCAAAGAAGACCAAGTGTGAAACTTTAGTAGATTAATTTCTCAACAATACAAAAACTATGTTTTACTCTCTCATATATCCATATCCCCTTTCTTGCACGCAAACACCATTTGGAGACATTCGAGTCACGGCCAGCGAGAGCTCTTGCACCTTTATGTTCTTATGTTGCTTGTTACAATGCTAATATATACTCTTGCTTGTTATGACTTGAATTGAATTACATGCCTTGATTGCTTTACTTAAAAGTTCTTATATGGTTAATAGCATGTCACCAAAGAAATTATGCTTGTTATCATTTACCTACTCGAGGACGAGCAGGAATTAAGCTTGGGGATGTTGATACGTCCAATACGTATCTATAATTTCTGCTTGCTCCATGCTTCTTTTGTGTGATATTGCTATGATATTGATGCACTTCCATACACTTTTGATCATATTTGGGCTAAACTATTAACTCAGTGCACTACAGTGCCAGTTCCTGTTTTCTGCTGTTTTGTTATTTCAGGTTTCCCCCATATTAAAAGTGCCCCAAAAATTCCGGGAAAAATACAGGAAAAATCAGCGTACAGGAAGCTTCACGAAAAACCAAAGCGGGGCCAGAGGGGAGCCAGGGGGGCCAAGCGGCCACCTGGCGCGGCCCCACCCCTGGCCGCGCCAGGGGGGCGCCTGGGGCCCCTGCTCCGCCTCTGGTTGCCCCCCTTCGCATATATATTCCTCTCGTCCCGAAACCCTCGAGGACGGAACCCTTTTTCGCGATCTCGCCTCTGTTCCGCCGCCGCAGCGCTTCCAAGATCGGGAGCATCAGGAGAACTCTTCCCGGCACCCTGTCGGAGGGGAGAATCACCACCGGGAGCTTCTCCACCACCATGGACGCTTCCCGGATGAGTCGTGAGTAGTCCACCTTGGACCATGGGTCCATGATCAGTAGCTATGTGATCTTCTCCTCCCCTCTTTGCTCTTCATGGTTTAGACCTCGTGAGCTGCCCTACATGATCGAGGCACATATGTAATCTTTCTGCTGTTGCTCTACTGAGTTTGTTGGGATCTAATGGATTATGAGATTATGTTCAGATTGTGTTTGAGTAATATATTTGATTCGCCTCTTTTATATCTTTGTTCTTGAATAATTCTTGCATGTTCTCCGTTGCTGTTTATTGCTTTGGCCAAGTAGTAGGTAGTAACTCCAAGAGGGAGCGTTATGCTTGATTGTGGGTTCATGCCCCCTGATGACTAGCTTGAGTGACAGAAACATGAGTCTAGGGGATGTGCTGTTGCCACAAGGGGGAAAACAACGGTGCTTGTACTTGCGGGTGCAAGGATTGTTTACTTTACGCAAAGTTCTTTTAATGCAGTTGTCTATTGCTTTGAGTTTACACTTTGGGTGGGATTCGCAACTTAATACCAGCGAGATGTTCTGGATAGATATCTCAAGGTGGATGATTAGTAGTAGATGCAGATGGATTTCGGTCTACTTGCCTTGGCGTACCGCCCATGCTTTTGAGCCTCTACCTTTCTTTGCAGCATAGTTAGCATTGGTTTGCGCACATAATCCTGTCAATTGCCCAGCTGTAATTTGTTTACCTCGCTTTGCTGTTTTATCGTCTTTTGGGAGGGAGACATCACTAGTGAACATCATGGGACCCCGGTCCATATTACCACCGCTGATCACACCTTCTATTTACTTCCTGTTTTTACTTCCTAGTTGCAGTCATAGCTATCATTATTATCTCTTGTGTTTGATCCTTTGTAAACAACAAGGCCAGAGGGATTGACAACCTCTCTGTACTCGTTGGGAGCAAAGTTATCTGTATCTGTGTGTAGGTCCTGTCAACCGCTAAGTTTCTGGCGCCGTTGACACCTACTTGTCGACCCTCGAAGTCTCACGGGATTCGATCCTTGGTATCTTTGCCAAGGGAAATTTGCCGCTATGCTACATCTCAACCTTCCACTTGGGGTAACCAACAAGGGCGAGAAGCCATCAGCGCCAACAACGCGCTCTTCTCAAGCAGCGCGCGACGAACAGCGTCGTCGTCCCGAAGACCTCGGGCGTCGCCATGGGAAGAGCCCCGAGCGCCACTCCCGGGACGTAGAAGACCTGCCCGCCCACCGAAGCACTGGTGGAGGTGATAGGCGACCGCGGGATCGTGATGGAGCTCCCCCTGACACGGTCGGGGGTCGAAGCGCGTCATGATCCATGCAGGTTTCACTACCGCTGACACCAGCCGAAGCTTTGGCGCGCGCGCAGTTGCTCCTCGACTTTCCTCCCGTTATGGGGAAACTCGACGAATGGAGAGCCACCCTCCGAAGCCTTGTCGCAGTCGCCAACATGGATGATCTAAACCTAGCGGAGCTCCCAGGCCGATGTTCCGATGGGGTCCCACGCACCGGGGACGGGAGAGCTGGCAGCGCCGTGGCTACGGTGCATTCGCCTCCTCCTCGCCCAGTGCCGCGTGCGTCGACCCGTCGAGACGTCGCGGGCGACGCCATCTCCATAGCGTCATCCGACCCACGGACCCGCGGTGACCAGCGTCAAGTTCTTCGGGAGTGAGCTCATGAAGACGCTCGAACCACCATCGGGCGCCGACGCGAAACGCGCCACCAGTCAGACAGAAGAGCAGGGCCTGCTGCGGACCGCCCAGCGCTGGAAAGCCCAGGAGGTCTACCCTACGAGGTAGGCTGTCCGGCTTTCACCCGTGAGCTGCGGCAGTTCCAATGGCCCTCTCACCGCACCTTCAAACCTGATGTTGGCGAGAAATACAACGGCAAGACCCACCCGTCGGAGTTCCTCAGCATCTACACCATCGCGATACAAGCTGCCGGGGCTTGCGACGATAAGGTGCTTGCGAATTACTTTCTGTTGGCTCTTAAACCTAACGCCATGTCATGGTTGATGCACTTGCCAGTAGACTCTATTTCCTCCTGGTTCGACGTGTGCCATGAGTTTGTTGGCGCATTTACTGGAGGCCACCAAGCCCATGGCCAGGCAAGTGACCTACACGTCATACCCCAGAAGGAAGGCAAGACTCTGTGCAAGTACATACAGAGATTCAGCCGGGTACAGTATAATATCCCCGATGTTCACCCTGCCGCCATCATCAGCGCGTTCCACCAAAACGTGCGCAACCGCAAGATGCGCAAAGAACTGGCGATGACCAAGGTGAATAACGTGGTAGAACTCTACGTTCTCGCCGACAGATGTGCCCGGGATGAAGAGGGACGAATTACCCCGGCGAAGGCGCCGGTGCGGAAACCGACTCTTCAGACGAAGATACTGTCGCCCCGGCGAGGAAGGGCCGGAACCATAACAGGAAGCGCAAGGGGAAGGCCGTGCTTGCCGTCGAGGGATCTGATGACGCCGGCTCCGCCAAGAAAACCAAGGCAGGTGACCCTGGCAAGGAAATTGCCAGGTGTGTCGCCTGCCGGGCCTTGGCGGCTGCCGAGAAGCCAGGAAACTCTGGCAAACGGTACTGCAAGATCCATCGCACCGAGGGCCATGATCTCCAGGACTGCCACCAGGTTGAGCTCCTTGCTGAGAAGCAAAGGGCTGAATACGAGAGGCGGGACAAGGAGAAGGGCCAAGACGGTGCTGAAGGGTCCAACAAGAAACGTGACGGCCAAGCAGGCCGTCGCGGCAAGGAGAAACAGCAGGAAAGGCCCGCCCGGGGCCGCGACAGAAGATCTGAGGACGATGATCACGAAGAGAACGACGAGTCCGGCGGCCAAGAGTTTCAGAAGGCTACGGACGCCATGTGCGTCGATGGTGGTGCCTTGCTGCACGCTTCCCACCGCCAACTTAAACAATGGGCGCATGAAATTTTTGCAGCGGAGCCACCGTCCGGTGCCCAAAAGCCGCTGAAATGGTTCAGCACACCTATCATCTTTGACGCCGAGGATCACCCTGATCGCACTACTGCAGTCGGGTTCTTGCCGTTGTTGGTTTCACCAACAATACGCAACCTCAAGGTGACGAAGATGCTAGTAGATGGCGGGGCCGGCCTAAACCTACTCTCTCCCACCGTGGTCGAGAAGCTGCAAGTTCCTGATGGGGACCTCGAGGAGACGGGCACGTTTCAAGGGGTCAGTCCAGGAAGGAGTCAACCGAAGGGGAAAGTCACACTGCCCGTGACTTTTGGAAGTGATCTGAACTATAGGATAGAGAGGATCGTATTCGATGTCGCCAAGATCCCCCTGCCTTACAACGGGATCCTTGGCCGCCCAGCGCTGGCCAAGTTCATGGCAGCATCGCACTACGCCTACAACACCCTAAAGATGCCAGGGCCCGAAACGATCATCACCATCCTGTCCGACAAGAAAGATGCGTTGATTTGCGCCGACCAATTGTACCAGTAAGCAGTTGCAGCAACTGCCGAGGAGAAGAAGACCGGCGAGACCTCGGGCGCCCAATCCAGCAAGCGCACCTCTTCGGAGTGCTGTGCTCCCGTCGAGGACGTGCCTGAGAGCTCCACCGGAAGGAAGAAGACCGGCGAGACCTCAGACACCCACTCCGGCAAGTGCACCTCTTCAGAGTGTCGCGCTCCCGTCGAGGACGTGCCAGAGAGCTCCACCGGCAGAAACAAGAGATCGAGGGCTACGCCGCCACGAACCAAGAAGGTTTCTGTCAAGGAGGACGACACGGGAGGGGCTTTTACCATAAG
The DNA here is from genome assembly GCA_902687465.1 of Secale cereale. Taxonomy (NCBI): domain Eukaryota; kingdom Viridiplantae; phylum Streptophyta; class Magnoliopsida; order Poales; family Poaceae; genus Secale; species Secale cereale. Next base: position 331,059,436 of record LR738709.1, read on the forward strand.
CTCCGCCCTTGACAACAAATAGGAAGACGCGCTCGTCACCTTCCTGCGGGTGAATGTCGACGTGTTTGCCTGGCAAGCATCCGACATCCCCGGTGTTCCCAGGGAGGTGATTGAGCACAACCTTGCTGTCTGCCCCCATGCGCGGCCCGTCAAGCAGAAGGTCAGGAAGCAAGCTTTGGAACGGCAAGAGTTCATCACCGAGGAGATCCGGAAACTGGAAGCTACGGGTTTGGTGAGAGGAGTGCTCCACCCAACGTGGTTGGCCAATCCAGTGGTAGTGCGCAAGGCGAATGGGAAGTGGAGGCTGTGTATTGATTACACAGATATCAATAAAGCTTGTCCCAAGGACCCCTTCCTGTTGCCGCGCATAGACCAGATTGTCGACTCAACGGCAGGGTGTGACCTGCTGTCATTCCTCGATGCCTACTCCGGCTACCACCAGATCTTCATGGCGAGAGAAGACGAAGAGAAGACAACATTCATCACCCCATGTGGTACGTACTGTTTCGTACGAATGCCTTTCGGGTTGAAGAGTGCTGGCTCGACATTTGCAAGGACAGTCCAGATTGGGTTTGAACCCTAGCTCCATAGAAATATGGAGGCTTATATGGATGACATAGTGGTCAAAACCAAGAACAGGGTAACCCTTGTGCCGGATTTACAAGAAACATTTGTGAACGTGGGCAAGATCAACCTCAAGCTGAACCCTGAGAAGTGCGTCTTCGGCATTCCGTCCGGCAAGCATCTCGGGTTCTTTGTGTCGCAGCGTGGGATAGAAGCTAATCCAGACAAGATCAAAGCTATAGACCAGATTGAAGCACCCAAGCGGGTCAAGGACGTGCGTCGGCTTGCTGGCTGCGTTGCTGCCATGAGCAGATTTATTTCCAAGTCTGCCGAGCGTGCCCTCCCCTTTTTCAATATCTTGAAAAAGGCGGGCCCAATGGAGTGGACGCCAGAAGCCGAAGCAGCGCTACAAGACCTGAAGAAGTATCTTTCCTCCACGCCAATACTGGTTGCGCCCCGACCACAGGAACCGTTGCTGCTATACTTAGCGGCAACGAACCAGGTGGTCAGCGCCGCACTAGTGGCGCAGAGAGAAATCAACGATGAGGTGATAGCAGCAGCGGAGCTTGGTGCCACTGGCGCAGGGACGACACCGCCGATTGGAGTGCAGCCGAGGAAGAAGATGATGCAGCACCCGGTCTACTTTGTTAGCTCCCTCTTGCAGGGGGCTAGGACAAGGTACTCCGGTGTGCAGAAATTGCTCTTCGGCCTTCTTATGGCCTCGAGGAAGCTGCGTCACTACTTCCAGGCGCACGAGATCACTGTCGTCACTCGCCTCCCTCTGCAACGGATATTGCACAATCCAGATGCAACGGGAAGGATTGTAGAGTGGGCACTGGAACTGTCCAGCTTTGGCCTCAAGTTTGAAAGCACCTCGACAATTCAGAGCCGAGTTCTGGCAGAGTTCGTTGCAGAATGGACCGCAATGCCTGATGAAGAAGTCCAAGAAACAGCTCTCCCCGGCAAAGAGGCAAGTTGCGACTGGATCATGTACTTTGATGGGGCTTTCTCTTTACAAGGCGCCGGGGCTGGCGTACTGCTGGTCGCGCCCACCGGAGAGCACCTCAAGTACGTGATCTAGATGCACTTCCCTAGGGAGGTATCAATGAACAACACTGCCGAGTACGAGGGGCTACTTGCCGGTCTTAGGATCGCGACAGACCTCGGAATCAAGAAGCTCATTGTCAGGGCGATTTACAGCTTGTCGTCAAACAAGTCAACAAGGATTACCAAAGCCCGTTGATGAAGGCCCACGTCGATGAAGTGAGAAAGTTGGAAGAGCGCTTTGACGGTATACAGGCAGAGCACGTTCCCCTAGCGGAGAACGACATCGCTGATTACCTGTCAAAACGTGCTGCCCTCAAGCTACCTGTGAAACCAGGTACCTTTGTGCTTCAGCTTTCTCAGCCATCCGTTGATCCATCAACAGAGCAGAACAAGAGGAGGAAGTCAGGACCCGAGAAGTACTTTCCCGCCGAGCTCCCCGGAGCCGCCGGCAAGGATGTTGCCAGGGACACTGAGCCCGCCACCGGAGGGCTGACTCCGGCGAAGCGTCAAGCTTTTGCCGTCGAGATAGCCACTCCCTTGGCGGAGGAAATGCCTTTAGTCCTCGCCGTCGAGCCCCAGGCTCCAGTGTGGGTGCAGCATACCGTCCGATTCCTTCAGACTGGGGAACTTCCTGAGGAGCAGGAAGAAGCGGAGAAAGTAGCCCGTCGGTCTGCCATGTACCAGTTCGTCGATGACGTCCTGTACAGAAGGAGACCAAACGGTGTGAAATTGAAGTGCATCCCCCGAGAGGAAGGACTGGAGCCGTTGGCAGAGATACATGGAGGCATATGTGGATCCCACATAGGGTCGAGAGCTCTTACCGGCAAGGCATTCCGGCAAGGCTTCTTCTGGCCCACCACCCTCTAGGATGCGGCGGCGCTGGTCACCAGGTGTGAAGCGTGCCAATTCCATTCGAAGAAACTTCATCAACCAGCTCAAGGCCTTCAAACCATCCCTCTCTCCTGGCCCTTCTCAGTCTGGGGGCTCGACATACTGGGCCCCTTCCCCTGCGCCGTCGGGGGCTTTGAGTACTTGTACGTTGCAATCGACAAGTACACAAAGTGGCCAGAAGTGGAGGCAGTGAGGAAGGTCACAACTCAGTCAGCCGTCAAGTTCTTCAAGGGACTAGTGTGCCGTTTTGGTGTACCCAACAGGATCATCACCGACAACGGCACGCAGTTTACAAGCCGCACCTTCATGCAATATACCCAAGACCTCGGCAGCAAGGTCTGTTTCGCTTCCGTTGCTCACCCCCGAAGCAATGGTCAAGCTGACAGGGCAAATGCTGAAGTGCTGCGAGGATTAAGGACAAAGACCTTTGACATGCTGCACAAGAGCGGGAGGCGCTGGATTGATGAATTGTCGGCGGTTCTTTGGTCGATCAGGATGACGCCAAATCGAGCCACCGGCCAGACGCCCTTTGCCCTGATATACAGGGCAGAAGCAGTTCTTCCCACGGAACTCATATACGGGTCACCTTGAGTGCTCGCTTATGATGAGCTTGAGCAAGAGCAATTGCGGCAAGACGACGCAATGCTCCTTGAGGAAGATCGTCTTCGGGCGGCTGTGAGAGCAGCGCGCTACGGGCAAGCCTTGTGCCTCTACCATAGCCGCAAGGTTCATGCCCGAAGCTTTGAGGAAGGCGACCTTGTTCTCCGGCGCGTTCAATCGGCCAAGAATACGAACAAGTTGACGCCAAAGTGGGAGGGCCCTTATCAGGTAATACGAGTCACCAGGCCCGGCGCTGTCCGCCTGGAGACCGAGGATGCCGTTCCGGTGAGTAATTCCTGGAACATCGAGCATCTTCGCAAGTTTTACCCATAAGGCGCGGCTTGCCGGTTCCCCCGGCAAGCCACCCTTTTGTACAAGCTTTGCCGGCAAGGCATGTAACCCTTTGTACAAAGCCAGGCACAGACCCTGAGCATAAATAAATGAAGCGCTGGCGCCCTAAGTTTTAGCATGCATGCTGAGTCGAGTCTCGTCCTTGGTTAGGGTTGATAGTGCTTAGCAGCGGCTAACCCCTAGCTTAGAGGTCGGGTCTTTGTCTTTCCTCTATCTTCCTTGGTTTACAGGACCCGCGGGCATCCTTGCCAAAGCCACTTGGAGAAAGGAAAGAAGAACGGACCAGTTCCTAGGCCCCGGCAAGCCAGTGTTGCCGGGGGCTGCAAGGGCAAGAATTCGCCCACGGCAGACCAGGGTTTCCGGGGGCTGCAGCTTCAGATAAGTCCTTTTTCCCTTATCATGCATTCTGTTATGGACTGAGGCATGTGAAACCTCGTTCTTTCTTAAGCTACCGTGCTCCCATAACTCTAGGCCCTAAGGCTCGTTCCTGGGACTAGGTTTGGTCGTAGTCGCGGCAGCGAAGGGATAAAACGAGGAGCCTGAGCCCGCTTCGCCCCTGCCTCCGCCAAGGGTGTGAGAAAGGTCAAGCGAAGTAGGGAAACGGTAGGGCCTGTTGCCGGGCGAGAAAATTTTCATCTTAAGGATATCAGGGATTTATTCCCTGTTGTGGGTTTTTACCTACGAACAAATGACCCTGCAAACATTCCTTTTTCATTAAAAACATTCCATTCAGGTACAGTCCATAGGGAATGAAAAACATGAATAAGGGGATTACAAGTTTTAAACTTAACAGATGCCCGAAGGCTTACAGACTAAAAAGATATAAGATGCCCATAATGCCTTTCTTGTCCCTCTCCTCAGGAGGTAGGTCAAGGAGGCGAGAAGGGCAAAAGGGGCGCCTAGGCGAGCTACGGGTGGCAGAAGACACCGAGAAGGCATCTCGGCGGCCTCCTCGGGGCTGGGCGGTGATGACGGCGCCAGAGGCTGAGCTCGAAAACGAGGCGGCAGGACGTCACTAGGAGACGAACGGTGCCCGCGCACTCCGACATGACGACCTTGCCGCCCGCCTTCTTCCTCTTCCTCTTCCGCAGCCTCCCTACGCCAGCCGCCAAGGAGACGACCCCGAGAAGTTCAAGGAGCCGGCGAAGCGGATGATGGGGTCATCGGTGCCACCAGGAACGGCGCCCGACACCTAGTCGGACCCGTCATCCTGCCGTTCCCCGCCCTCGTCGTCGCTGTCGCTGTCCTCCTCGTCACTCTCGTTCGAGGAGGAGTCTTCGTCATCAGAGGAGCTCTCCATGCAGCACCTCGCACGAGTTCCGAGGTGTCCGAAGACCTTGATGGAGAGGTGGCCAACCCCCATCAACTTGAAGTGGAGGGTGTGGATGCGAGCGAACCTTTTCCATCCTTGGCGAAGATACATCACATGAGGGGTGGGGAAGTCGATGCGGGCCCGCGTGCCGCTGATCCCACAACCCCTCATGTGCAGCCGCAGCGACTCCGGCGGGTTCGCCTCCATCTCCCGCGCAAATGGGGTCGGGAGACGAAGGCGACGGCGCGGCGACCCCCACATCCTAATGACGAATTCGCAGGGGTCATCTCCAACATGACCTTCCACTGGAGGAGGAGCTGTTGGCGGAGGCGAGGCCGGCGAACCGCCCCGTCTTCCTCTTCCCCGAGCACCCCGGCCTCGCCCACGACCCCGCCCCCTCCCTCTTCCCCTCGTGGCTGGTTCGGCCACTGTGGGTGCAGGAGAAGGGGGGACGCGCTGTCGAGCAGCGACCCTCGCCGCCACCGTTGAGGAGCCATGTTTTTCCTTCTTCATGGCGGACAGAAGAAAAGAACAGAAGCTGAAGGAGAAAGAAGATGGAGGAGTGTGGAGCGCCGTCCCCTCCCTCTGCCCTTTATAAAGGGGCGGGGCTGGAGCTCGACTGCCCCGCTCGGCCAATCAAGACGCAGAAGGCGAGAGGGGCTGGGACCGACCCGCCGCCCTAACCAGCAACGGCTCGGTTTCCCGCCTCCACCGCTCGCCACCTCGAATGCATGGGAGGCACGTGAGGAACGCGCAGGACCGAAGGGAAGGGTGAGGCGACCTCTCCCCACCCGTGATCGTGGGGAGTGGACGACTAGCAGACCGCGCCTCGGCCCCATCCAGTCAGAGGCCACGCCCCCACACCTCCCCCAGTTTATGGGGAAGGCGTGGGCCGCTTCCTTTCGCATTTACTGTGATGTGACGCATGCCCGCGGAAATCGCCCCGCGCATGCCGCCCACGTCATGCACGCCCCTCCACCCAGCGCCGCGCGCGCGGGTCGTGGGTGATACAGCGCGCGGAAATTTTACTACGGTGAAAACCACCCCGCCTGTCCGCGCACCGTTCTGGGCCTGGCCCAACAACTTTTTGCGCTTATGTATGGCCCAGGCCCGGGGGCTCCTGTCGGTGTACAAAAAGAGGGGTACACCTTTTGTACCCCTATGACTGTGCACGGGTAGTCTGAGCCACGGCGCCACCACACTAAGCATGGCGAGGGAGGCGAGCCAGGGCAAGACTGAAGCTCAATGGAGACTGGAGCAACGCCAAGAACAGGACCACAAAGAACAAAGGGACGAAGCAGCTTCCCCCGGCAAGATCCTTGCCGGGGGCCGGCTCTGGCAGCCCCGGCAAGACCCTTGCCGCGGCGGCTCAACCCACGCCTATGGAGCAGGTCACCCTTGAGTCCACTGCCCCCATGGGGCAAGGATTCGAAAGATATCCCCGTGGTGGAATGCAGATCTTTGTGAAGACATTCAAGGATAGATACACACGCCACGAGGACGACGACCCTTGGCGGGATGCCAGCCAAGGAGGACCACAAGGCCTCCGGCAAGCATCTTGCCGGGGATACAGCAGGCGCCGCGGAAAGACCCTTGCCGGGGGCCCCGGCAAGGCCCTTGCCGAGGGCACCCGTAGGGCCACCGCCAGGCCAGCGCCAACTGAGTTTCCACCGCCCCATGCAGCTGCCAACCCAACCAGCTGGGCAGGCTCCTGCGTGGCAACATGCAGATCTTCGTGGAGACCCGCCGTTGCACCACCTCAGCTGCTTGCCTGCCTACATGGAACCTCAGGCACCGCTGGCCAGGGCGCGTGTCAACACAAGGAAGAGCGGCGACGGACAAGACGGACGTCTCCCCTCGTCCCCGATAAAGTAAGGACACCTAAGCTGGGCGCATTAAATGCGCCTTGTCCTGTAATGCGAGGGATAACCTTGCATCACTTTACCCTTTCCACCTCCTGTGTGTCACTGTGGCAACCCCTTTTTCCTATAAAAGGAGGCCCGAGGAGACTAGGAGAAGGATTCGGGCTTTTTAGAACTCCTCATGACTCCCTTGGAGCTCGTCACTAGCTGAAGAACACCAGCATATAATCCACCAAAGCAGGAGTAGGGTTTTACGCATCCGTGCGGCCCGAACCTGGGTAAATGAACCGTGTCCCGACCGTTAGATCCGCTCTTCCCTCAACCCCGCGCCCCGCAACCATAGTAGGGATTCTTGTGATCTCATAGGTGTCAATCCAAATACACCGACAAACATGATCCTCCATAGTTTTGCTATAAATCAATATGTCATCAAAGTAAACCACTACAAACTTTCCAATGAATGATCTAAGCACATGATTCATCAATCTCATGAAAGTACTAGGTGCATTTGTTAATACAAAAGGCATAACCAACCATTCATACAATCCAAATTTTGTCCTGAATGTAGTTTTCCATTTGTCACCCTCTTTCATTCTTATTTGGTGGTATCCACTTCGCAAATCAATTTTGGAAAATATGGTTGAGCCTGAAAGTTCATCAAGCATGTCATCGAGCCTAGGAATAGGGTGGTGATATCTCACAGTTATGTTGTTATGGATCTACAATCAATGCACATGCGCATAGTACCGTCTTTCTTTGGAACTAAAAGAATGGGAACATCACAAGGAGAAAGACTTTCCCGTACATACCCTTTGTTAATAAGATCTTCTACTTGCCTATGAATTTCCTTTGTCTCCTTTGGGTTTGCTCGGTATGGTGGTCGGTTTGGTAGTGGGGCGCCCGGAACCAAGTCAATTTGGTCTTCAATGCCCCGCTTCGGTGGCAATCCAGGTGGCACCTCCTTGGGAAACACATCCTAATACTCATGCAAAAGATCAAAAACAACACTAGGAAGATTTCAGGGTAATTCGTTAGCAGCCAATAAAGTTTCTGTTGGGGATATACCCCACGGTGTAACCCGGCTTGATGTATGACCCGCCCGAAGCTTGGCGACTCACGGGTTGTCAGGACCCCGATCCTAAGTCACACAGGTCTAGCCTGTAACACATCATATCACTTTGCGGCCTCACGCACGGTATCCCCACGGGTGCCACCTTACCTGGCCCGGGACCGTTTGCGCATTTTGGCACACGTATATGATAGTGTCGCTAGCATCCGTATGACAGAGAACCCGGGCCGACATGACTAGTTATAAACCAAAAGTGGCACTAAGTTACAGAGACAGGCATACATGACCCAGCAACGAACGTGTCGGTCATCAACGTATGAACCCAAGTCGTAGCAAGCTACAAGGACTTAAAGGAACAACGCGTGACATTTCCCCTAAGGGACAGACACAGGAATGAAGAAGGACACATGCCAGCCAGCCTAAGTGTTCCGGAGCAGTAGCAAGCTACCAAGGCTCAGTGGAAGCACTAGGAGACATTTCCCTGTAAGGTAGGCTACCAAAGGTAAACAACTAGGTGTCGGATCCCACACATAGCAATACACATTACACGTACGCATAACATGCAAGAATGTGTTGTACAACAAGGCATCACAACATAACTCAACAACTCATATAGATAAAGGCCTAGAAGAGCCATCATAGCATTTATTACAAACAGAGGTCACATGACCCAACATACAGAGCATACAGGCAAAGGAAGCAAAACATGTCTGAGTACAGACAACTACAAATGAAAAAGGCTGAGGAGCCTGACTTTCTACAAGACCCTCCCAAGGGTACAAGATCGTAGCTGAGGTAACATGCTAAACGTCGAAGTCCACGCGGAACCACTAGCGAGACTGAAGTCTCTCTGCAAAAACATAAATTAGGCAAACGTGAGTACAAAGGTACTCAGCAAGACTTACATCAGAACTAGCTACATATGCATCAGTATCAACAAAGGGGGTGGTGGAGTTTGACTGCAGCAAGCCAGCTTGACTCGGTGGCTATCCTAAACTACGACTGCAAGTAACTCTTTTGAGGTGGCGCACACGAGTCCACATATTCACCAATCAATACACCACTATGGATCTGCTCCCGTCTCCCTACGAGAAGGCCATCCATAGCACTCATGCTTATCTTGCACGTTTTAGAGTATCCACTTTCACTTGTCTATGAACTGTTATAGGCAACCCAGAAGTCCATTACCGCAGATACGGCTATTCGAACAGATCATATATAAAACCCTACAGGGGTGTACTTCTTCACACATGTTTCCACCACTTAGCGTCTGCACACGACATGTGCTCGGCAGACTTCAAGCGAAAGCCGACGTGGGTGTAGACCACGACCTAACCAACCACTCAAGTCTCTCGTCCAGGTTTATCGCCTATTTGGGTTCCATCCGTGGGGAGATCCGGCCGGGGTGTCGCTCACGGCCCCAAACGATGTGTACAGGGTTCCCGCGTCACCAAACGGGCGACCAGTACACCGTGCCACGTACCTGCCGTGTCACAACCCACCCCGAGGGTCAGCACTGCGCACGACCTCGGTAAACTACAAACACCAGAAACTAGTTGCAACTCCTGGACAGAGAACAAGGGCAGTCAATAAGTCGAGCGGGGTCATATTTCAGGGCCCAACGTGTGGTAGTAGCTGTTTCATGGATCAACCAACACAGAACTCAGTTCCTGAGGACGGTTTCAATGAGACAACCCACCATGTACTCCTACATGGCCTCTCATCGCTACCTTTACCAAATCGTCTTCACACACTTAGCTCTCAACAGCAGGACATGTTAACCACATTCCAATTCATTCCCGATGAATCAGACCTGACACAACTCTAAGCAATAGCAGGCATAACCAGAAAGCATGAATGAGTAGGCTCAACATGGCTCAAACAACTCCTACTCATACTAGTGGGTTTCAACTATTTACTGTGGCAATGACGGGTCATGTAGTGGAAAGGGGTTCAACTACGGCAGCAGGTAACAGTTGAAGCGTTGTTGTCCTAATGCAGTAAAAGAGAGCAAGAGCGAGAGAGTGGGTTTGTATTGGAATGCTCAATGGGGTTTTTCTTGCCTGGCACTTCTGAAGATAACATTGGGTCTTCATCGGTGTCATTGATCACATCGTCGGAACACGTCTACTGAAAGGGAACAAACACCGGCAACAGAGAAAAATACAATCAATGCAATGCACAATATGATGCATGATCATGACATGGCATTATGTTATGATTTGAGCTAATGCAACTAGCAACACAATTAAATGAAGTTGGTTTGAACCCAAGATTCAAATTCAAACTCCATATGTGATTATTTAAATGCCATTTAATTGATTTGACCTGATCAGCAGGTTTAACTTCTTCAAACATGCATGAAAATGCCATAAACAGATTCCTTGAATTTTTCTGATCATTTTTCATATATAAATTATTTTCATCTGAGATATAGTTTATTTTCTGTGATTTTTAGAAGTTTTGGCTATTTTCTGAAATAAATAAATCATTTCTGATTTATTTAAAATTCTAGAAAACACTTATTGCATCAGCATGACGTCACTATGATGTCAGCAATCAACGGAGGCTGGTCAAGGTCAAACCTGACCTGTGGGTCCCACGGGTCAGTGGCACAACTACTAAACTAACTTAATTAGCACTAACCCAGTTTAGTTAGCCGGGCGGGGCCCACATGTCAGTGAGTCAAAGGCTAACTAATTGCAAATTAGCACTAATCTAAATTTAGAGGGCACTAGGCCCACCTGTCAGTGTCTACTTAAACTAATGACAGAATTTAAAACTTAACTAAAACCTTAAGCTAAAACTATTCAGGGCTGGCCCCACAAGTCAGTGACTCAGGGGGAGTCAAACCCCTGGTCAGGTGGGTCAACTGGCCGGCGGCTCGCCGCCGGGGAGTGCCGAGACGGTGGGGCGCGTCGGAAAACGCCCACAGGCGACCAAAATGTCCGCGGAGAGTATCTACGTGAAGCCCGCGTTCCCGCGCATCTGTTGCGGCAAGCGGCAGTTGCTGGGGCGGCCGGAGTTCGTCGGAATCAAGCTCGCGGCGGCGGCCGGCGATCGGGCATCGACGGAGTCGATGCTGTGGTGCACGAGGGGACGAACGGCTGAGTGCTACAGCCTCCTGGTGATGTGCTGAGCATGGTGACGCGCTCAAAAACGGGCAGAGGCGGCTGTGGCCACGGCGGCGACAAGTTCAACGGCGGCCGGTGGGGTGGAGCTCTCGGGTCCGGTGGTGGAGCTAGCTAGGGGACGGGTTAGACTGCGGGGAGAGAGGGGAAAGACGCAGGTGCTCACGGCGCGTGCAGGGGACGTCGAAACGGGCTCGAGGATGGCTTGGCCGGAGCGAATCGACGGCGACGAGCGGCGGCAACCGAAGTTGAAGAAGGGGTCGGTGACGACGAAGCAGAGCCTCCCGGCGTCTCATAGCTCTATGGAGAGGACGAGGGGAACGCGGCGGTGCCTCTGAGCATGGTGGCACGGCGTGTGGTGGCCGATGGCCGCGGTGGCAGCGAGCGCGGCGGCGATGGCGGTCGGTGGTTGCGAGAGAGAGAGCACCAGGGGGGAGGAGAAGTGCCGAAGAGAGTGGAAGAGAGGTCGGGGCTGCGTGGCGATCTCAGGGCGGCGAGGAGACAGGCAGAGAGGTAGGAGGTGACCACGGCGTGTGCCGGCGCGCGGCGGCCACGCGCCCCTCGTCCTCCTGGCGAGAGGTGGGAGATGACTGGCATCGGCCAGTTGGGCTGGGCCGTGCTGGGCCACCAGGTAAGTTAGCCCAGGTGAGTTACTCTCTCTCTCTCTGTTTTTCTGATACTGTTTCTGTTTTCTAATTTCTGCATTTGTTTTGGCTTTATCTAAAATACTTAAACAAGCTCAAAATTCATGAAACTGCTTGAGGCTACTGTTTGGATTATTTCCAACAGTAAACATTTTAGTTTATGAATATTTGAGCATTTAAAATAATATATAAAATTTAAATGCCCAAATGCAAATAAGATATGATTTAATTCAGTGCCCAAAATATTCTACAAAAATGCTCACTATTTTTGGTTTGGTCTCAAAGCCTTGCCAAAATTATCAAACATTGATGAAGGAATTTTGGGTCATTGGAAATAATTTTAATCTTGACCCTAGTTGAATTCATTTAGTGCTAGGGTTTCAACATCCCCATTTCCAGTTTCTGAGAAATTTAGACATGATGCACATGAAGACCAAGCAAGACAGGCAAGGGCTGGTCTAGGGCTGTGACAACTCACCCCCACTAAACAAGAATCTCGTCCCGAGATTCAAGCGTAGGGTAAGAAATCAGAGGGGATACTAACTAACACAATCTTCATGATCCAGGTTGCACTTCATAGAAATGTTGATTTCTTGCATCATGTTGATTTTTACATCCTTGCTTTCGAGATCTTTGTCCAAAACAGTGACGATGAGAGAAACTCTACAAAATTGATCTTCTGAGAGATCGAGTAACTCAAGACCAACTCATGGAGTGAGACGTCGAAACATCTCTTGAGCTGAGACACGGAGTACACCTCCAGGGGAATGGAGTGAAATAAATGATGAAAGTTCACTTGGCAGGCAAAATTCCACACCTAAGAAGATGGTGATCGATGTCACTAGACGGGGCACCTTTAAAGAAGATGACTCGTAGAGTTATTCCCTTAAGTGGCAAAAAGAATTACTTTTGATATAGAGATCATTGAAATTCCCTTTACCAGCCTAAGGCAAACACAATCGATCGTTTGACGGAATCCGAAAGAATGACGTTCTCCATCTAGGATGGATGATGTGGACTACCTTGTTGAAGACAACACAAGGGATGATTTTGGTTATCACCAGAGATGGATGGGCCCCATGGCAAGTCCACTCTGAAGATAAACCTGAACAGCAGTGATTGAGAACGGTAACCTATGGAGAATTGGCACATTGGCGGTGCTAGCTGGGAACAAAATGCAAATGCTGGGAATGATTCTGGTAACTGGGAAGAATACCAACAGTAGAGAGTAAATCTACTCTTGAGGGGTTATAGCATAACCAAGAGCACTGGGAGCAATCCCGATTGGTGTTGATGATAACACCTTAGTGCTTGTGCGTGCTCTCAAGAACTTGAGCATTCCCATATTCATCAAGGTTTTACCAATATCCGTGTCAAGGATCCTGGCAACATCACATACTACCATGATGAATAATGATGGATGATGCAGATGCAAAGGAAGATAACACTTTCTCAGATTTCACCTTAGCGGTGTCAAGGGGCAAAATCTGGATGATCGACCGAGAGACATTTAGCACTCCGCTTCTAATGTTCTCCTTGGTGTACTAGGTACCACGGTCAATGCTTAAAAGCATCAACATGGCCATCAAGTAAAGGTCGGACTTCGGGAGCACAAAAAGTCCATAAGGAACAATTAGGGAGTAAATCCTACAAAATCCCTATGGGGAGGTGGCCAACTTCTTCAATCAAGATTCTACAACAATAGGTCTTCCGGCTGGGTGTGTTGGCCACGACATCCACTTTACCGGTTATTGAGAGACCAATATTATAGTTCTTGGGAAATACACCAACCATCATATCTGCCTGAGATTCAGTTCTGATTGGTGTCAGGATATTCCAGACTCATCGAGTCTAGAAAGAATGAATGTTTGCAACACAATTCGATGAGACGGCGTTGTGAGATTCTCAGGAATGAACTACGATAGCAGCTCCAAAACATGAGCTGGTTCTGCTACAAAACCCGTGAACACGTTGTCTAAGACAAGCATGACTACTTAGTAGTCTTATAATAAAATACTACCGAGTTTCAGGTTAGGAATCATCATTGAAGATAACAAAGTCTTGTGCATGTCCGTCCGGGCCCTTCGGGATTAGCGCATGAACTTCTTTTCTTTGAACAATTCAATCAGTGGCTTGGTGTGCTAGGGATACATATAGAGTGAAGGTTGCAAGTCTCCAAACCACAGAATACTTCGCACGTATGCATGACTGACTTGGGATGATTCCAGAGGAAGCAAAACTAACTTTCTCGAACTCACGGTGGCAACTTACATCAATTACACATGAATTAGGGAAAGTGTCTTCTCTCATCCAACATATACCTCATGAACGGGACACGAAGGCAATGCTTACAAAGTTTCCAACACTTGCTTAATGTTCTACAAAATCGTGGAGAAGATAAGGATGTTTGTTGATGGGTTCAACAATAATCCATCCAGGGTTCCATATAGATGGAATTTCATGACAATGTGAACAAGGTGATAGCATTGGTCAGACCAAACGATTTAACGGTGTATGCTCGAGGGATTAACCATGAGTGAGACAACATTAAGAACATCGTTGATTCTGATTTGATTTGATGATAGCCCATACTCAAACCAAAGTTTTGATATGACAATAGGTCCAACAACTGATCACAGGGACCAATTGATGAAGATGTCATCTATCTTCAACAAACACACACAAGATATCCCTTGGAAGGAACTAAGTCAGGCAAGCTTTTATCTTCCAACTCTCCAAGTTATTGTTTAGCTTAACCAACTAGTTCAGGGTATCCAACACAGATTCTTGGAGAAAGGGTGGTTTATAGAGAAACCAACTTGATCACGAACTCAACATAGCGGTCAGGTGACAACCCGGTGATACTTCCGGGAAGATAGCCGGAAAATCACGAACCACCGATATGTTACTAAGCTCGCAAACAATCTTGCTTTTCAGGGCGAGATGATATGATCACAAGAGTGAGGGATTTATGCAATCCTAACTCATTGATCAAAGAGTGCACCAGAAAAATGGACTAGGTAGCACGATTAATCTTAGAATGGTGATTTAATAGCCAACACGCTAAGAATGAGATTGTTGTCCTTTAACTACCAAGCAACGAAGTTGGTAGGAGTATTGATTTCACACATCACAATTCACTTGTCGGTATTCCGGTTACCATAACACGGAGACCGAGGAATGGACGATGATGGTGAGAAGTATCACTGTATCAAGAGTTCATAGGAGGTTGTGCAATTCCCAGGACATTCTGGACATAAAGATGGTAATATTCCATGATAGAACAGATTAGAAGCTGGATTAACATTCTTCATCTACGGAGTACAACTTCTTTGATCCAATCCTGGATATGGATAAGGTACTGGAGTTTGGTTCTACTAGTCATTCCAGAATAGAATGGCTTGACAGACCACAAGAGTAAAAGGTATCGATGAACACGAGTGCACAACTACTCCTGACTATCAACTGATAGACGAGGTCATAACACAACTGAAAGGGACAACTCAAAGGAACATATATCTTTCTGAGTTGTGGATGCATAGATTAGTATGTCGAACTAGTCAACATATTTCTTCCAGATAACCTATGCAGAAAGGTAGAATTGACAGAGTCACAATATGAATGGAGTACTACTCAAGAGCACTCTGGTTGTGATCTTTTGGTCCGGGAGAACTTCTGCTAGGGATGGTTCATGGTATTTGGAAGAATGATATACCACGGACCTCGAGGACTATCACAAGGTTACTAATATCCTAAAGGAACGAGCAATACTATCCACATGAAGTAAGTAGAGTGAATCTCGGGTCCAAGAACCCAGGAGTAGAATGCCTACTAACTAAATGGCATCACATGATGCTTTCGAGAATAATGGCCAGAATCATCACACTGGAATATAAAACATTGCTGGATTACTGGGTGATCTTCTAAGATACTTAGGGTCATAATAATAAGTCCAACATATATGTCGAGGTAACAGAGTACCTCAACACACTAACTAGTGTGCTTAGTCTGGCCCAAAGGTACATCGGAACATGAAGGAAAGGTTTGCAAATGCATCAGATTATTTAGAAACCTGGGATGACTCGGACAGCATAACGGCTGCAAATGCTCGAAAATACTTTTGAGACTCGTGCACAAGATAGCATAATCACTCAACATCAAAATGTCAAGGTTCTGAGATCAACAATTGAACACACAGAAGTAGAAGAAACTGAACTGAGGGTTGAATCCACAATAACGTGATCCTGATAAATAGAATGAGAATCATAGTTCTTAATCCCCGTAGAAAGAAGAAGGTGACTCAGATCAGAAGGTCATAAGGTAAAGGAGTAAAAAGAGCCTTACATTCCCTTCCACAATCAATTCCCTTATATAACTAAAGAGTTTCTAGACACAACTTCGACTAGTTGGGCTTGCTAATCCTGCAGGCAGTCAGGCTCTGATACCAAAGCTGTCAGGACCCCGATCCTAAGTCACACAGGTCTAGCCTGTAACACATCATATCACTTTGCGGCCTCACGCACGGTATCCCCATGGGTGCCACCTTACCTGGCCCGGGACCGTTTGCGCATGTTGGCACACGTATATGATAGTGTCGCTAGCATCCATATGACAGAGAACCCGGGCCGACATGACTAGTTATAAACCAAAAGTGGCACTAAGTTACAGAGACAGGCATACATGACCCAGCAACGAACGTGTCGGTCATCAACGTATGAACCCAAGTCATAGCAAGCTACAAGGACTTAAAGGAACAACGCGTGACATTTCCCCTAAGGGACAGACACAGGAACGAAGAAGGACACATGCCGGCCAGCCTAAGTGTTCCGGAGCAATAGCAAGCTACCAAGGCTCAGTGGAAGCACTAGGAGACATTTCCCTGTAAGGTAGGCTAGCAAAGGTAAACAACTAGGTGTCGGATCCCATACATAGCAATACACATTACACGTACGCATAACATGCAAGTATGTGCTGTACAACAAGGCATCACAACATAACTCAACAACTCATATAGATAAAGGCCCAGAAGAGCCATCATAGCATTTATTACAAACAGAGGTCACATGACCCAACATACAGAGCATACAGGCAACGGAAGCAAAACATGTCTGAGTACAGACAACTACAAATGAAAAAGGCTGAGGAGCCTGACTATCTACAAGACCCTCCCAAGGGTACAAGATCGTAGCTGAGGTAACATGCTAAACGTCGAAGTCCACGCGGAACCACTAGCGAGACTGAAGTCTCTCTGCAAAAACATAAATTAGGCAAACGTGAGTACAAAGGTACTCAGCAAGACTTACATCAGAACTAGCTACATATGCATCAGTATCAACAAAGGGGGTGGTGGAGTTTTACTGCAGCAAGCCAGCTTGACTCGGTGGCTATCCTAAACTACGACTGCAAGTAACTCTTTTGAGGTGGCGCACACGAGTCCACATATTCACCAATCAATACACCACTATGGATCCGCTCCCGTCTCCCTACGAGAAGGCCATCCATAGCACTCACGCTTATCTTGCGTGTTTTAGAGTATCCACTTTCACTTGTCTATGAACTGTTATAGGCAACCCAGAAGTCCATTACCGCGGACACGGCTATTCGAACAGATCATATATAAAACCCTGCAGGGGTGTACTTCTTCACACATGTTTCCACCACTTAGCGTCTGCACACGACATGTGCTCGGCAGACTTCAAGCGAAAGCCAACGTGGGTGTAGACCACGACCTAACCAACCACTCAAGTCTCTCGTCTAGGTTTATCGCCTATTTGGGTTCCATCCGTGGGGAGATCCGGCCGGGGTGTCGCTCACGGCCCCAAACGATGTGTATAGGGTTCCCGCGTCACCAAACGGGCGACCGGTACACCGTGCCACATACCTGCCGTGTCACAGCCCACCCCGAGGGTCAGCACTGTGCACGACCTCCAGTAAACTACAAACACCAGAAACTAGTTGCAACTCCTGGACAGAGAACAAGGGCAGTCAATAAGTCGAGCGGGGTCATATTTCAGGGCCCAATGTGTGGTAGTAGCTGTTTCATGGATCAACCAACACAGAACTCAGTTCCTGAGGACGGTTTCAATGAGACAACCCACCATGTACTCCTACATGGCCTCTCATCGCTACCTTTACCAAATCGTGTTCACACACTTAGCTCTCAACAGTAGGACATGTTAACCACATTCCAATTCATTCCCGATGAATCAGACCTGACACAACTCTAAGCAATAGCAGGCATAACCAGAAAGCATGAATGAGTAGGCACAACATGGCTCAAACAACTCCTACTCATACTAGTGGGTTTCAACTATTTACTGTGGAAATGACGGGTCATGCAGTGGAAAGGGGTTCAACTACCGCAGCAGGTAACAGTTGAAGCGTTGTTGTCCTAATGCAGTAAAAGAGAGAAAGAGCAAGAGAGTGGGTTTGTATCGGAATGCTCAATGGGGTTTTGCTTGCCTGGCACTTCTGAAGATAACATTGGGTCTTCATCGGTGTCATTGATCACATCGTCGGAACACGTCTACTGAAAGGGAACAAACACCGCCAACAGAGAAAGAAACACAATCAATGCAATGCACAATATGATGCATGATCATGACATGGCATTATGTTATGATTTGAGCTAATGCAACTAGCAACAAAATTAAATGAAGTTGGTTTGAACCCAAGATTCAAATTCAAACTCCATATGTGATTATTTAAATGCCATTTAATTGATTTGACCTGATCAGCAGGTTTAACTTCTTCAAACATGCATGAAAATGCCATAAACAGATTCCTTGAATTTTTCTGATCATTTTTCATATATAAATTATTTTCATCTGAGTTATAGTATATTTTCTGTGATTTTTAAAAGTTTTGGCTATTTTTTGAAATAAATAAATCATTTCTGATTTATTTAAAATTCTAGAAAACACTTATTGCATCAGCATGACGTCACTATGATGTCAGCAGTCAACAGAGGCTGGTCCAGGTCAAACCTGACCTGTGGGTCCCACAGGTCAGTGGCACAACTACTAAACTAACTTAATTAGCACTAACCCAGTTTAGTTAGCCGGGCGGGGCCCACATGTCAGTGAGTCAAAGGCTAACTAATTGCAAATTAGCACTAATCTAAATTTAGAGGGCACTGGGCCCACCTATCAGTGTCTACTTAAACTAATGACAGAATTTAAAACTTAACTAAAACCTTAAGCTAAAACTAGTCAGGGCTGGCCCCACAAGTCAGTGACTCAGGGGGAGTCAAACCCCTGGTCAGGTGGGTCAACTGGCCGGCGGCTCGCCGCCGGCGAGTGCCGAGACGGCGGGGCGCGTCGGAAAACGCCCACAGGCGACCAAAATGGCCGCGAAGAGTATCTACGTGAAGCCCGCGTTCCCGCGCATCCGTTGCGGCAAGCGGCAGTTGCTGGGGCGGCCGGAGTTCTTCGGAATCAAGCTCGCGGCGGCGGCCGGCGATCGGGCATCGACGGAGTCGATGCTGTGGTGCACGAGGGGACAAACGGCTGAGTGCTACAGCCTCCTGGTGATGTGCTGAGCACGGTGACGCGCTCAAAAACGCGCAGAGGCGGCTGTGGCCACGGCGGCGACAAGTTCAACGGCGGCCGGCGGGGTGGAGCTCTTGGGTCCGGTGGTGGAGCTAGCTAGGGGACGGGTTATACTGCGGGGAGAGAGGGGAAAGACGCAGGTGCTCACGGCGCGTGCAGGGGGCGTCGAAACGGGCTCGAGGACAGCTTGGCCGGAGCGAATCGACAGCGACGAGCGGCGGCACCCGAAGTTGAAGAAGGGGTCGGTGACGACCAAGCAGAGCCTCCCGGCGTCTCATAGCTCTATGGAGAGGACGAGGGGAACGCGGCGGTGCCTCTGAGCATGGTGACGCGGCGTGTGGTGGCCGATGGCCGCGGTGGCAGCGAGCGCGGCGGCGATGGCGGTCGGTGGTTGCGAGAGAGAGAGCACCAGGTGGAGGAGAAGTGCCGAAGAGAATGGAAGAGAGGTCGGGGCTGCGTGGCGATCTCAGGGCGACGAGGAGACAGGCAGAGAGGTAGGAGGTGGCCACGGCGTGTGCTGGCGCGCGGCGGCCACGCGCCCCTCGTCCTCCTGGAGAGAGGTGGGAGATGACTAGCATCGACCAGTTGGGCTGGGCCGTGCTGGGTCACCAGGTAAGTTAGCCCAGGTGAGTTACTCTCTCTCTCTCTGTTTTTCTTATACTGTTTCTGTTTTCTAATTTCTGCATTTGTTTTGGCTTTATCTAAAATACTTAAATAAGCTCAAAATTCATGAAACTGCTTGAGGCTACTGTTTGGATTATTTCCAACAGTAAACATTTTTGTTTATGAATATTTGAGCATTTAAAATAATATATAAAATTTAAATGCCCAAATGCAAATAAGATATGATTTAATTCAGTGCCCAAAATATTCTACAAAAATGCTCACTATTTTTGGTTTGGTCTCAAAGCCTTGCCAAAATTATCAAACATTGATGAAGGAATTTTGGGTCATTGGAAATAATTTTAATCTTGACCCTAGTTGAATTCATTTAGTTCTAGGGTTTGAACATCCCCATTTCCAGTTTCTGAGAAATTTAGACATGATGCACATGAAGACCAAGCAAGACAGGGAAGGGCTGGTCTAGGGCTGTGACACGGGTGACCCACCCAGAGCTTCGCGACTCACTAGTCATGGCGACTCACTGGTGACCCCGACGGCGGGTCAGATGGATGTCAAGGCCCAAGGCCCAGAAGGCTGGCTCATGCTATGGCTGGCCGGTTTAAGAGGAAAGGCATGAGGAATATTTCCCCTACAAGGAATCAAGACCCGAACTTGTATCCAGCTTGTAATAGAGAATAGACTACTCCTAATCCTACTAGGACTCTACATGTAAGCCACCCCTTCAACTTATATAAGGAGGGGCAAGGCTCCCCCAAGAGGGAGAAGGAAGAAGCTAATTAATCTCTAGGGCTAGACACAACTAGAGGAGAGCCGGCTTATACAGCGACTCCCTCATGAGCACACGGAATAAGACCTAGCCACAAACAACATGTAGGGCTTGAAGGAAATATGCCCTAGAGGCAATAATAAAGTTGTTATTTATATTTCCTTATATATCATGATAAATTTCTTTTATTCATGCTAGAATTGTATTAACCGGAAACTTGATACATGTGTGAATACATGGACAAAACAGAGTGTCCCTAGTATGCCTCTACTAGACTAGCTCGTTAATCAAAGATGGTTATGTTTCCTGACCATAGACATGTGTTGTCATTTGATCAACATGATCACATCATTATAATAATGATGTGATGGACAAGACCCTTTCGTCAGCTTAGCACTATGATAGTTTAGTTTTACTGCTATTGCTTTCTTCAAGACTTATACATGTTCCTATGACTATGAGATTATGAAACTCCTGAATACCGGAGGGACACCTTATGTGCTATCAAACGTCACAACATAACTGGTGATTATAAAGATGCTCTACAGGTGTCTCCGAAGGTGTTTATGGTGTTGGCATAGATCGAGAATAGGATTTGTCACTCCGAGTGTCGGAGAGGTATCTCTGGGCCCTCTTGGTTATACACATCATAATAAGCCCTGCAAGCAAACGACTAATGAGTTAGTCACGAGATGATGTATTATGGAACGAGTAAACAGACTTGCTAGTGATGAGATTGAACTAGGTATGATGATACCGACGATCGAATCTCGAGCAAGTAACATACCGATGACAAAGGGAACAACGTATGCTGTTATGCGGTTTGACCGATAAAGATCTTCGTAGAATATGTAGGAACCAATATGAGCATCCAGGTTCCACTATTGGTTATTGAACAGAGATGAGTCTCGGTCATGTCTACATAGTTCTTGAACCCGTAGGGTCCGCACGCTTAACGTTCGATTACGATCCGTATTATGAGTTTATGTGTTTTGATGAACCGAAAGTAGTTCGGAGTCCCGGATGTGATCACGGACATGATGAGGAGTCTCGAAATAGTCGAGACATAAAGATTGATATATTGGAAGGTTATATTCGGACACCGGAAGGGTTCCGGGGGTCACTGGATAGATACCGGTGTGCCGGGAGGTTACCGGAACCCCCGGGGAGCAAATGGGCCTTATTGGGCTTTAGGGGAGAGAGAGGGGCTGCCTAGGGCTGGGCCACATGCCCCCAAGCCTAGTCCAAATTGGAATAGGGGAGAGGGCGGCGCACCCTCCTTCCTTGTTTTTCTCTCCCTCCCTTCCCTCTTCTCCTACTCCTACTAGGAAAGGACTCCCCTTGACGTGCCTCCTCCCCTAGGCCGGTGATACGTCCAAAAAATATCTATAATTTCTGCTTGCTCCATGCTTCTTTTGTGTGATATTGCTATGATATTGATGCACTTCCATACACTTTTGATCATATTTGGACTAACCTATTAACTCAGTGCACCACAGTGCCAGTTCCTGTTTTCTGCTATTTTTCTATTTTAGGTTTCCCCCATATTAAAAGTGCCCCAAAAATTCTGGGAAAAATACAAGAAAAATCAGCGTACAGGAAGCTTCACGAAAAACCAAAGCGGGGCCAGAGGGGAGCCAGGTGGGCCCAGGCGGCCACCTGGCGCAGCCCCACCCCTGGCCGCGCCAGGGGGGCGCCTGGGGCCCCTGCTCCGCCTCTGGTTGCCCTCCTTCGCATATATATTCCTCTCGTCCCGAAACCCTCGAGGACGGAACCCTTTTTCGCGATCTCGCCTCTGTTCCGCCGCCGCAGCGCTTCCAAGATCGGGAGCATCAGGAGAACTCTTCCCGGCACCCTACCGGAGGGGAGAATCACCACCGGGAGCTTCTCCACCACCATGGACGCTTCCCGGATGAGTCGTGAGTAGTCCACCTTGGACCATGGGTCCATGATCAGTAGCTATGTGATGTTCTCCTCCCCTCTTTGCTCTTCATGGTTTAGACCTCGTGAGCTGCCCTACATGATCGAGGCACATATGTAATCTTTCTGCTGTTGCTCTGCTGAGTTTGCTGGGATTTGATGGATTATGAGATTATGTTCAAATTGTGTTTGAGTAATATATTTGATTCACCTCTTTTATATCTTTGTTCTTGAGTAATTCTTGCATGTTCTCCGTTGTTGTTTATTGCTTTGGCCAAGTAGTAGGTAGTAACTCCAAGAGGGAGCGTTATGCTTGATTGTGGGTTCATGCCCCCTGATGACTAGCTTGAGTGATAGAAACATGAGTCTAGGGGATGTGCTGTTGCCACAAGTGGGAAATCAACGGTGCTTGTACTTGCAGGTGCAAGGATTGTTTACTTTACGCAAAGTTCTTTTAATGCAGTTGTCTGTTGCTTTGAGTTTACACTTTGGGTGGGATTCGCAACTTAATACCAGCGAGATGTTCTGGATAGATATCTCAAGGTTGATGATTAGTAGTAGATGCAGATGGATTTCGGTCTACTTACCTTGGCGTACCGCCCATGCTTTTGAGCCTCTACATTTCTTTGCAGCATAGTTAGCATTGGTTTGCTCACATAATCCTGTCAATTGCCCAGCTGTAATTTGTTTACCTCGCTTTGCTGTTTTATCGTCTTTTGGGAGAGAGACATCACTAGTGAACATCATGGGACCCCGGTCCATATTACCACCGCTGATCACACCTTCTATTTACTTCATGTTTTTATTTCCTAGTTGCAGTCATAGCTATCATTATTATCTCTTGTGTTTGATCCTTTGTAAACAACAAGGCCGGAGGGATTGACATCCTCTGTGTACTCGTTGGGAGCAAAGTTATCTGTATCTGTGTGCAGGTCCTATCAACCGCTAAGTTTCTGGCGCCGTTGACACCTACTTGTCGACCCTCGGAGTCTCACGAGATTCGATCCTTGGTATCTTTGCCAAGGGAAATTTGCCGCTATGCTACATCTCAACCTTCCACTTGGGGTAACCAACGAGGGGCGAGAAGCCATCAGCCGGCCGCCTCTTCCCTCTCCCTCCTTTATATACGTGGGGAGGGTGATACGTCTCCAACGTATCTATAATTTTTTATTGTTCCATGCTATTATTTATGAAGTCTTGGATGTTTAATGGGCTTTATCATTCACTTTTATATCATTTTTGGGACTAACCTACTAACCCAAGGGCCCAGTCCAGATTGCTGTTTTTTGCCTATTTCAGGGTTTTGCAGAAAAGGATTATCAAACGGAGTCCAAACGGAATGAAACCTTCGCGAGAGATATATTTGGAGGAAATCACGGACGAAATACTTCGGGGCCCAGCCAGGGGACACAGGGGCCACCCTTGAGGGTGGGGGGGGGGCGCCCCCTTTCCCAGGGCGCGCCCCCCTGCCTCAAGGGCAGCCCGTGTGGCCCCCAGTGCCCCCCTTCTTCCTATATATACCTACGTACCCCAGAAACTCCATACGCAGAGAGAAAACCCTAATTACTCCGCCGTAGCTGCTGTTCCCGTGGAGATCCCATCTTGGAGCCTGTTCCGGGAGGGGGGTCCATTACGGAGGCCTTCATCATCATCATCATCATCATCATCATCATCGCCCTCACCATGAGTTGTAAGTAGTTTACCATAGACCTTCGGGTCCATAGCTAGTATCTAGATGGCTTCTTCTCTCTCTCTGGATCTCAATACAAAGTTCTCCTCGGTCTTCGAGGAGATCTATTCGATGTAATCTCTTTTTGCGGTGTGTTTGTCGAGATCCGATGAATTGTGAGTTTATGATCAAGGTTATCTATGAAAGATATTTGGTTCTTCTCTGAACTTTTTATGTGTGCTCATAATATCCTTGCAAGTCTCTTCGAATTATTGGTTTGGTTTGGCCTACTAGATCTATAGTTCTTGCAATGGGAGAAGTGCTTGGCTTTGGGTTCAATCTTGCGGTGTCCTTTCCCAGTGACAGTAGGGGCAGCAAGGCACGTATTGTATTGTTTCCATCGAGGATAAAAAGATGGGTTTTTCATCATATTGCTTGAGTTTATCCCTCTACATCATGTCATCTTTCTTAAGGCGTTACTCTGTTCGTATGAACTCAATACACTAGATGCATGCTGGATAGCGGTCGATTTGTGGAGTAATAGTAGTAGATGCAGAATCGTTTCGGTCTACTTGTCTCGGACGTGATGCCTATATACAATGACCATGCCTAGATAGTCTCATAATTATTCGCTTTTATATCAATTGCTTGACAGTAATTTGTTTACCCGCCATAGAACACCGCTATCATGAGAGAAGCCACTAGAGAAAACTATGGCCCCCAGGACTATCTTTATCATATTACTTTCGCGTCAACTAGCCAATTTCTATCGCCGTTGTTTATTTGCTTTCTTTACTTTCTGTTTCTATATCAAAAATACCAAAAATACTATCTTATCATCTCTATCAGATCTCACTCTCGTAAGTGACCGTAAAGGGATTGACAACCCCTTATCGCGTTGGCTGCGAAGTTCTTATTTGTTTGTGCAGGTGCGAGGGACTGGCGACGTCTCCTACTGGATTGATACCTTGGTTCTCAAAAACTGAGGGAAATACTTACGCTACTGTGCTGCATCACCCTTTGCTCTTCGAGGGAATACAACGCAAGCTCAAGAGGTAGCAGAAGGCACCCCATGGACACACATAAATTGTTCCTAGGCGTGTGCGGTGCCCCCCTCCACAGTTACACACCTCGGTCATATTGTTGCAGTGCTTAGGCGAAGCCCTGCGCCGGTAACTTCATCATCACCGTCACCACGTCGTCGTGCTGACGGAACTTTCCCGCGACCTCAACTGGATCAAGAGTTCATGGGACATCATCAAGCTGAACGTGTGCTGAACACGGAGGTGCCATATGCTTAGTGCCTGGATCGGTTGAATCGTGAAGACGTTCGACTACTTCAACCGCGTTACTAAACGCTTCCGCAATCGGTCTATGAGGGTACGTGGACACACTCTCTCGCTCATTGATGTTCTTCTCCTAGATAGATCTTGCATGATCGCAGGATTGTTTTTGAAATACTACGTTCCCCAACTATGGCATTTGAGCCAGGTGTATGCGGATATGCATGAGTAGAACACAATGAGTTGTGGGTGATAATAGTCATACTGTTTACCAGCATGTCATATTTTGATTTGGCGGTATTGTGAGATGAAGCGGCCCGGACCGACATTACGCGTACGCTTGCGCGAGAGTGGTTTCACCGTTACGAGCACTCGTTTCTTAAAGGTGACCGGCGGGTGTCCGTCTCTCTCACTGTAGTTGAATTGAGTGTGACTATGCCCGGTCCTTGTGAAGGTTAAAACATCACACTTGACGAAAAATCATTGTGGTTTTGTATGCGTAGGTAAGAATGGTTCTTGCTAAGCCCGTAGCAGCCATGTAAAACTTGCAACAACAGAGTAGAGGACGTCTAACTTGTTTTTGTAGGGCATGTTGTGATGTGATATGGTCAAGACGTGATGAGTTATACGGTATTGTATGAGATGATCATGTTTTGTAAATTATCAGCTACCGGCAGGAGTCTTATGGTTGTCTCTTTATTGTATGAGCTGCAAAATCCATGTAATTGCTTTACTTTATCACTATGAGTTAGCGATAGTAGTAGTAGCAATAGTTGGTGAGACGACCACGACGCTATGATGAAGATCATGGTGTCAAGCCGGTGAGGATGGAGATCATGACGATGCTTTGGAGATGGAGATCAAAAGCACAAGATGATGATGGCCATATGATGTTACATATTTGGATTGCATGTGATGTTTTATCTTATTATGCTTCTTATTTTACTTAGTACGGCGGTAGCATTATAATATGATCCCTTACAAATTTTCAAGGTACAAGTGTTCTCCCTGAGTATGCACCGTTGCGAAAGTTCCTCGTGCTGAGACACCACATGATGATCGGGTGTGATAAGCTCTACGTTTAAATACAACGGGTGTAAGACAGTTTTGCACATGCAGAATACTCGGGTTAAACCTGACGAGCCTAGCATGTATAGACATGGCCTCGGAACATTGGAGACCGAAAGGTCGAGCGTGAATCATATAGTAGATATGATCAACATAATATGTTCACCATTGAAAACTACTCTGTCAGGGATATGACTAGCAGGTGTGAACCGGCTAGTGTAAAGCGGCTTAGTTATATTATACTTGGTTGTAATATTTAGTAAAGGCTATGGCCCATGAGATCTTAAGGCCCATGTATAGAAGTATGGTTTGTAAACCGCCAAGCAATGTAACTTGAGAGATAAGGAAGAACAGACAGAGACCGAGGCAGACACAAGTATGAGCCGGCCTCGGGACTCTGTAAACCGGACCAGGCGTCACCTCTATATAAAGGGACGACCCGGCGACGGTTCAGGGACAAGCAAGAATCAACCCGTCGAGACTACAGGCAAGCGAATCCGCTCCCTGTAATCCGACGCCCAAGCAATACCAAACCAACTAGACGTAGGCTTTTACCTTCATCGAAGGGGCCGAACTAGTATAAACTCTCTGTGTCCTTTGTGTGCTATGAACCCCTTCAAGCTCACCCGTGCGATGGTTCCATCATCAAGTCCGTTAAACCGGACATCTGCCGTGCTAATTCCACGACAGTTGGCGCCCACCGTGGGGCCTCCGCACGATGGTTTCGAGTTCTTGAAGGATAGTTTTGAGGGGCTCAAGGGTTACGCGGTCGGACGGATGACCAAGAGTCGCCGCGGCCGGATCTACATCGACGACGCAGGTTGGGGACCGGAGGCCGATTCAATCGAATACGGGTACCGGGTTCCCTTCGGTGGCATACAAGTCTTCATTGGCAAAATCGGCGAACCGGGACCTGAGCCGGACATCTTCCCCAACATCGTCGAGCCGGCTCAGCGTGCGAGATCGGCCCGGATTCAGCCCGCCGTGAAGCACGTGTTCGTTGGAGCAATCCACGGAGTTCGAACCGAGGACGGATTGGAATCCGATGGTGCAACCGTTGTCTACTCAGACAACGAATCTTCATCCGGAGAAACTGAGTCTCTGTATCAGTTGCAGGACGGCCGGTCTGAGGGTGAGTCCGATGGAAACAGTATTCCGGACCCCTTTGGCCCGCCAAACCGGGTGGCTGTCTTTATGGCCGGCTCACAGCCCCCAGTGAACGGGACGACAGCAGAAGCTGGTGCAGGGGGAAGCGGCCCAGCCCTCTCACCTACTGAAGTTCTATCCACCTTGATCGAGGAGTTCACAGCTAAAGCGGTGGAAACAGTAGCAGAAGCTGGTGCAGGGGGAAGCGGCCCAGCCCTCTCACGTGATGATCGGACATGGTTTAGTTGATTTGGATCACGTGATCATTTAGATGACGAGAGGGATATCTATCTAAGTGGGAGTTCTTTAGTAATATGATTAATTGAACTTTAATTTATCATGAACTTAGTCCTGATAGTTTTTGCATATCTATGTTGTTGTAGATCAATGGCCCGTGCTACCGTTCCCTTGAATTTTAATGCATTCCTAGAGAAAGCTAAGTTGAAAGATGATGGTAGCAACTACACGGACTGGGTCCGTAACTTGAGGATTATCCTCATTGCTGCACAGAAGAATTATGTCCTTGAAGCACCGCTAGGTGTGATATGCCTCCTGCAGGAGCAACTCCGGACGTTATGAACGTCTGGCAAGATCGTTCTGATGACTACTCGATAGTTCAGTGTGCCATGCTTTACGGCTTGGAATTGGGACTTCAAAGACGTTTTGAACGTCATGGAGCATATGAGATGTTCCAAGAGTTGAAGTTAATATTTCAAGAAAATGCTCGAATTGAGAGATATGAAGTCTCCAATAAGTTCTATAGCTGCAAGCTGGAGGAGAACAGTTCTATCAATGAACACTTACTCAGAATGTCTGGGTACTATAATCACATGACTCAACTTGGATGCAAAGTTGACGAAGATAGTGTTATTGATAGAGTTCTTCAATCACTACCACCAAGCTATAAAGGCTTCGTGATGAACTATAATATGCAAGGGATGCAGAAGACTATTCCCGAGCTCTTCGCTATGCTCAAAGCTGCGGAGGTACACATTAAAAAGGAGCATCAAGTGTCGATGGTTAACAAGACCACTAGTTTCAAGAAAAAGGGCAAGGGAAAGAAGGGGAACTTCAAGAAGAATAGCAAGATAGTTGCTACTCCCGCGAAGAAACCCAAGTCTGGAGCCAAGCCTAAAACTAAGTGCTTCTACTGCAAAGGGATTGGACACTAGAAGCGGAACTGCCCCAAGTATTTGGCGGATAAGAAGGATGGCAAAGTGAACAAAGATATATTTGATATACATGTTATTGATGTGTACCTTACTAATGCTCGTAGTAGCACCTGGGTATTTGATACTGGTTCGGTTGCTAATATTTGTAACTCGAAATAGGGGCTACAGATTAAACATAGATTAGGAAAGGACGAGGTGACGATGCACGTGGGAAATGGTTCCAAAGTCGATGTGATCGCCGTCGGCATGCTACCAGTACATCTGCCTTCGGGATTAGTTTTAGACCTAAAAATTGTTATTTGGTGCCAGCGTTGAGCATGAACATTATATCTGGATCTTATTTGTTGCGAGACGGTTATACTTGGAGCTATATTTTTATTCACCACATGATATGTGTTTTACTTGGAGCGTCATGTATCATTTGAGTCTTTGCTTGTTAGTTTGCCACAATTATCCTTGCTGGACACACCTTTTTGAGAGAGATAAATAAGGCCTAGGAATTGTTACAACACTCTATGTGCTTCACTTATATCTGCTGAGTTGAATAGTTTTTGCTCTATTGCTTCACTTCTATCTTTTAGAGCATGGTGGTAATTATATTTTGTAGAAATTGTTGATCTCTCATGATTCACTTATATACTTTTGAGAGTCTATTAAAACAGCATGGTAATGTGCTTTGGCTACAAA
The DNA here is from genome assembly GCA_902687465.1 of Secale cereale. NCBI lineage: Eukaryota > Viridiplantae > Streptophyta > Magnoliopsida > Poales > Poaceae > Secale > Secale cereale. Next base: position 331,088,792 of record LR738709.1, read on the forward strand.
ACTAGCCTTCACATGATAGGCATTCAAGATCAATGTAGTAAAAACTTTCATACTAAGTGCATTGAATATGAAGAGAAGTTGGATGCTTGATAATTGTTTTGAGATATGAGGATAGTGATATTAGAGTCATGCTAGTGGAGTTATTATGAAACTGAGAAATACTTGTGTTAAAGTTAGTGATTCCCGTAGCATGCACGTATGATGAACCGCTATGTGACGAAGTCAGAGCATGAGGTATTTGTGGAGTGTCATCCTTTGTGTGGAGGTCGGGGGCGCGCGATGGTTAACTCCTACCAACCTCCCCCCTAGGAGCATGCGTTGATTGCTTTGTTTTGATGACTCGTAAATTTTTGCAATAAGTATATGAGTTCTTATGACTAATGTTGAGTCCATGGATTATACACACTCTCACCCTTCCACCATTGCTAGCCTCTCTTGTACCGCGCAACTTTTGCCAGTACCATACACCCACTATATATCCTTCCTCAAAACAGCCACCATACCTACCTATCATGGCATTTCCATAGCCATTACGAGATATATTGCCATGCAACTTTCCATTGTTCCGTTCATATGACACGCTTCATATTGTCATATTGCCATGCATGATCATGTAGTTGACATCGTATTTGTGGCAAAGCCACCATGCATAACTTTTCATACATGTCACTCTTGATTCATTGCATATCTCGGTACACCGCCGGAGGCTTTCATATAGAGTCATACTTTGTTCTAGTACGAGTTGTAATATCGAGTTGTAAATCAATAAAAGTGTGATGATCATCATTATTAGAGCATTGTCCCATGTGAGGAAAGGCCAAATTAACAAAAGGGAGATGGCCCAAAAAAATAGAGAGGGGTCAAAAAAAGGAGAAATCCCCTCCAAAAAATGAGAGAAAAGAGAGAAGGGACAATTGCTACTATCTTTTTCCACACTTGTGCTTCAAAGTAGCACCATGTTCTTCATGATAGAGAGTCTCATGTTTAGTCACTTTCATATACTACTGGGAATTTTCATTATAGAACTTGGCTTCTATATTCCAACGATGGGCTTCCTCAAATGCCCTAGGTCTTCGTGAGCAAGCAAGTTGGATGCACACCCACTTAGTTTCTTTTGTTGAGCTTTCATACATATTTAGCTCTAGTGCATCCGTTGCATGGCAATCCCTACTCACTCACATTGATATCTATTGATGGGCATCTCCATAGCCCATTGATACGCCTAGTCGATGTGAGACTATCTACCTCCTTTTTGTCTTTTCCACAACCAGCATTATATTCCACATGGTGCTATATCCATGGCTCACGCTCATGTATTGCATGAAAGTTGAAACATTTGAAAGAATAGAGTATGAAAACAAGTGCTTGGCTGAAACCGGGGTTGTTCATGATATGAATATTTTGTGTGATGAAGAGGGAGCATAGCCAGAGTATATGATTTTGTAGGCATAACTTTCTTTAGCCATAGTATTTTGAGAAGACATGATTGCTATGTTAGTATGCTTGAAGTATTATTATTTCTTATGTCAATATAGACTTTTGTCTTGAATCTTTCAGATATGAACATTCATGCCACAATTAAGAGAATTACATTGAAAACTATGTTGGTTAGCATTCCACATCAAAAATTCTGTTTTTATCATTTACCTACTCAAGGACGAGCAGGAAATAAGCTTGGGGATGCTTGATACGTCTCCAACGTATCTATAATTTTTTATTGTTCCATGCTATTATTTATGATGTTTAATGGGCTTTGTTATACACTTTTATATTATTTTTAGGGACTAACCTATTAACCCAAAGGACCAGTCTAGATTGCTGTTTTTTTTTGCCTATTTCAGGGTTTTACAGAAAAGGAATATCAAACGGAGTCCAAACAGAATGAAACTTCAAGCGATATATTTTTGGAGCAAAATACGCACGGGAGACTTGAGAACCACGGAGTAGGGCACACGTGGCGTCCATGAGGGTGGGGGGTGCCCCCCTATAGGGCGAGCCCCCTGCCTCATGGGCTCCACGTCAGGCCCCCGGTGCCCTCCTTCCTCTTATATATACCTACGTACCCCGAAACCATCAGAACAACAGAAAAAACCCTAGTTCCACCGCCGCAACCTTCTGTTCCCGTGAGATCCCATCTTGGGGCCTATTCCGAAGCTCCGCCGGAGGGGGGATCTACCACGGAGTGCTTCTACATCATCATCATTGCCTCACCATGAGTTGTGGGTAGTTTACCACAGGCCTTCGGTTCCATAGCTAGTATCTAGATGGCTTCTTATCTCTCTTTGGATCTCAATACCAAGTTCCCATCGGTCTTCGAGGAGATCTATTTGATGTAATCTCTTTTTGCGGTGTGTTTGTCGAGATCCGATGAATTGTGGGTTTATGATCAAGATTATCTATGAGAAATATTTGGTTCTTTTCTGAACTCTTTATGTATGATTATAATATCCTTGCAAGTCTTTTCGAATTATTGGTTTGGTTTGGCCTACTAGATCTATAGTTCTTGCAATGGGAGAAGTTCTTGGCTTTGGGTTCAATCTTGCGGTGTCCTTTCCTAGTGATAGTAGGGGTAGCAAGGCACGTATTGTATTGTTGCCATCGAGGATAAAAAGATGGGATTTATATCATGTTATTTGAGTTTATCCCTCTACATCATGTCATCTTGCTTAAGGCGTTACTCTGTTCTTATGAACTTAATACTCTAGATGCATGCTGGATAGCGGTCAATGTGTGGAGTAATACTAGTAGATGCAGAATCGTTTCGGTCTACTTGTTTCGGACGTGATGCCTATATATAATGATCATGCCTATATAGTCTCATAAGTATTCGCTTTTCTATCAATTGCTCGACAATAATTTGTTTACCCGCCGTAGAATACCGCTATCATGAGAGAAGCCACTAGAGAAAACTATGGCCCCCGGGTCTATTCTAAACATATCAATCTACAATCTACTTTACTTATCCGCTTTTACTTTCTGTTCTTATATCCAAAAATACCAAAAACATCAAACTATCCTATCTATCAGATCTCACTTTCGTAAGTGACCGTAAAGGGATTGACAACCCCTCATCGCATTGGCTGCGAAGTTCTTATTTGTTTGTGCAGGTGCGAGGGAATCGCGTGTGGTCTCCTACTTTATTGATACCTTGATTCTCAAAAACTGAGGGAAATACTTACGCTACTGTGCTGCATCACCCTTTCCTCTTCGAGGGAATACAACGCAAGCTCGAGAAGTAGCAGAGTGCAAGGAGAAAGATCATGGATTTAGAATATTTGCAAATGGAAGGAACTCTAAGATGCAAGTGGCTTGTGGTTAATTCCAAACTAATGGAAATTATATTATAGCTCCCTAAAATATTGTGAGGCTTTTATATGTTATAAAGAGAAACCACCATGTGCATTTCCCTCAGTTTAAATAGATCAAAAGATCTATACAATTTATTTAAAAGAGTTTTAGCTGGTTTGTGAAATGATGGCATGATGACATGATGCAAAGATGAATGCAACAAACAAACAAATCACACAACGAAACTTGGGATAGCTGGAAGTCTTCTGGAGCATCGGTCTTGGGGCATCACAACTCTCCCACACTAATAGAGGATCTCAACCCGAGATCCTAGGGATGGCGCCGGAGAGAAACGGAAAAGGAAAAGGTAAATCAAAGTTGCTTCTTGGACAAACGAGTGAAACCAACAAACCTTGAGGTTGAACAAATTGAAAGAAAGAATACAATGGAGATGAACGAAATTGCAAACACTCCGTGAGCAAAGAGGATCAAGGAATATTACGAGAACCTTGTAGGTTGAAGGGCTTAACAAATCAAAAGAATATGAAACTGCAACGGTATAACGAGATAGCCAAGGAACAAGAATGGCAGAATTTTGACACCACTCCGGTTGAAAAGAGATGCCAAACTTGATAAGATGAGACAACTTGAATGGAGGACACAACACTCTTGCTAAATGGACCAGAAAGGAAAAGAACATGATCTTGACAAAATGAGATGACGGGATGAAGAGATCAACATCACAATTCCTTCGGAACGAAAGAATAGAAGCTAGATCATTAGGAAGAAATAAAGTAGAAGAAAATGATAACTTCTACCACCAATCAATTTTGAAAGCATCCTTAGAAAGAAGGATTGAATGGATTTTTTAAAAATAAACAACAAAAGAATAAGGTTGTTGTGCGTTTATGGAAAACATCTCAAAATTGAGGTGACAACCAGCCACTAACGGAAGACAATTGTTGCTAGAGATCAACGAAGAGATGAAAACTTCTTTCACCGAGAGGATAAATGGAGAACTTGGGTCATTTATAAGCACCATAAATAGCAACAATCCTTAGCGAAGGCTTTTAGGTGAAATACAACCGGAGATAATTCCAACAAATAAATTGAAGGGTTGAAAGATCTCATGAACGAAGAAAATGATGGTTTAAATATCTAATTCCTTAAAACTTGTGAATCATGAAACATGAAGGGAAATTGACAAAATTGACACAACACCACCTCAAAATATAAGGGAGCAAATATTTGCACTTCGAGGATGAATTAAATCATGATGAATCACCATGAAGAACTCCGGTAACAAAAGGATGAGAAGTGAAGGATGAAAAGAATAAGATTTAAGCCTTGTAATGATTTAGATGGATCTTCGTGACGAGATAATGAGAAAACTTGGAACTCTGGAAAGAAATATGAAACACTTCGAACCTAGAGATTATTCATCATGAACAAACTCCGAACAAGGAATTAATCACTTGGATGAAATAAGAATAAGAATTATGCTATGCGTATCCTTCACAAATTTAAATTGATGAGAAGTATTAGATTTGGCATACTACTTATTCGACTGGACAATGATTAAAGAGAGATATAGCGCAAACTTGAGAAAAGTCTTGAACGACGAACCATGGAGAATTAGAAAATGAACGAGGGTACTTGAAAAAATTTAGATACAAGAGAACAAGGAGAACACAAGATGATTAAAGAATACTTGAACGATGCACCAGAAGAATATGGAGATGAATGAAGAAACAATAATTGGAGAAATGTAATTAAAACTTATAACAAAGAAATCTTCTGGAATGATGGCCTTCGGATGACCTTGAAATGAAAACAACTCCTAAAATGCTTCGGATGGTTCAGAAATAATTTCTGACAAAAGGAATATTTCGAGAGAATAACATGAAGCTAGAATCACGAATCTTCAACAGAACAGGCCAAGATTTAGGAGAAATTCTTGTTCGGTCTTCGAGGAGAGATTGAGAACGAGAAATACCATGAAGAATTTGTGAGATACTCCGAAATAATGAAGAATTAAAAGGTTGAAGCAACGATGAAATGAATTTGAAAGCGATCTTAGAGAAGGCATATGACTGATGAAAATTCATTATTACGTCAAACCTTGAAAAGAATTTGAGAATAACTCCGGAAAACTAGAAGAGTCGGGTAAGATCATGGAAAAAGACCTGTGGGTTAGGGCCCACTTAAAAGCAACACCGTCGGAAAAGATTGCTTGAAAGAGAGATTACACCGGTTGAGTTGAATGGCTTGAATGAGATAACAACCTCAAAATAGTTTGAATGGATCTAGAATAGAAGCACGATTCTTCTGAGATATCTTCAGCACTCCAAATATGAATAGAGAGAGGTGAATAAATAAGAGAGCCTTGGATAAGAAATTCCAACATTGGAAACCATGTGAACAATAGAAAGAGATATGACCAACACCAAAGCTTGGATTTAGTCCACCAGAGAAAAAAAGAGAATGGACAATGATAAACTTGAAACTCCTGAGCATCTTCCCGAGAAATCACAGGATAAACAACATCGAAGGAAAGAATGAAGGGACTTCAAATGAATATAATGGATACTTGATTTGAGATTTCTGGCTCCGAGAAGAAGAATGGTGGGAGGGTGGGGAAAATAAAGACAACCTGGGATGAAAGAAACAGACATCATTGAGAAAAACCAAGAATTGGTCTTACACATATTGAAAGGATCGGGTTAACTTGAAGAGAAGCACACCGGTTCAAAATAATTTACATGAAAATCTTGATGATCAAGAATGACTAGCACTCCCATAGAAATATGAGAACACCGATTAGGAAAGGTATGGAATCAACACTTGACTTCGAAGCAACTCGAATACCACAACACAAAGCAAAACAAAGTATTCGGCTTGAAAAATAAGTCGGAACAAACATATGATAGAGATTACATCCAAAGTTTTCATGATGAGGCCCCCCAGGAACGACGTTACAGCGGACATCATGTCCCCGAATCGGCATAGCCTAGGATTCATTAATACACAACGAGACCAGTGTAAAATCGACCATGAAAAGCGAACAGATAGACGTTGGATCCCAACCTCATATCATGTATTTGTCGAAAGAAATCCTAGAGCTACTTGAATTCCCACCTACTAACTCCCGAAACTTTTTGGTTATGCATTCAGGTGTTGGGGATACAGGCGAAGCACAAATATCTCACCGAACTAACATTCCCTACATCTAGTTGTATCCATCCGTCAACACATAACCATGCACCTTCGGAAATCGTGTACCTCAGACATTCGAAAAGCATCCGCTATACTAGTTGTGGCAACACTCTCGAACTATCCCCCCCAGTACTGGGTGACTTCGAGGTTATCTCACCACTAGACACGCATAGAAGAGCTTTCGATGTCGGCGACGTCTGGTATTCCGGAACTATAATGATACACAATGTGACGATGAGACCTCACAGCTCAACCCCCCTGGTCCAATCCAAACAGACGGGAGGCACCAAGGCAGAATTCTCATCACAAAGATATCGGAACGATCCCAACAATACATGCGTTATCCTAATTTTTTTGTGAAAAATAGGATAGGGTAGTCAAAAATTCTACGTTGGGAGTCCTCACCAGAGCGACGAAGGGGATAAGGAGTAAAAGAATACCTGCTCTCCGATGTATATATAATCCAAATACTCAAAACTGTTTTGTTTCTAGACTCAACATTGGTAGGGGTTCAATCAAGCAGGGGCTCCTAGGTCGGGGAAGGCTCTGATTACCAACTTGTAACGCCCAGGATGCAACTATAGCCCCTACGTGTCGAGGCACAACTTAGAGTCATAACCGCATTCTGGAATGGTCTCAAAGATGGTATCTTTACACAACCCATGTAATGAATAGGATGAAAGAGAGTGTAATAGTTGGCTTACACTTGCCGCGTCACACAATTAATACAATAAACATATATTCATCCAAAGAACACAGAGTCCGACTACGGACGATATCAAACAAAGAAAAAGATACCACACAGGCTAATCCCGATCGTCCCTAGTAGGAACCACTACTGATCATCGGGGTATGTCATGTACATACGCCCACGCTCTTCATCAAACTCCCATTGGAGCTCTTGCTCCTCTCTTGCGTCAAACTCTGAGGTACTTGTATCTATTTGTGTAGTAACTATGAGTCACAAGGACTCAGCAATTTTGTTCCCACGTATCAAAACTATCAAAGCTTTTAGGTGGGGAGAAGTTATCAAGTGGGGTTGCAGCAAGCGCTAAGCATATATGAAGTGGCTAGCTTACGAACTTTCAGAGTGAGATGAGAAGCTACGCCAACGATTGCATAACTAGTAATAATCACTAAGTGATCATGTCTACCTATGAGTCATTCATAACCCAGTCGTGTTCTCTTCCCGAACTCCCTCGAAAAGAGACCATCACGGCTACGCACACAAGTTGTGTATTTTATTTGAGTTTTTGTGTCAATTTATCTACAACCGGATATTAACAAACTCCAATCCGCCACATAACCGTGGGCATGGCTTTCGAAAGATCATAACCCTGTAGGGGGTCCCAACTTAGCCCATCACAAGCTCCCACAATCAGCAGAGGTAAACCCTCTTATCTTAGGGACAACCCGATCAGACTCGGAATCCATGTGCACAAGATATTTTGACAATGGTAAAACAAGTCCAGCAAGACCTCCCGACGTACCGACACCCCGATAGGAGCCGCGCGTATCTTGTCTCAGGCCATGATCGGATATGTCAGCCTACAGGTATATACCAAATACCTCGGGTTTCCCTGAGGCAGCCCCGCAGTCTGCCCGGTTCGGACCAACACTCATGAGGAGCACTCGCCCGGGTTCTTAATTAAGAATCCTTAGGTTAATTACTCCCTATGCAAGTTTTAATTATTAGGCAAATGGTAAAACCAATGTTGGGCCTTGCTGGAGGAGTTTTATTCAAAGCGAACTATCAATGGGGGCCCATAAACCCCATCTGCGTTAGGAACACAAAAACAAGGAACATAGTACCGGTTTATCGGTTTTTAAGGCATCATGAGTGGAACAAAACACCGAGCAAAAGGTCAAGCCTTCCACCCATTACCAAGTATATAGTTGCATTAATTTATATAAGAGATATTGTGTTATCCTAAAGTATCCATGTTCCGACATGGAGCAATCTTCAAGTTCACCTGCAACTAACAACGCTATAAGAGGGCTGAGCAAAAGCGTATCTTAGCCAATCAACGATTTTCTAGGAAGGTGGTTAGAGGTTTCATGGCAATGTAGGAGGCTGACAAGCAAATAGATAGGCAGCGCGACATAGCGATAGAGCAAGACAACTAACAAAGCAAGGATAAAGGTGATATCAAGGAACAGTCATCTTGCGTGAGATCCCGCAAGGAAGAAGAACGAGTCCATGAAGAAAACAAACGAACGTAGTCGAATGAATTCTCACAACTCCGGAACAAAACCGAAGCTAACGAGAGAAGCAAACCGGAAAGAAGCAAACAACATGGTAAACACACAAGCATAAACATGACATATGATGCACAAGCAAGTATGATGCATGTCCGATTTAAATAGGCATGGCATGGCAGAGTGCACAACAAAACTACAAGTTAAGTGGACCTCAATATGCAACGAGTTGCATATTGACGAAACACCACGTTCAACTATTTAGTTTGCTCTCATTTATATACAAGACGAGATTAAAGGTTGGTTAACATGTCAAGAGGTGAAGCTTAAGTAAACTGACTATTTAAGCAATTTAAATGGAGCCGGAAACAACAAACAACAATTCCAGAAAATCCCCACATGTCATTTAGCATTTTTTTAAAGAAAACAATAATTTAAACATTTTAAATGTTGTTATCATGACGCAGATGACATATTCAAGTTATTTGCAATTTTGTGAAAAGTTGGCATTTAATGATAAGGAGCATTTGTCATCATGGCAGAAAGAAAGGGGTGCCACGACAACGACAATGGAAAGGATGCCGCGGCAACATTCCGATGATCCGACACCTTGGTGAGATATGGGTGCAAAAGAAGGACGACGGGAGTGTGTCATGCAAAATAAGTGGGGTGATCCCGGTTACCGGGTTCCCACGAGACGACGGCATGGCAACAAGGAGCAACGTGCAAGCGACAACTCGGACACGGTGCAAACACGAGCATCTCATACAACATGCATTCGTTCACGAGAGGTCGTCTCGGCATTATACCTTTGAAGCGTGCGGTTACGAAGCGAATCGAGTTCGTTGAGGGAAGTAGTCGTTCTCACGACGGTGGTGGAAGTAGTGGTACACAATGACGGTAGAGGTACTCGAGACCTTGGCGACGATAGATGAAGTAGTTGTACACGTTTCGTAGTCGTTCATTGGTGGTCGAGGGTAGTGGTGGTACTTGCGGTCTCGGTGACGGTAGTCGTACTCTTATCGACGAGGTACTTGACGCATCCTTGGTCCTTGGGGTCATCGTTGGACTTGACGTTCTTCGAGTCCGAAGGTTGTAGGTGTTCATGGACTTCCGTGTCACTGAACTTGGCGGTTCCCGTTGGCCTTTGGATTTGATCATGGCATGTTATTGAAGGCAGCAAGGAAGTGCAGCGGCAGCTGCTACAGTCAAGGAAGCGGCGACGACATCTTGGCTCGAAGATGACGGGCGATGGAGGCGTCGCTGACGAGGAGACGCGGGAGGCAGGGCCCTCGGACTCGAGCGGTGGCGGGGCTCGGCGAGGATGGCGAGGACGAGGCGACGAAGCAGGACGAGAAGGTGCGGAACAGGTGCGCCGCGAGATGGGGCTTGCGGAGGGGAGGAGGAGCACGGGCGAGGCGCGTGGAGGAGGTCACGTAGATCGAGGCGAGGCGCAGGTGAGCGCGTGGGGTCGCGGGCACGGCGGCAGCTTGGATGCTCCATCCATGGCGCCGCGGCAGGGAAGAGCGGGTCCGGCAGGGCGCTCACCGTCGTGGCTTCCGCCTGAGAAGAAGGTGGTCGAGGACGAGGTGCTCGCGAACCTCCTGGCACAAGCGGGCCAGGGCAGGAAGACAAGCGGCTCGATTCTTGCCGTCGAGGACCGGAGTCCATGGGCATCGATGTGGCGCTGGTTGGAGGCGAGTATGCGCCCGGCGGCGGTGCTGGTGCGGTCGGGTGGCGAGGCCAGAGGCGAGGTGGGAGAAGAAGGCGGGGGGGGGGGCTGAGGCGATGGGAATCGAGAGGAGTGAACGGGAGGAGGAGGAGGGCTCGAGCGAGGGGATGAGAGGTGGCGGCGGTGTGGGAACGAGAGGGAGAGGGTGAGGGATCTGGCTACGTTACGTTTAGGGAGGGGTTAGGTAGGCCTTAGGGCAGGGATGGAGATGGGCCGACCTGGCTGGGCTGGAGAGCATAGAGAGAGAAAAAAAGAAGGAGAGCTGGGCAACCTTAGGTTAAAAGACAAGAAAGGTTAGAGAAGCCAAAAGATCTATTTGTAGGGCCAAATAAATCTCAACTGAGCTAAAGTTTTGGCGTGTGGCTACTTCAATATGATTCAAAGTGCCACAACGACAAATGGAGTGCAAGGAGAAATATCATGGATTTAGAATATTTGCAAACGGTAGGAACTTTAAGATGCAAGTGGGTTGTGGTTAATTCCAAACTAATGGAAATTATATTATAGCTACCTAAAATATTGAGAGGCTTTTATATGTTATAAAGAGAAACCACCATGTGCATTTCCCTCGGTTTAAATAGATCAAAAGATCTATACAATTTATTTAAAAGAGTTTTAGCTAGTTTGTGAAATGATGGCATTATGACATGATGCAAAGATGAATGCAACAAACAAACAAATCACACGACGAGGCGTGCCCCTCCGCGTTCCCATGCCCGCGGCCCGCTGGCTCTGCTCCGAGGGATCCCTGATGACGGAGTGCCCGACAGGTCCCAGGCGAGCATGCACCGGCGTGATCCTCTGCTAGAAGGATGCGGCCAGTTCGTAGGTGCAGGATAGCGTGGGGAAGGCGCCGGCGTAGAGGTCTCGACCCGCGCCCCAATCCGCTCCTTGACAGGACGAGACGGCGCGAGGTGCGGCGAGCGAGATCGAGGGGCATGGCATTCCCGCGCGATGTGGCCTGGACGATGGCATCGGAGGCCAACTCTCTCATTTTTGCACATGCTGGCGACGTGCTCCTTGCTCAGGCAGTTGAAGCAGAGGCCGGCAAGGTCCGGCGGCAAGTCCGCCCTGATGTTTAGGGAAGGCAGGGGTGGGACGGGAAGGCGTCAGGGACGACGGCGCTTGCGACCAGCCGTATACCATACCCCCCCGGTTCTCGACGACCGCGCGCGACGACTCCCCGCCCTCCTGGCGGACCAAGACAGAGTGGACCCTCCGATGACGGCCAGCAGGAACTGGCGGCAGAGGCGAGGCCCACGCCGGCGGAGGGGGAGAGCTGAGTGGCGAGGCCTCCAGCGGCGAGCCGCTCCTCAACACCTCATAGTAGGAGCGAGCGGGCGCGCCATCATCCTCATCCGACGATGAGCTCAGATCTCCCCATCACACATGGCTGTCCGATGAGCGGGACATGGCGAGGAGGAGGGGTGGGGGACAGGAGCGGGTGGGTGGGCGCCGGGACTGAAGCGGTCGCCGACGAGGGTGGTGGTGGACGCCGCCGCCGGAGTGGCACGCGACGGTAGGGGGAGGGGGGTGCTAGCCTAGGAGTGGCAGAAGAAGATGACGCGAGAAGGGTTCGAATGTTGAGATGATTGAGGGATGTAAGATGAAGTCCTTTTGTGGCGTTTTTTTTTCGTATAAGGTGTAGTTGCGGGTAAACTCATCACGTATGATACAAGGTGACTACAACTCTATGCTCGTGTGCAACCAAACAACATGCACTAGTATGAGCACAATAAGTGCGAGCATCCAAACATACTACGTAAAGGCGTTGTTATGATGCAAGGAAGAAATATGCACGCAACCAATCGACGTGCAGATGAAGTTTTTTTGCCTATATATGCTCAGTCAGACGCAAATGAGATAAGTATGCAAAGTAGAAGAAACGGTCCGAGTAAACAAACGCGCTGATGTGTTTGCCAATCAACAATAGTTTTTTTTTTTTTTGCATTCAGACGATGTACTACCGTACATCTATTGTTCAAAGGTCAGTGGTACTTACCCCCCACCACAATTTCTGTAGCCACTTTGTAGCCTAGCTCATGACATGCACTGGAGTAACATATGTACTCCGTCCGTAGTACGTCGGCACATGTGAAACGGCACCAAGACAGGAGCGAGTGAATGCCGCAACAGTATGCCCTGCACTGGAGCATCTGTGGCCTATGGAGTGGGAGCTTTCCATTATCCCGTGTACAAACGGTGACACTCTAATGGCAGGAAATGCTTGTAGCATGACGCCCTAGCATCGGAGGTCATGCAAAAGGGGTCATTTCGTAAAATATTTTCAGAATCGGATTATTTTGTGTTGAAGTTTCAGATAAGGGCCAGTTCTGTCCATTTTCACCAATATGTGCAGCGTGCAGCCATTGCTTGATTTGGTGTGAGCAACAGCCAACAGTGCAGCAGGTGCGGAGTGAAAGCAAAGACATACTGTATTTGACATGTCTGCTTGACCAACATACATGCCCGTTCCTCTATAAAAAAACATGCATGCCCGTACTTTTCATTCTCAGACTCAAGTCTTGCATAGTAGTATTGACCATGAACCTCGATAACTAAAGAAAGGCACATGGGAAAGCAAACAGGCTAGCTTCCTATAGGGACGACACAGGCCGACCGATTTGTGAACGACACTATCCATCTTAGGATGCGTTTGGTTCACGAGATAGCCATCAAAGGGATATGAATAGCCATTTTTTTACTAGATAGCAGCTGTTTGGTTGATGGACGAGTTAGAATAAGATAGAATAAGGATAGCCATATGCTTGGAATATACCTCTAAAATCCGGCTCTGCATGCACGTGAAAATGTCGCCGATATGCCCATCCACCCGAGCGCGCGAACGAATGTTTCTCCGGCCGAGGCACTAACCTCCCCAAAAGCAATGCATGGGTGTCTGTGTACGTGGTGTGAGTGAGCAGCGTGCGTGCATGTCCCGTGTACGTCGTATGAGTGAGCTGCGTGCATGGGCAGCCTGGCGTGGTGTACGCTATATGCAGGTGGCCGTTGTTGTTGTACGTCTGTACGCAGTGTATGTGGGCAGCAGCTGTATTCTGTATTTTTGTGTATGGTATTTTTTTTGCATGGTGTATTCTGTGTACGTGGGCGACTGACCCTGTACACGGTGTACTCGGCCGATCGATGTTGTACGCGGAGGTGTGCGTGGTGTACATGGGTGTGTGATGTGTTCATGAGCTGCCTGGCGCTGGGAGTTACATGCATATGCCCTAATTGATGTTAGAGATAGGATGAGAAGAGAGGTTTTTTTCTTTTGCGATGAGGGAAGGCAGTATTTTGATATCAAAGTATGAAAAGATGGCTATCCCAATCATGAATCATGATTCATCCTTCAAACCAAACAAAATATGGGCTAACATTATCCCTCAACCAAACAGAAATAATGGCTATCCCTAACCAACTGGATGGGGATACCCATAACCACCCTAGCATCTCCCTCTAACCAAACACACCCTTAGTGTTGTAGTATAGCCGCCTGATGTCGGTCACACAGTAGTTCCGTGTGGACTAAGGGCATCTCCAACGGGGTGGAAGCCATTTTCAGTAAGGGCATCTCCAATTAGATAGTGATGTGCACACCACAATCTTCCGAACTACATGGTCCGGACGTGTTTAGCCATCTAATGTGGTATATTTTTTGGAAAACTCGAGACATACTGGAGGGGTTTGGCTTTGCGGGACCTCGGACAGCAGCCATGTAGAACTCCGACATCCGCGGCCCATCCAAAACACCTGCCCGACCCCACTTCTCCATCCTTCCATTTTCTCTCTTTCAGTCTCTCTCTTGCCTTCGCCGCCGCTCCATCACCACGGTCGTCACGCCACACCCCTGTCGAAACTCGACGAGTCCGTCATCTTGAACGGTACACACGGGCTCCATGCCGCTTCTACACCTCCGTCGTTCCATACCTCTCCTCCGACCACCGCGTAGGTGCCATCCACTGCTACGATACTCACCATGCCCGGCAACAGTTCGATGAATTGCCTGAACTACTTTTTTATGTATTTTCTTCTTTAAAGCAATGGATTTGGATATGGAGTACATATACGAGCACTATGTTAAGTGATCCGACGAGGAGGACTACACAGATGAGACGGCGATAATGCAGGCAGTGCTTGTAGACGCAGACCATTCCGAGGAGCATGTTCTAAATTTCAAGTGATCGGTCAAGGATCATTGGTACTCAACCGCAACCGGGTGCACAGCCATTTGATGCCGATGGAAGACTAGTTTGTCCCCGATGCGCTCTTTGCTGACAATTTTCGTCGGCGCTTTCGGATGCACACAAATGTTTTTGATCGTCTCTATCATGGCGCCCGGTCCTTGATGACAACTTCATCTTGAAGAAGGACATCGTGGGAAGGAATGGTTTCTCTGGTTACCAGAAGTGCACGGCCGCACTGCGGATGCTTGCATATGGTATGGCCGCTGATGCAGAGATGCCATGTTCAGGTTTGCAACAGTCGTGGACGAGGTGTTTGGACTTCGGTACCTGACAGAACCAATTGTGGCGGGCCACGAGAGGTGTTTGGCAATCTCAGAAACAAGAGGGTGGCCAAGTTAATTTGCTCGGGTCACTTGGTTGTATGTATTTGAAATGGAAGAACTGGCCAAAAGCTTTACAAGGACAATATCAGGGTCACGTTAAGAAGCCCACCATTAGTCTTGATGCTGTTGCAATACTTGATCTTTGAATTTGCCACGCTTTATTTGGCATGCACTAGTCTCACAATAACATCAACGTGTTGTAGGGATCACCATTGTTTGCTAGGATGACTGAAGGAAAAGCACTTCTTTGCCACGATGCTGTCAATGGGCATGAGTACAACATGGCCGACTAATTGGTTGACGGTATCTATCCTTATTGGGCTACCTTTGTGAACACCATCTCTAACCCAATTGGTTAGAAGAAGTCTCACTTTGTCCAAAGACAAGAGGAGCTAGAAACGATGTTGAGAGGGCTTTTATAGTTCCGCAAGCGCATTTTGCAGTTGTCTGTGGACCTGCTAAACAACGAGATCCGTATATCTTGTGGGAGGTGATGACGAGTTGTGTGATTATGCACAACATGATCGTGCACTAGTAGAAAAATGACCTTACGTTCGCAACATTAGTCACGATTCAGTTATGGCCCGGGACTAATGTTGCCATTAGTCCCGGTTCCAATGGCTAGGGCGTGGGCATCATTAGTCCCGGTTCGTGGCATACCTCTAGTCCCGGTTTGTGTCACAAACCGGGACTAAAGGGGTGGTGGCAGGCTGGCGTCAGGCTGGGGCCCCCACTACCACCTTTAGTGGTAAACATCTAGTCCCGATTTGTATAACCAACCGGGACTAGAGATGTACCTATATAAACCCTTTGTCCAGCCCGAGCCCATTTCTATGTTTTCTCCTTTCCCCTCTCTGTTCTTCCCCTTAGCTCGAGCTCATCATCCATTTTTTGCCAGGATTTGTCAAAATTTGAAGACACCCCATCTCTCCAAGTGTTCACAAAGGTTAGCAACTTTTTCCTTTCATATCACATTGCTAGATTAGCTAGTGCAATGCTCTGTGAGTATAGTGATTTGTGGGTTTTAGTTTAAGACTAATTATGTGGGAGTTTGTTTGATTTATATGCAATTTGAGCTCATAATAACTTCTTAGTTTGCATATGTGTAGGTGTGGTTTACTTATTGCATTCCCGTCCCCGTCCTAACCACCGTCGATCGCCCACACCGTCGTCAGCACCACCTTGGTCAGCCTCTTGTTCTTATCCTTTTTATATATAAAAAATCATGTTTGTATGATTTAGATAGTTACTTGTATAATTTTATTACCCGTATGTTGTTTGTTATGCATGGTGGCATGGTCTTGATATCTGTCCCCATCGGCCCTCGTCCGGTTTATGATTCGGATGTGGTACATATATTCTCTTTTATAACTATTTGTTGTATTTCGTGTTTATCACAATTATGCCCATCAAGTTGGCATAGATATTTTTATATAGGAGGTATGCGAATCGGAAATTGCAACCGACTCTCTTGTCAAGAAGTTAAATTTAGTTGAAAACCAAAACGAGTATTTGAAAGAAAAGTTGAAAAGAATTGAAGAAGAGAAGAAAAAACTGGAGTTGTATGTTGGCGATGTCGTCGATGATCACAAGATCAAGATGGACGCAATGCGCTTGAAGATTAGAAAGATTAGAACATATGATGTTAATAAAGAGGCTTGGTATCACTATGTTGTTGGATCAATTGTTACCTTAGTTGCGATCTTGATCGTATTTGTTGTTGCATTTACGGCCTATTCGGAATCTCTCCCGTCCGCTCCACTCCACGGAGCTCCACGAGCTCGGTTTGAGCTACTCTGTGGAAATAAGCTACAGTTTCCTCCGCTCTAGGAGCGCAGTCCAGGGAGCGGAGAGGAACCGAACAGGTCCTTGAATGCTCTAGCTAGAGAGTTTGTATGTTATTTTATGAGAATAAGTGTGTATAAATTTGTATTAATTTGGTCTTTTAGGTGTTGTGTAATGAAGATGAGCCGACAATGGATGTACGATGACCGATGCTCTCCCCAGTTCATTAATGCTGTGCATACTTTTTTGGTTGTGGCTGAGGAAAACAAGCAGGTGGATGGTTTTAGGTGTTGTCCATGTGCTGTCTGGAAGAATGATCACAATTACTCTAACTCAAGAACCATTCTTGTCCACTTGTTTACGTTCGGTTTCATGTCCGGCTATAACTGTTGGACCAAGCGCGGAGAAAAAGTGGTTCTAATGGAAGAGAATGAAGAAGAAGAGGATGATGACAACTATCCTAGCCATGGGTTCCCTGAATACGATGGTACAATAATGGGGGAAGAAGTTGAAGAAGAGGCATCAGATGAGCCCGCTGATGTTCTGGGTCAGGCCATTGCCGATGCAAAGAGAAACTGCGCAAGTGAAAAGGAGAAGCTGAAGTTGCAACACATGTTAGAGGATCACAAGAAATTGTTGTATCGAAATTGCGAAGATGACAAGAAAAAGTTGGGCACCACACTAGAATTACTGCAATGGAAGGCAGTGAATGGTGTATCTGACAAGGGATTTGAAAAGTTGTTGATAATGTTAAATAAGATGCTTCCAAAGGACAACGAATTGCCCGACAGTACGTACAAAGCAAAGAAGGATGTTTGCCTTCTAGGATTAGAGGTGCAGAAGATACATGCATGCCCTAATGATTTTATCCTCTACCGCGGTGAGTACGAGGATTTGAATGCATGCCCGATATGCAGTGCATTGCGCTAGAAGATCAGCCACGATGACCCTCGTGATGTTGAGGGCGAGCGCCCCGGTAAGAGGATTTCTGCCAAGGTGATGCGGTATGCTCCTATAATACCAATGTTGAAATGTTTGTTCCAAAACAAAGAGCATGTCAAGTTGATGTGATGGCACAGAGAAGACCGTAAGAAAGACGGGAAATTTGAGAGTACCCGCTGACGGGTCGTAGTGGAGAAAAATCGAGAGAAAGTGGGAGGACTTTGCAGATGACGCAAGGAACGTATGGTTTGGTTTAAGTGCAGATGTCATTACTTCTTTTGAGGAGCAGAGCAGCAATCATAGCACCTAGCCTATGACTCTATGTATCTATAACCTTCCTCCTTGGTTGTGCATGAAGGGGAAGTACATTATGATGCCAGTGCTCATCGAAGGCCCCAAGCAACCAGGCAACGACATTGATGTGTACCTTAGGCCATTAGTTGAAGAACTATTACAGCCGTGGAACAAAAAAGGTGTACGTGTGTGGGATGAGCACAAACAATAGGAATTTGACCTACGAGTGTTGCTATTTGGAACAATCAATGATTGGCCTACTCTTAGTAACCTTTCAGGATAGACATACAAGGGATACCACACATGCACGCACTGTTTAGATGAGACCGAAAGTATATATTTGGATAAATGCAAGAAGAATGTGTACCTGAAACATCGTCGATTTCTTATGAGCTGGCATCCCTAAAGAAAGAAAGGCAAGCATTTAAAAGGTGAGGAAGATCATCAGAACAAGCTTCCCCACCGTACTGGTGATGATATATTTGATATGGTCAAGGATTTAAAAGTAATCTTTGGAAAGGGTCCTAGCGGAAAATATGTTCTGAATGACGCTGACGGATGCGCACCCATGTGGAAGAAGAAATCTATATTTTGGGAGCTACCATATTGGAAAGACCTTGAGGTCCCCTCTGCAATCGACGTGATGCACGTGACAAAGAATCTTTGTGTGAACCTGCTAGGCTTCTTGGGCGTGTATGGGAAGACAAAAGATACACCAGAGGCACGGGAGGACCAGCAAAGTATGCACGAAGAAGACGGCATGCATCCAAAGCAGTACCAAGGTCCTGCTAGCTACACTCTTACCAAAGAAGAGAAGGAAATCTTCTTTGAATGCCTACTCAGTATGAAGGTCCCGTCTGGCTTCTCGTCGAATATAAAGGGAATAATAAAGATGGCAGAGAAAAAGTTCCAGAACCTAAAGTCTCATGACTGCCATGTGATTACGACACAATTGCTTCTGGTTGCATTGAGGGAGCTTATACCGGAAAACGTTCGATTAGCCATTGTGCAGCTAGGTGCATTCCTCAGTGCAATATCTCAGAAGGTAATCGATCCAGAATCCTCCCAAGGTTACATAATGATTTTGTACAATGTCTTGTCAGTTTTGAGTTGGTGTTCCCACCATCCTTCTCCAATATCATGACACACGTCCTAGTTCACCTAGTCGAAGAGATTGCCATTCTAGGTCATGTATTTGTACACAATATGTTCCCCTTTGAGAGTTTCATGGGAGTCTTAAAGAAATATGTTCATAATCGTGCTAGGCCAGAAGGAAGCATCTCCAAGGGCCATGAAACAGATGAGGTCATTGAGTTTTGTGTTGACTTTATTCCTGACCTTAAGTCGATTGGTGTTCTTGAATCGCGGCATGAGGGCAGACTGGGTGGAAAAGGCACGCTAGGAAAGCACCCATTAATATGTATGGATGGGCATTCATGGGCGCAAGCACACTACATAGTTCTACAAAGTTCCACCATGGTGACTCCGTATATCGAGGAACACAAGGATATTTAATGGTCCAAGAACCCAGAGCAGTCTGACGACCGGATTACATGTGAACACATCCGGAGTTTCGGTGGTTGGTTGCAGACACGTCTCATGCATGATGACACTGTTGGAGATGAGTTGTACATGCTAGCCAAGTCATCATCTTTGACTATATTGACTTTAAAGGGTATGAGATAAATGGGAATACATTTTACACGATCACCCAAGATAAAAAGAACACCAACCAAAACAGTGGTGTCCGCTTTGATGCAGCAAAGTCCAACAATAGGCCAAAGGACACATATTATGGTTACATAGAGGAGATATGGGAACTTGACTATGGAAATGATTTGAAGGTCCCTTTGTTTCGGTGCAAATGGGTCAATCTAAAAGGAGCCAGGGTAAATGAAGACCCGCGGTACAGAATGACAACTGTGGATCTCAACAATCTTGGGTACACAGACGAACCATTCGTCCTAGCCAATGATGTGGCGCTAGTTTTCTATGATGTCTACCAAGTCGAGAAAAAGAAAAGAGAAGGAAGCAAATACATCACACGATGAGCCAAAACGCCACATAGTTCTTTCAGGGAAAATAAACATCGCGGGAGTGGAGGACAAGACAAACATCTCAGAAAATTATGAAAAGTTTGATGAAATTGCTCCCTTCACGAACGCTGACCCAAGCATCCTGTTAAATGATGAAGATTGTCCATGGTTACGGCGCAAAGGGACACACGCGAAGAATTTATTTTATACCCCAAGATCCCACTCCGGGATGTGACCGGCTTCACCTTCATCACTTCAGACAAAATGGGAGGGGGGGATCTTTGTAATAGTTAGGGTACTTATGTGTTTTGGCATTTGAAACGTGAAGAAATATTATGTACAAACAAAATATTTCATGCATTATGTAGGACTTCATTTGCTATTTTTTTTAGCTAAATGACCCTGAAATTGAAAAGCACTACAAACGAACTCTGAAAAGGTTGAAAGTTGGCATGGTATAATCATTTCACCCACATAGCATGTGCTAGAAAGTTGAGAGGGTTACGACAAAAACTGAATGTGTCAGAGATATTGACCACGGGTGTCCTCATCGACCACCCATGGCGTTTCAAGACATTAAGGCCGCCTGCCATCTTACACCCGCCTGCGCATCAGGCCACCTCCTAGGGCCGCCAGGCCCCAGGGGCCGGCTGACCGCAGGCGGAAAATCACCAACAGGCTGCTACGGAGTAGCCGGCATTTGACAGACGGCCCCGTGCCTCCCCCTCAGAGTAAGCGCTGGGGGTCTGCGACGAGACTAGGGCGTGGCTACAGTGGAGCCTGCCCCCAGAATCTAAGATAGCGTAGCTACAGTGTGGGTGTACCTCATGGACACCCCTTGGCCGGTGCGTCACTGTAGCCATGTTTCCTGTGACCCCGCCTTGGTCAGTAGAAGCCATGACCCCACGATCTGGAGGCGGTGCGGCCTGCAGGCGGCAGGCCCCACCCGTCAGAGAGCCATCAAGGAGAAGCCGGCCTTTGGCAGACGACATGGGGAACAGGCCGCCCTATAGCACGCAGCCTGCAGTTCCCTTGAAGTCTGAACCCCATCAAGATGACAAGATGGGGCGTGGCAACAATGTACGACCGCGAGGCGGCGGCACTGTAGCCACTCCCTCCTCAACGGTCCCCTCGTCAGCGGAAGGACGTCAACAGTAGAACGCAGTCACAGTGGCCCACAGGCGGCGGGCCCACAGGACGGACATGTCCCCACAGCTGGCGGGACCCACCAAGCGGTGAGACCCAGCAGCCCGTGGAGAAGCCGGCGCCCAGAGACACTGACGGCCGGGGCCCGCACCCGGTCGGATTACTATTCTAGCCCTAGGGGGTAGGCCTATATAAACCCCCAGGGTCCTCCATGCAGAAGGGTTAGACATTGAGAGATACAGAGAGAGAGGGAAGAAACCCTAGCCAGCACTTGCATTCCTAGAAGGAGAGGAGGGAGCTAGCCTTGCCCTTCTTCCTCCTCTGGACGACACAGCTCAAGGAGCAACCTTGTAGCTACCATATTGACGATAGTCATGACGGGGAGTCCTCGCAGAGCAGGACTAGGGGTGTTATCTCCATGGAGAGCCCCTAACCTGGGTAATATTCATAGGCGTCTTATGCGGAGCATCCCAAGGTCATCCCCATGGACATACCGTCGACTCACCAAGTGCCCAAAGGACCATTGACACGAGCCCGTGCAAGAGCTCTCGAAGCCGAGGTGAACTCGCTCATTTATCAATTTCCTCTCGAGTCGCATGGGACATGGCTTCTACCCTCATCAGAAACTCTATGCATACTCAGGTACTTGGATGAAGGCCACGGGACAACTCTGCACAGTGGACAAGGTGGCGTGATCGACAAGTGCTTGGAACAAGAAGAAGTGCGGCTGAAGACGCTCCAGGCACCGAATGTCCGACGATCACCGGACGACCGGCGGCTCCCAGACGACCGGACGACCGGCGGCCACCGGACATCCGTGACACCGACCACAGAACGTAATTAGCGGAAATCCGAGGATTACCGGACGTCCGGTCCCTCCCGAGCCACCGGACGTTCGGTGACCCAACGGACGTCCCACCCGATGGCGTCATCCCATGTAATATATACTCATTGACTTCCTTCGTGGTAGGCAGCTTTGTGATAGCTCATCATAGACCTTAGTGGTTCCTCTCATACGGGACCGCGGCCTCCTCGGAGAAGATCCACCGGATTCAAGACCTCCTTCACGGAGAAGAACATCAAGACCTCCTCACGGAGATGACTAGCGCCACTTGTATCGTCCTTAGTTGATCGTGTATCGTGTATCGCCCTTTGTGTACCCGGATCTAGCATTTGTGTGACCTAAACGTGTTGATTTGAGTGTTTTCTTCTTGTCCCCCTTGTGTTTTCCCTCGTGCCTCATGTGTTCATCCTTGGGATCCCTCCTTTTCGTGAAAGATCGGCCATCTAGGGTTCCACCCTACATCATTATGGCATCAGAGCCAAGGTTTCTCACGAATTTGGAGACCCCTCCACCGTTCTCTAGCCTTGGTGTGATTTCGTCCTAAATTTCGAAAATTTCCCCACCAAAAATAGCCCCCAAAAAATTTCTGTGATCTGTTGATTTGGCAAGATTTTGTTGAATTTGTTCCATTGTTTTGCTGTGCCATGAGTGGATCTAGCCTTTCCCCACCTTTTCCCCAATTTTCTTCCGCCAATTCGGCCAAGTTTGACCAATTTGTCCACGGATACCTCGAATCCTAGCCCCAGACCTACAGGACGACCGGCCTTTTCCCGGACGTCCGGAACCCCGCGAAGCACCGGACGTCCGTCACCCACGGGACAACCGGCACTTTCTATCCAGAAGTTTTTACCGGATTTTCGAGACATACCGGACGTCCGGCGACCTACCGGACGTCCGACCAACCCTGACGAAACTGAACTTTTTCAGTTTTGTCCCACCTTCCGCAACCACTTACCCTTTTCATACAACCACATATACCATTCCACCACCACCATTACCTAACCAAAATCACTCTGGTATTACCCCTTTGTGTCTTGGATCATTTGAGTTCTGGTTTTCCGGTTTCCTTGTGTGTTTCGGCTATCTTGGAACGGAACGACATGGACAAGGCCACCTCTCAACCTCGACAAGGACGGTAACATCGATGACGCTTTGTCATTCTACCTTGCAATTGCATTGTTACCCTATAGACCATTTTGCGTAGCTTTCCCATCGAGACTAGCCATTTGAGTATTGCCGGGCCACGACACTTGTGCACATTAGTGATAGTCATTGATATTGCATACTACATCATCATATCTCCGTGTGACACAAGAGTCATCCGCATACTCAATAGATACCTTGATCCGAGAAGCATGCATAAGTGTCCAAAGAAAGAGCTCACAGATTTTAAGCAAAAGAGCCAACCAAAGGTTATAAGCAAAAGGAAAATAGCATCATACGCCTTGCATCAAAAGAGATCATATGCGATAGCAATACATCATCTTGTGCTCAAGCATCGACACATCATACACTCATAGCATACTTGTGATAGGAAGTCGTTACGTTTTGCCTCTTAGGTTGTCCACAAGTGCGTATCCTCCTATTAAGCAATCGGTTAGTGTCTCTCTAGTGTTGTGCAACACGAGCATTTTCCGTGGATTCCACATTTTCGCTCACCCTTGGTTGCACAACCACACTTATCTATCTGTGCGTGTGTTCCGTCTGATACTTATTGCTTGTGATCTACTTGTTGCATGAGTAAATTGGGAATCATTTTCAACATCATTGAGTCACTTTGACAATTGCATTAAATTTGTGCCACCATCCTAACCAAGCTCCTCTCAGAGCTTTACTTTTGCAGGTGTGAGAATCGACACGAAGTGGTACCAATAGTGCTATTTCCGGGTTACATTATTGAGTGATCATTGATCCATTTTCAACTTCGGTTAAGGTACTTTGGTATTGTCTTCTCCTTTCTCCCACTCACATTCTTGCTTGAAATGATGGATAGGCCAAGTACATCTTCGAACCCGCTCTTCGATGATCCTCAAGAATCGAACAACTACGTCACCAAACTAAATCTCTTTGGCGTCCAACGAGCTCTACATCAAGAAAGTGAAGCTATGCGAGAGCACATTGAGCAAGTCGCCGCCGACGCAAGACAATTTGAAGCAAGAACAAGAGAGCAATTCGACATCATCAACACCAACATGTCTACCCAATTCAACGAGCTTCGGACTTTGATAGTAAACCGACATTCTTCTTCCACATCTTCTCAAAGACGAAGCCGCTCAAGTCGCCATACCGACTCCACGGAAGGATCAAGTACCCCTATATCAAACACACTTTGTCAAGCCGCACGTCAAGCTCGACATGACAACCGGAATCCACTTCATGACAAGAGCTCCGAAGAGCTATTTTAAGAGCAAGAAGGTCGACATCATCAAAACCAAGCTACACTTGACCAAGCACAAGAACGGCAACGACTACGCCAACAACAACAAGAGCGAGCACGTCGACACCAAGAAGAACAAGATGTCGAGGCTTGTCATCAAGCACAACAACGCCGAGAAGCTCAAGCTCTTGAGGCACAACGAGCATTACGTGAATCACATCGCAATGTGGCAACTCGCAATCGACATACTCGTCAAGAAGAGGATTTCTTTCGTGATGAGATGCAAGAGAGGCGCCATCAAGCACGAATGCAAGAAGAAGTTCCTCCTCAAGCGCGACAAGAGCAACAAGCTCAACAAGAACCACAAGCTCAACAACTACACCATGACAATAACCGTCTAGTACGCCAAGAGCAACATGAGATTGACAATCATCACAATCAAGAACGCCCTCACAATACGCAAGCAAACAATGAAGAGCATCGCTATGGCAAGCTTAAGTTCACCATGCCAAATTTTTCCGGAAGCATTGATCCCGAAGACTACCTCTCATGGGCATTGAAGGTTGACAAGATCTTCCGCTTACACAACTTTGATGAAGAAAAGAAGATTGTAATGGCCTCCCTTGAGTTCCAAGACTATGTTCTCATTTGGTGGGAGCAAATCATCGAGAGAAGAGAAGCAAAAGGCGAACCTCCTATCAGTACTTGGGCTCAAATGAAGGAAGTCATGAGAGCATGCTTCGTGCCAACACACTACAACCGTGACTTTTCAAGAAGTTACAACTCCTCAAGCAAGGTACCAAGTCCGTTGAAGAGTACTACAAAGAGATGGAGATTGCCATGATACGAGCAAACATCACAGAAGATGAAGAACAAACAATGGCAAGATTCTTGAATGGACTCAACTATCCTATCAAGAAGATTGCGGACTTTCAACCATACACCAATATCCTCGAGCTAGTACACCAAGAAACCAAAGCGGAGCGACAAGTTCAAGAGGACTACAAGTACTCCAAGTTCACATCCAAGAACTTCGGCTCCTACAACCAAGCTTCACCGACTTCGGCTCCTCCTACCTCTACCAAGCCATCTACAAACTTCGGTGACAAGTTAAGCTACAAGAATGCGACTACATCTAGTTGTCCACCTCCTACAAGTAACTTCAAGCCAAGAACTTCATCTTCTACAACCCCAACCGAGGACAACTCCAAGACGAGTTCCATCAAATGTTTCAAGTGCCAAGGGCGAGGCCACAAGTCATTTGAGTGCAAGACCGTTCGAACAATGATCATCAATGATGACGGATCCTATGACTCAATGACCGCTGATGAGATGGAAGCCCTTGAGCATGTAGCTATGCATCGACAAGTGAATGAAGAAGTAGACCATTAAGTGTTTTGCGACAATGACTTGAGTCCCAATCTCGTTGTCTCCAAGGTCTTGACACTCCAACATCAACAAGATGATGACCAACGATGTCACATTTTCCATACCAAGGCCGGCATCAATGGACGCTCCGTCAAGGTTATCATCGATGGAGGAAGTTGTCATAAGTTGGCAAGCGAAGAGCTATGCGACAAGCAAATTTGTCAAGACGAAGCACCCTCACCCCTACAAGGTCCAATGGCTTAACGACGCCGGAATTCTTCGAGTCGAGCATACCGTGCAAGTCTCCTTCAACATAGGCGCCTACGAGGACACACTTGAGTGTGATGTGGTCCCTATGTCCATGTGCCACCTTCTACTTGGACGACCATGGAAATACGATCGTGGAGTCACACACAATGGACGGACCAACCACTATAGATTCAAGATGAAGGGCAAGGAATTCGTGCTACGTACAATGTCACCAAGTCAAGTAGCCGCCGACATACACTTACCTACCAATCATCGTGGAGAGAATGGTGAGAGAGTAAGCCACCAAAAGGAGAGTGAGAGCCACAAGCCAAATATGATCGACTCCACGATGAGTGACAAGAAACAACTAGTGCTATTTGCCACCAAAAGTGAGATGAGAGAAGTGTGTGAGAACCCCTCGAGTGTCTTTCACCTTGTGCTTTTATGCACAGGGGAAGCCAAACCTACTAACACTTCACCACCTCTACTTTTAGTGTTGTCTCAATTTTTGCAGGAATTCTCGGACGTCTTTCCCGATGAGCTACCTCCGGGTCTACCTCCACTTCGCGGGATTGAACACCACATCGACCTCATTCCCGGCACACCACTTCCAAACAAGGCTCCTTACCGCGTCAACCCCGAGGAAACCAAGGAGATACAATGGCAAGTACAACAACTCATCGACAAAGGTCATGTACGTGAAAGCTTGAGCCCTTGTGCCGTTCCGGTTAATCTCGTGCCTAAGAAATATGGAAGTTTTCGAATGTGTTTCGATTGTCGTCCGATAAATGCTATCACCATTAGATACCGTCAGCCTATCCCACGCTTAGACGACATGCTTGATGAATTATGTGGTGCCACCATCTTTTCGAAAATTGATCTTAAAAGTGGCTACTACCAAATTCGCATTCAAGAGGGTGATGAGTGGAAAACGGCTTTCAAAACCAAGTTTGGGTTATATGAGTGGTTGGTCATGCCAATGGGTTTATCGAAAGCGCCCGGTTGATTTATGCGTCTCATGCATTTCGTTCTCCGACCCTACATAGGCGTCTTTGTAGTGGTTTACTTTGACGACATCCTCGTTTTTAGCAAGTCGCTTGAGGACCATTTGACACACATCCGTATGGTTTTACAAACCCTTCGGAAAGAGCGCTTGTATGCTAACATGGATAAATGCACTTTTGGTGTTGACAAGGTCATTTTCTTAGGATTGGTGGTTTCTTCCCAAGGTGTTCACGTTGATGAAACTAAAATTGAAGCAATTAAAACTTGGCCACAACCAACGAATCTCCTAGAAGTACGTAGTTTCCTTGCCTAGCCGGTTTCTATCGACTTTTTGTGAAGGACTTTAGCACAATTGCTATACCTCTACACGCCTTGAGCAATAAGAACGCACCCTTCATTTGGGGTCCTCCGCAAGACACCGCGTTCAATGAGCTTAAAAGCTTGCTTACCCACACACCACTTCTTGCCCTACCAAACTTTGACAAACCTTTTGAGATCCATTGTGATGCTAGCGGTACTGGCATAGGTGGCGTGCTAATGCAAGAGAAACGCCCAATTGCATACTTTAGCGAGAAGCTATCCGGAGCGCAACTTAACTACCCCATCTATGATAAAGAGCTCTACGCCTTGGTGAGAGTTTTGCGTGTTTGGGAACATTATCTTGGACCACATGAATTCATTCTTCATATGGACCATGAGACACTCAAGTATCTCAAGGGTCAAACTAAGTTGAACAAGCGTCATGCTAAGTGGAGTGAGTTCATTGAGTCTTTTCCCTATATCATCAAATACATCAAAGGCAAAGAGAATGTTGTGGCGGATGCGCTTTCCCGCAAATGCATGCTTGTTACACACCTTGAGTTGAATGTTATTGGCTTTGAGCACATCAAAGATTTATATGAGCATGATCCTTTGTTTGCACATCCTTATGCTAAGTGTTTGACTCACACTTCTTGGGAACATTACTACATAAAGGATGAATATCTTATGAGAGATAACAAACTTTGCATCCCCGAGTCTTCGCTTCATTTGCTCCTTATGCAAGAATCTCATGGAGGAGGACTCATGGGACACTTTGGACGCGACAAGACATTTGCGACGCTCTCAAAGAACTACTTTTGGCCCAAGATGCTCCGTGACGTCTCACGCCTCACCAACTGATGTTCTACATGTCGCAAAGCTAAGTCAAAAGCTCAATCTCATGGTCTTTACATGCCACTTCCTATTCCATACCATCCATGGGAAGACATAAGCATAGACTTTATACTTGGATTGCCAAGGTCTCAAAATGGAAAAGATTCCGTGTTTGTTGTCGTGGATAGATTCTCTAAAATGGCTCATTTCATTCCTTGTAAAAAGATTGACGATGCTTCACATGTTGCCAATCTCTTTTGTAGGGACATCATTCGTCTACATGGAGTACCCAAGACGATCATGTCGGACCGGGACATCAAGTTCTTGAGCTACTTTTGGAAGACTCTATGCGCAAAACTCGGCATCAAGCTCCTTTTCTCTTCGGCATATCATCCGCAAACCGACGGCCAAACGGAGGTGATGAACCGCACACTTTCGACGCTTCTTCGCGTGTTGATCAAGAAGAACATCAACGAATGGGAGCAATGCTTGCCCATCGCCGAGTACGCCTACAACCGAGCAAGACATTCGACTACCAGCAAGTCCCCCTTCGAGGTCGTCTACGGTTTCAACCCGTTGTCCCCATTGGACATCCTACCTCTACCTCTACAAGAACGCATCAACATGGACGCAAGAGCACGAGCAAGCTATCTCAAGAAGGTGCACGAAGATACAAGGGCAACGATCGAGCGACAAGTCCATCGCCTCACCACCAAGCTCAACGTCAACAAGGCACCAATGGTGTTCAAACCGGGAGATCTCGTATGGCTTCATCTTAGAAAGGACCGCTTCCACAACGAACGCAAGTCCAAACTACAACCTCGAGTCGACGGACCTTTCAAGGTGCTAGCACGCTACAACAACAAAGCCTACAAGATCAATATTCCACGAGACAAGTACAACGTGAGCAATACCTTCAACATCAAGGACCTATCTCCTTTCCATGGTGATGAAGATTTCGATTCGAGGTCGGACCTTTCCCAAGGGAGGGGAGATGATGCGGAGCATCCCAAGGTCATCCCCATGGACATACCGTCGACTCACCAAGTGCCCAAATAACCATTTACACGAGCCCGTGCAAGAGCTCTCGAAGCCGAGGTGAACTCGCTCCTTTATCAACTTCCTCTCGAGTCGCATGGGACATGGCTTCGACCCTCATCAGAAACTCTATGCATACTCAGGTACTTGGATGAAGGCCACGGGACAGATCTGCACAGTGGACAAGGTGGCCGGATCGACAAGTGCTTGGAACAAGAAGAAGTGCGGCTGAAGACGCTCCAGGCACCGGACGTCCGATGATCACCGGACGACAGGCGGCTCCCAGACGACCGGAGGCCAACGGACGTCCGTGACACCGACCACAGAACGTAATTAGCGGAAATCCGAGGATTACCGGACGTCCGGTCCCTCCCGAGACACCGGACGTCCGACCCGATGGCGTCATCCGATGTAATATATACTCGTTGACTCCTTCGTGCTAGGCAGCTTTGTGATAGCTCATCATAGACCTTAGTGGTTCCTCTCCTACGAG
The DNA here is from genome assembly GCA_902687465.1 of Secale cereale. Taxonomy (NCBI): domain Eukaryota; kingdom Viridiplantae; phylum Streptophyta; class Magnoliopsida; order Poales; family Poaceae; genus Secale; species Secale cereale. Next base: position 331,118,508 of record LR738709.1, read on the forward strand.
ACCGCGGCCTCCTCGGAGAAGATCCACCGGATTCAAGACCTCCTTCATGGAGAAGAACATCAAGACCTCCTCATAGAGATGACTACCACCACTTGTATCGTCCTTAGTTGATCATGTATTGTGTATCGCCCTTTGTGTACCCGGATCTAGCATTTGTGTGACCTAAACGTGTTTATTTGAGTGTTTTCTTCTTGTACCCCTTGTGTTTTCCCTCGTGCCTCACGTGTTCATCCTTGGGATCCCTCCTTTTCGTGAAAGATCGGCCATCTAGGTTCCACCCTACATCAGTGTCCTAAGTATCTCCTTATCCCACTTCCAGGGCCCGGCGACGTTCTCTTGACCCCATACATGATAAGCCATCCTTTGGCATATGTCGCACCAAAACCCCGACATTTGGCGCCCACCTTGGGGCAAGGTGCACCATCGTCCGGAGACATGTTCTAGACGGGAACTTTGTTCCTCCCTGGCAAGCGCAGCCAGCCCGGCACGCCCGATGGCGTGGACACCACAACACTTCGCAGTGCAAAAGACGCATGCGCCGCAAGCGAGTTCGCCGATCTTCTCGGCGAGGCGCGCCTCCACGACGAGCCCGGTCCGGCCGCAGAAGCGGTCGGTTTGGAGAGTTGCCTCGTCGAGCTCCTTGACAAGCTCCACTTCACCGACGAGCTCGCCTCCGACCTGGAGTCCGTTGGCTCCTCTGACCCACACGTCGATATGCTCATCGGCCCCGACACGGCATCCGCCGACATCTTCCCCGACCACGTGGTGGTCGTGGACGATCCACTCCCCGCTGCAATCTACGACGCGAGCGTCAGCACCATCATGGAGGTGCTGGCTGCCAGCCAAGACGGGCCCTCCAAAGGGTCTGGCCAGGACCTGCTACAGGCGGCCATGCGGAACCTCTCCACTCCCATCGCCGCGAGACCAGACGGCGCGATGCTGGAAATGCTCCCCATCTCGCTCCTCGACAACGCCAACAAGTTGGACAGAAAGTGACGCCTCACCAAAGCCTACCGCCGCGAGGTCGACCGCGGTGTAGGTGGCACGCCGGCATCCGGCGAGCCCAGCCAAGTTGGCACAATCCGGAACCGTGGCGGGGCCCTCGCCAGTATGCTGGGAGCCATGCGTCCAGTACGCCACCCCCTTGGAGAACTTGCGTGCCGCCCAGGCGGCCGCGGATGAGCTGGACCAGCTGGAAGGAGATGAACTTCGGTGCATGACACAGCGCGTCCAGCAACTCCTCGACATGGCAACCGAGCAGGAGGAGGCTCGCCGCCGAGCTTTGGAGGCTAGCATGCAGGCGGAGAACCGCCCTCCCCGTCGAGAGCAAGGAGCTTCATCCCGATCGTCAACAGGCGGCACCCGCAGTCAGCACAACCCAGGGCTGGCTGCCAGCCGCAGTCGGCAAGACTCGGAGCCGGCTGCTAGCCACAGTCTGCGAACTCGCATCACCATCGAGCGCGACCAAGACGGCCGCCCGAGGACGGTGGAACGATGGAACGAGCGCTCACCTCCCCCTCGCCGGGAGATGCGCACGTCTTCGCCGTCCGTTCAGCAGCCAACTCTCGAAGGTCTCTTGGGCCGCCGTGAGGGAGTTGGGGAATATGACGCATGCCATCGGGTCGAGCGGCTGGCTCGATCCCTAGCGATCGAAGAAGAGGACGCGATTGGCCGCCCTTTTTCGGCCCCCGCATCCGCGACGAACCTTTCCCCAAAGGTTTCTCGATCCCAAGAGACACTCCCAAGTACAACGGCTCCGTGAAAGCCGGAGGATTGGCTGGTGGATTACTCCATAGCCGTCAACATAGCAAACGGCAACAAGCGCGCTGCCGTGAAGTATGTCCTGCTCATGCTCCAGGGCACGGCCCGAACATGGTTGAACAGCCTCAAGCCCAATAGCATCAACAGCTGGCTGGACTTCACTGACTTATTCACCCGCAACTTCACCAACACCTACAAGCGGCCGCCCAAGCCGCGACAGCTCTCCCTGTGCGTCCAAGGGCCGAACGAGTCCGCTCGTGAATACCTGACGCGTTGGGCCAAGATGTGCAATTCCTGTGAAGGGGTGCATGAAGTGCAAGGCATAGAGTACTTCACGGCCGGGCGCAGAGAGGGCACCCTGCTCAAGCACAAGCTCCTCTGCGACGAGCCCTCCACGTTGGACGAGCTGCTAACCATAGTAGACAAGTATGCCACGGCCGACTCCTCCATGAAGTCAGAGCTGCACGTTGATGCCTCTGGAAAAATGGCTCCACCGGCTCCTCGGACGTCGGCCGGAGAATCCAGCCGGCGCCAGCAGCAAGCAGAAAACAAGCGCAAAGCCCCCCC